>CM040121.1:203564146-203973587 GCA_022559845.1 Amorphophallus konjac | reverse complement strand
GTGGAAACCAGTAACATTTGATACACGAAAAAACTAGATAAGAGAGGTGCCTTATGGGCCACCTGACAATTTTCGAAATGACATCCTTACTGTGGGATGCCCTTCCTGGGAATTATACAGGGTTCAGAGGACCCTGTCAGGAGTTAAAAATCACCTCTCCGGCTGCCATCTATCAGTGGAGATGGCAAAAGTGAAAGCCTAATGATCACGTTAACGTAATGAGCTAGCTGGGTCGACTCAATAGTTCATTGCATCAACTCATCAACTCATCGCGTCAACTCATCAGTTCACCGCGTCAACTCATCAGTTCGCCGCGTCAACGCGATGAACTGGCAGGGTCGACTCATCAGTTCATTTTCACAGGCAGGGTCAACTCATCAGTTCATTTTCATTGGCAAGGTCGACTCATTAGTTTAAATCTGTTGGCAGGGTCGACTCATCAGTTCATTTTCATAGGCAGGGTCGACTCACCAGTTCATTTTCATAGGTAGGGTCGACTCATCAGTTCATATGAACAGTACTGTGTCAACTCATCCATCAGGCTGCGTCGACTCATCAGTTCAATTTCCAGCTCACAGGGTTGACTCATCAGTTCATATGAACAGTACTACGTCAACTCATCCATCAGGCTGCGTCGACTCATCAGTTCAATTTCCAGCTCACAGGGTTGACTCATCAGTTCATATGAACAGTACTGCGTCAACTCATCCATCAGGCTGCGTCGACTGATCAGTTCAATTTCCAGCTCACAGGGTTGACTCATCAGTTCATATGAACAGTACTGCGTCAACTCATCCATCAGGCAGAGTCGACTCATCAGTTTTGTTCCCTAGTTTTCATGCCCTTCCAATCCTCCTTTCGCTCTGAGTTCTTCACAAAAGTTCTTCCCCTCTTGTAGATACAGATTTTCTTATTTTACCATAACCTCCAATTCTTTTTAGTTTTTAAGTTATAATTAATTTTCTACGGTTCTGATTTTTTACTCAGTAACTGTTCACCTACGCCTATAGATCTCATTTTTTCACATTTTTCACCTTCTTCCTCTCATTTTCTCTCTCTGCACTCTTCATGAAACTTCTTCCTAACCTTCCAATCTACGACTTTCTCTTCTTGCACACATTCTCATTCTCTCTAGATTTTTTATTATTCTCCTTCTTATAACCCTATATTTTCAATATCATTTCATTGTGCTTTCAACTGGGTCCTTTTCCACTTGGCCTCTTTCAACTTGGTCTTTTTCCACATTTTTCATCCTCTTGACTACAATTTCTTCTTTCACTATTTTCAGGCTTTAGTTTCTCTTATATAACATTTTTAACATGGTGGTTTTAGTTTCACAGAAATTGACAAATGACAGGCCCTTTACTAAAGCATGAACTATATCAAATATAGATATTAGCTAATACATACTAATCGTCCTAGATTTAAGCTAACACATGCTAATTATTCTAGGTATGAGACTAATACTTACTAATACTTGTTAATACTTGCTAATACTTGCTAATTATTTTAGATATAAAGCTAATACATGCTAATCATTTCAAGTATGAAGCTAATGCATACTAATCATCCTAGATTTAAGCCAACACATGTTAATCATTCTAGATATGAGACTAATACTTGCTAATACTTGCTAATTATTCTGGGTATAAAGTTAATACGTGCTAATTATCTTAGGTGTGAAGCTAAGGCATACTAATCATCCTAGACTTAAGTCAACACATGCTTTAAAAATACTAAAATCGTATGGAAATGAGCCTAATACTAAAGGCCTAGACTAATCATCCTAGATTAACTACTAATTTAGTTAAAAGTTGAGAACACCTACCTCTGTGATGTTCGTAGCAGCAGAACCCCTCTAGCAAAGCTTTGCCCCAACCTCAGCTAGCCTAGAATGGGAATGGGGGTAGCAAAAGGGGATGTTATAGGGTCTAGTATGAACGGATAGGGGACAAGATCTGAAATAATGAGTCTTTACAGCTTGTACAGGCTGGAGAGATAAGAGATAGGCTGGAGAGATAAGAGACAATTGTTTGGACATCTAACCCATGGCCCAATTCGTAAGTGCAAGATTAGCTTATATCATATAATTATTTGGCAAAAAGGGTAGATACATGGTGGATGCTAAGATTTGAACCCTGGTCATTGGATTGGAAGGCAAGCTACTTAACCAACTACACTAGGAAGCCACTTGTTAAGTGAATAACCTTTATATATGATAACTTCATGTTCCTACTTCTTACATAAACTACCTAAATAGTTTATCTAATATTATTTTATTTTATTTTATTTTTATTTGAAAAATATTGATAATAAAAAAAAAATTTATACGGGGTGCTACAACTACCCTCAGATCTAGGTTAGGGGAGGGGTATACAAGGGATAGAAGATATTAGGAGTGCCTCGACCTTTCTGTTGAGGCTAGGTTATCTTGGTCTTGAGACAGATTAGGGTATGCTTGGAGGAGAGAGAAGCTCTACAGATGGAGGCGCTCGAGGGGGTTATCCGCGTGGAGATCCCTCCAAGGAGGCCAAGCTGGAGGATACCAACGGGCCAAGCACTGCTTCCTCACCACTTGACCCTCCCCCACTGCACGGAGCAACATCCACCAAGCATCCCCCCCCAAGACAGACGAAGAGGAAGATCGCGTTCAAGAGGGAGGCGTCCGATTCCAATCTCTTCCAAACCTGTGACATGGAACTCGCTTTTCAAGGCCCCATCTGGATCTCAAGATCTAGGCGTCCACTTTGTTCCTCCAGAAACTAATAATGGAGTCAAGATCGCCATTTATGAGAAGACCGACTCTGAGGATCTATTAGCAACATGGTCCACTGCTTTGGTAGGGTACGCGGTAGGTCTGCACTTATCATTCAGCCCTCTCCATTCATTCATTAAGTCCCGGTGGGGAACAAATGCTTTTGAACTCCATCTTCTACAGAATGGCTTTTTTGTTTGCAAATTTGATTCTGAAGAGGATTTACGTCGGGCTCTTGAGGGGTTCTGGACCATTAAAGGTCATCCTATGATACTTAGAAGATGGAGTCCTGACCTAAGAATGGAACTGGATAGTCTCACGAGTATTTCCTTGTGGGTGGCCTTCCACAGACTCCCGCTCCACCTTTGGACCCGAGATTTTATTGTGAAGATCTCTTCCATCCTGGGTGAACCTTTGTATCTGGACAAGCTAACGGCTGAGCGCAAGAGACTAGCTTATGCGAGGGCATGCATCATGATCTCATCGGGGGAAGACCTACCTGACTTCGTTCATTATAAAGATCTTGACGGTAGCGTCAAGAAGATTAAAGTAACCTACCAATGGAGGCCAAGACGTTGTTCAATGAGCTGTTCCTTTGGTCACGCAGATGGAGCCTGTAAACCGATCCTCTAGAATAAACAAGCGCATGTTCAGGTCTTCAAACCAAAGGAACGCTCAAATCCATCCTATGATTGTGTGCACACTCACAACTCCTTTGAGGTTCTGAAGTCGGAGGACTATGGTACTCTGGAATGTCTTGGTGTCGCAGCAACTCAGATCTCTGAGCCTCCCAAAGCCCAAGCGGTTCAGAGGACTCAGAGGGCTGAGCTCGTGACTCAGCCTGAGGCCAGCTAGGTTACCATATCACGCAGGAGCCGTCTTTGGAACATATTCATAATACTCAACATGCTAATGGTAGTAGTAAACCAAGGGATCTGCATTATTCAAAAGCCAAGGAGAACAACCCTGTGGTAATGACTGGCACACTCTCTGACAATGTTTATTTACCTTCTCTTATTGAGGATTTGGTGCCATCTTTGGAGCCCGCCAATCTGAAAAGTAGCTGTCCTTCACATGATGACCAAGCTACTACCATCGGCCATGCTTTAGCCACAGCCCCACCGTCCTCTACACTTCATATGGCACACTCAAAAGAAGCAGGCCAGCAACCTTTGAACTATGGAGCAGCACCAACCTTCACTCCACGTAGAGGGGCCGCCAACCTGCATAGTAGTTGTCCTTCCCATGAGGACCCAACTGCTGCCACTCCACTTAGAGGGGCCGCCAACTTGCATAAAAGCTGTTCTTCACATGATGACCAAGCTGCTGCCATCGTCCATACTTCAGCCACAGCCCCACCGTCCTCTACACTTCTTTGGATTCCACATGAGGACCCAGCTGCTGCCACTCCACTTAGAGGGGCCGCCAACTTGCTGAAAAGCTATCCTTTACATGATGACCAAGCTGCTGCCATCGTCCATGCTTCAGCCACAGCCCCACCATCCTCTACACTTCATGAGGCACACTCAAAGGAAGCAGCCCTGCAACCTTTGAATTATGGAGCAGCACTCACTCCACATGGAGGGGCTGCCAACATGCAAACTAGTTGTCCTTCCCATGCGGACCCAGCTGCTGCCATCGCCCCTATGTACTCTCCACACCTTGAGGCGCACTCAAAGGCAGCAGCATCCCAGCAACCTTCCATTATTAGAGCAGCACCAACCACCACTTCACTTAGTGGGGACAAGTCTTCAGGACCACAGGCTGGGAACATTACTGTGCAAGCACAATATGCTCCACACCACCCCACTATCAACCAAGATAAGCGCAATCATTCTTTCTTTATAAATCTGCAGGCTGTGGATGAAATGGACAGAATTAAATCAAGATCGAAGAGCAAAGAAGCTGATGGGCGGGCCATAATGCCCAAAATCATCTAATGTTAGACCCTCCTTCCTACATTGTTTTGTTATGAAGATTCTTGCCTAGAATGTTAGAGGCCTTAATAAGAGGGAGAAATGTAGAGAGTTGAATAGATTGATCAGAATCAAAGCTTGTGCTTTGGTTATCTTAGTTGAAACAAAAATAAACTTTGCCCATGTTATGCACTATAAAAACTTAATTTGGCCAGAAGCTGAAGTTATTACTAATGACATGTACGGTGGCAAAGGGAGAGTCTGGATCCTTTAGAATCACAACCTCATTGATGCTCATATGGCTGCGGGTAGCAGTCAATTCCTTCATATGCGATGCAAGAATAAGTTGAACCTTGGGAAATTCTTGATTACTGGTGTTTATGCATCCAACTGTGCGACTGATAGGAGTAGCTTATGGAAGGACATCATCTGTCTTTCCAACAACATCAGTATTCCTTGGATGGTCACTGGTGATTTCAACACAATTAGATACCCACATGAGAAGCTGGGCGGCCGTCTAGTCATTAAGTCCATGTTGGAGGATTTTAATCAGTGCATTCAATATTCGAATCTTGAGGATATTACATGTTGCGGCAATAAGTTTTCCTGGACCAATAGAGGCGAAGCTCACCGTAAAATCTTGGTCAGATTGGATAGATGTCCCATTAACAAACACTAGACTGCTTCCTACCCAGAGAGCTGGCTCGAGTACTGGAATGAATATTTTTCTGATCATACACTCATGCTTATTAACACAGATAAAAGTTTGCCAAAGGGCAAGCTCCCCTTCCGGTTCTATAACATGTGGGCCTCTCATCCTGCATTCCTTGACGTTATTAAAACAGCCCGGGACACCCCGGTCGAAGGGTCTCCTCCCCATGTACTTTGTATGAAGCTAAAGGCATGCAAGCTTGCTCTTAAGGATTGGAATAGAAACATCTTTGGTAATGTTCAGAATAAGGTGGCCGATTCTAAGAGGAACCTTCACCAAGCTCAGAATAATCTTCATGATAGCCCCCTTGACGATGCTCTTATTCACCAAGAAATGGAGGCAAGAAAAAATTACCTGCATGCTTTAGAGCTAGAGGAAAACTTTCTCAGGTAGAAGTCAAGACAGAATTGGCTGACGTTGGGCGATTCAAATACTAAATTCTTTTATGCTTCTATGGCAGCTAGAAGAACAATTAACCAAATCAGGCACTTTGAGGATTAGAATGGCGATGCTATCAATGATAGTAATCAGGTGAAGGAACACACTATAGGCTTCTACTTTCAACTGCTGAATCAACCTCCTTTGCAGGAAGTCTATGACATACACCCTGCCTTGCACCTCTCTGAAGACGACAAGCGATTTCTTAATGCTGATTTCACTGCAGACAAGATTAGGAAGGTTGTTTTCCAATCTCCAAAAAATAAGAGCCCAGGACCTTATGGATTCCCAGCTGAATTCTACCAATCAACTTGACAAGTTATTGGTAATGATGTGATCAAAACTTGCCTTCACTTTTTTACAACGGGGCATCTTTACAAACAGTTCAATAACACCTTTATTGCACTTGTACCTAAAGTGGTGGGGGCTGATAATATGAAAAACTTCAGACCAATCTCATTATGCAATTTTATCTATAAAGTGATTTCAAAGATCATTAGTCCTCAGCAGACTGCATTCATTAAAGGTAGAAGCATTACCCACAACATCCTTCTTGCTAATGATCTGACCAAAGACCTACATTCCAAGGACAAGGGAAGGATAATTTCTCTTAAAGCTGACTTGAGGAAGGCTTTTGACTGTTGACAGGTGTTTTATTTACCACATGCTCATGAGAATTGGGTTTCCTACCAAGTGGATCCAGTGGATTCAAAGCTACATTGAGTGTTGTATGTTCTCTATTCTCTTCAATAGTTCTCCTGCAGGTTACTTTAAAAGCTCTAATGGAATCAGGCAAGGAGATCCAATGTCCCCTTACCTTTTTACCATTGCCATGGAAGGCCTCACTTGTCTATTGGAGGAAGCGATGAGCCAAGGTCACATCAAGGTTCCTAAGTGTGCTGAAGTCCATGTTTCTCATATTACTTTTGCAGATGACTTAATTATCTTTCTTAAAAATGACATTGATTCAGTTCAATACCTTGCAAACATTCTTGAAATTTTTGGTAAATGGTCTGGGCTCAAGCTGAACCACTCAAAAAGCAAGGCATACATTGGTGCCATGGTCCAAGACAAAACTGCAATTACAAATGCTTTGAGGGTGGACGAAGGTAATCTACATGTTCCTTATTTAGGTCTACCTATTATATCCACTGGTACGAAAAAGAATCATTGCCAACCAATCATTGAAAAAATCATAAACAGAATTAGCTCTTGGAGAATGAAACTTCTCTCTAGGAGTGGGCGGTTGGAACTAATTAGATCTATCTTGTCCACCTATTCCATCTATTGGTCTAGACATTTCTTCTACCTTCAGGATTTGAAGGGGCGTGATCTCGCACTTGTCCTGAGCTGGGAGGGTGATCACCGAATAGTGAACTGCAGAGAATGGGAAACGAATCAGGAGGCCCAGGGATGGTTCCATGGGGAAAACCCTCCGATGCCTAAGTCAGTAGAGCAATGGTGGAGGGTATTGAGGGAGGTAGAAAGAGGTGCACGAGATCCCCCAACACCAAGATGGTGAAGTGGTTCCTGCTCAGGGAGTTTTAGGCATGTATCTGCCTTACCTGCCGCCGGAGGGAGTCCTTGGTTTATATAGCGAGCTCCCCTGATGAGTCCCATAAGCTGAGGAGTTTCAGGCGGGAGTTACATCCTCATCATGGGATCGTTACGTCCTCATCGTGGGATCGTTACGTCCTCGTTGTGGGCTCTTCATGGCCTTGAGGGATCGTGGCTCCCTTATCCCCCTAAACTCCTGCTCATAAAGGGCTTTCAAAGGCTGCATGGATAAACACTTGTCAGTCGATCTGAGCATAAGAGGTGCCAGCCCTGTCCGGGCGATAGGCATAGCTCGGATGCAGTCAGGTCGGAGTGGGCGCGGAGCGCTCGCCCTTATCCCGATGGAGGGATAGCTCGGGCGTGGGTCTTCCTCCATTCTGACGTTCGGGCCTTCCGAGCCTAAGGGCCGCCGAGGAAGGATGGGATCCCGAGTGATCTTTATTGGGCTTTTCTATCGAAGTGGGCCCTAGAGGGCTATCACTTGGACTAGCTGAGCCTCGTTCGGTCCTGATGGGCCTAGTTTGGCTGCTCTTAATTGGGCTACAGAAATCCACCTCTCCACTTGTCCCCCTCCTACTCCCGAGCTTTAGTAAGCTCGGAAGAGTATCTGTTTGGGGTTTCGGACCAGCGTGGGTCTGGTGGGTGGAGATCTGGCGGTGTTAGGAAGCCACGTGTCGTGGTCACTTGGGCCCGTGTTAATGATGATCCTGACGGATTTGAACTGAAGGGGCCCCCTTTTCTCAAAGGTCGGAATGACGCGCCGCCTCCCATGTGGGTTTATAGGCGTTGGGCGCTTGTTGTCATTCCAGACTCCCTCTGTCTTTAGGGTTTTAGCTCTCCTTCGTTCTTGTTTTTGGGGCTCTTCGATGCGCCGTGAGGACATGACGGAGGAGCAGAGGCTTGCAGCGGCGTTTGAGGAGTTGGCGGAGATAACCGCGGAGGCAGTCCGGTAGCTTCCTCCTCCTCCAGAATCTTCAGGGTCTCGGGATCGCCTCTCCTCAGAGTCTTCTCTTGACTCCATGGCGGGCCAGCGCCTAGAGGTTGAGGAGTGGGAGGATGAGCCGGTGGCGAGGGCACCGGTCCCCAACTGCAGTGAACTGGGGGAGGCGGATGTGAGGAGGCTGGAGCACCAGTATCGCCTGCCCCACAAGTTCAGTTTTGTCGCTGCTACTCCATACGAGACGAGCCTGGATTCTCGTACATGCCACATCTGTATGTTTCTTCTGTCGTGGAAGGGAGGATTCCGCCTTCCTTTCAAACCTTTCATCCTTCAGCTTCTTGATTTTTTTCGGTTGGCACCCATTCAGTTGGTAGCCAACTCTTATCTCCTCCTTTCCGCCTTCCGTATTCTCTGCCGCTAGTGCGGAGTTCCTCCTTCCATGGACCTCTTCAACTATTTCTTTGAGTTGAAAGCACATCCTTCGGCTGGGAAGGGCTTCTATTTCATCCAGGCGAGGTGGAATAGGAGTTGTATCTCTTTGGCGGCGAAGGATTCTTCGCATAAGGGGTGGAAGACCCAATTCTTCTGGGTGGGGATTTGTTCAGTGGAGAAAACTTGGAGGTGCCTGGTAATCCCCAATTTCCACCCTAATATCCCTCCTAGATAGGACAAGTTCCCCCCTCACGTGGAGAAGTATGCATCCATCTTGCTGAAGCACCGCCAGTCCACCGAGGAACTGGTGACACCGGAGAATATCGAGCGGTGTCTTCTAACGCGGCTGCATCCGTCGGGCTCAGGTGCCACAACTTAGATTCTCCTTCGGATGTGGGGGTCATCTTTCTTTTCTTGAACACGTCTTCTTCTTCGTGCAGACACCAGGCGGGAGACTCTGAAGGAGGCCGCAGAGGTGATCGAGCTTGGAGATGACTCGGCTGCTAACGAACCGGCTGCTCCAGTGGGTCACTCCCGGACCAAAGATAAGGGCAAGGGAGTGGCCCAGGGGGAATCCTCCAGACCGCGGGGACCCAAGCACAAGGACCCTGTGGGGGGTATGATCCGCGCCGCTGCGAGGGCCAGAAAGCGGGCCAAGAAGGCCGGGGTCGTACCCGCAGTCGGAGGTGACCCTACCGCGGCTCACCCCTCCGCCGGGCATGATGGGGCCGACCCTACCGGGCAGGCTCTCCCACCAGCCGAGCTAGAGGGGGCCGAGGAGGTCGGGGCTGCCCCTGTGGGCGGCGACAAAGCTGGCTCGGTTCCTCCTTTGGCCGGGACCGAGGGGGCCAAGGATGCTCCTGCAACTGGCAGCGGGGCCGACCCGGCTCTCCCCTCGGCCGGAGCTGAGGGGGCCGTGGCCGAAGTTGGGGATGCTGTGATCACGGCCGAGGCTGGCGCTTCAGGTGGTGATGCAAGTGCTGAGCCAGTCCAGGTTGAGAGGCCGCAGGAAAACCAGGCCGGGGCGCGAGGGGCGTCCGAGGCTGGGGCTCGATCCGGGCCATACGTTGGGGCACCGGACGATAAGGGGTTCTCCATTCCGGTGGCTTTGGAGAGGCTGGGTGATGTGACACAACCTAGGACTTACTAAGCAAGCACAATTGGCATTCCAAACGGACCGATAACGGCGACCGCTCACCCGATGCTCACCATGACACGGGGTAACTTGGCAATGCCAAGTGGAGGATGTGAGGGCTGGGCCCTTGCTGGTAGAGGGCCAGCAAGGCCAAGGAATATTCTCCCAAGGGTATGGCTGCCCAATTCAAGGGAGCTGACGTTGTGCCAAGGGCACGGGTACACTCCTCTCACCACGGTGATCGCTTGAAGCAAAGGAACTTAAGGATCGAGCTCTCACTCTCATGGCCAGCGGAACTATGAACTAATATTGAAAGAACAAGCACGAAATTAGAGCTAAATTTTGTTAGGGTGCTATGCCCGGATATAGAGGGGGGTGAATGTATCCTACTACGAATAATGCCCAATTTAAAAACTCAGATGCTAGGCAAGTTCTGGAATTAAGCAAATTCGATTAAACAAAATAACAAGCAGATGGAGCGTGCCTATTCAAGCATCTAGCGGAAGCAACTCAAGCAATCAAACCACTGCTCAATAGATTTTTAGGTGGTTCGGTCCTCCAGACCTACATCCACCCCTCACTCCCAACCGGAGTGAGGATTCCACTAGCTCACGCTAGAAACCGCAGACTCAGTCTGCAACAAATACTGCCAAATAGCTTGACCAGGGGAACACGCTCCCCTCTTCCTCCCAACCGGAGGGACACCCCAAGTGACTTTCAGCCACTTGGAAACCAGAGACCGAAGTCTCTCTTCCTCTAGACCAGGAGGGAACCAACCGGTGACTTCCAGTCACCAGCAAACCAGAGGTCGAAGACCTCTCTTCCTCCCAACCGGAGGGACACCTGGACTTGCAACCACAAGCCCAGAACCGGAGGGCTAGCCTCCCTTCCTCTAACCAGAGGGAACCCACAAGTGACAACCTATCACTTGCAACCCGGAGATCAGATCTCCCTTCTCCTGAATCAACAGGAGGAACCCGATCCCCAACAGGGCAATCGAAAACCAAAGATAATCAGAAAAACAAAGGAAAAACAATAAACGAAAATAACACAGCAATCAGAAAGCTGTAAAAGATGAAAACAGAAATGTGGCTCTCATTGGAGCTGACTGGCCTGGATCTGATCCACGGTCCAGTAGGAACAAGTCTTCAGATGAAGCTTCCCATCTCTCGTTCTCTCTTCTTCTTTCGCTTCCTTTTCTTCTCTGCTTCCTTCTCTCACTCGCGAGCTCTCTCTCTTTCTCTTTTTACTTCTGCAGCTTCTCTCACTCTACCACTCTTCTTTTTCTTCTTCTTCTCTTCTCACTGGCACTATCTCTCTCTCTTTTTCTTCTTCTGCTCTCACTCTCACTCTCTTCTCTACTCTCTTCTTTTCTTCTGGATCGAAGGGCTTTCTACTCTCAAGGCTTTTTCTTCGATAATTTCTTCAGAGGATGAAGACCCATATATATAGCAGCATCATCACCCCCGACGTGTGACCTCCACATTTCCAGCCCTAAGTATTCAGACCACGTGGCAGTCTCTCAGCATGCTTCATTTTAGCCTCGGATCACGTGCTGCCAGTCACTCGGGAATATTTCCTCGGACCACCTTCTTTTTCTCCTGCAAGGAATTAACACGATTAAAACTCATAACTTCCCTGGCCATGTCAACTACTTCATGAAAGCCTTGACCCATGCCAATGAGCGGCTTGATAACATATCGGGCCGACTCAACCAACTTGGAGAAAATAGGCCCGCCACAAGGACGGACGATAGGATGGTCCCTTTCCCACTTCCCACCTTTGATGGAACCTCTCCTAGAGAATATTTAGATTGGGAAGCTACAATGGACCAATACTTCACTTGGTATCCAATGTCCGAGGATGAAAAGGCATGGGTTGCCAAAATGCAACTTACCAAACGGGCAGAAACTTATTGGATGCAAATTGTCGGGCTAAAGGTACTTAGAAGGGAAACTCCCATCACCACTTGGAAGGACATGAAGGAGCAACTTAGGGCAAAATATATGTCCCCTTCCTACCCAGGTTACCAAAGCCCAAGGAGCACTCCCACTCCCTCAACCCCACCCGTCCAAAACCTCACCCCTAAAACCCAAGTATCTAAGGCCTCCACCTCCTCACCCAACCCCATAAGGTCCCCCACACTCCAACCAAAACCCCCTCCTCTAACCTACACTAGTCAAGCCCCTTTAACCCCCACCTCCACCCCAAACGATCCCAAGGGCAAGAGACCCTTAACCGGCCCGATTCCCTCCATAAGGACCACCACTCATCCAACCTTCACCACTCAAACCCAAGTGGACCCCATGACCACCCCTCCACCTAGGCCCATAATGGCCATCACCCCCCAACCCAAAACCCCTCACCCAACCCACCTCCCGCTTCCTACACCAATCTTTCTCCAACCTAGGCCTCCTCTACTTCCCCTTCCTATCCAAATCTAAGTCCACCCTTGCCCACCACCCCAAGTGCACCATGCTCCAGCTATCACCAATTCTCCCGCATTAAACCTACCCAACCCATTAACACTAGGAATTGAAACCCACACACCCATCCACATGGAAATAGATGCTAGTCCCGAACAAAAACCTACCCTAGAGGAAATCCAAGAACCTCCACTTCCACCCACCTCTCCTAGGCCGGATCCTCAAAAGCCACACACCTTCACCATGAATGAAGTCATACTCCAATGGCTCAAACAAGGACCCACCCTTCCTAGCTCACCCCCACCTCCCTCACCGTTGGGATACCCATCCCAAATTGCCCCCCTCCACTCCTATCACACCACAATCCAATCCTACTATGAGGTAGAAGGTTGGGATGATCTCCTCAAGGGTTTAGAATGGCAACTAGGGTTGACTTGCTTATTGACCTTAGGAAAGGCCCACCCAAAAAGCCTTAGTCTAATCCACCCATGTGATGGTTCTATCACCTCGGTCTTCACCATTGGTTGCTACACTAGTGACCTCCTTCTCATTCTCCCTATGAATGAAAAACCCATCATGATTCACTCCACTTCTATTGAGATCCCAAGTACCTTGATCGACTGGCCCACTAACGACCTTGGTACCTTGAGGGAGGAGGACCCACCGTGTGAAGACCATGTGGGCATAGAGTCTCTTCTCCTAGGAAACCCAGTCCATGACCCCTTTGATCCCTTCCTTTGGGAGTATGGGTACCCACGTGACCCACCCACATCACCCACCACCCACCCTTTCCTACCCCCACCCACCATGTTGGGCCAAGCCCACCTCATCCATGACCCAGGTTACACCATAGAAATCTTGACCTTAGGCAACACCCGCCTAGAGATCAAGAAAGTGCCCCACCCCATATCCACCTACCTAGATCCCTTCGACCCTTTTGAGTGGAAGCTCAAAGGCCACCCCACCATCCCACATGAGGAAGTCATCTTTGGGAAAGGAATTCATATGTCTTGGCACATCACACCGCTTGGCATGATTAGTCCGTCGGGTACATTCATCCACATCACCCACATGTCAAGTAGGAAGCATAAGTGGACCATATTTGGATGTAATGGTCCACCCTCTTTCATCATGAGTCATAAGCATGAAAGGAGCATACATGGATGTCCGGGTCCCCCAGCATTTGTCACCACCATGCATACCTATGGATGCCCCGGTCCTCCCAAATCATTCAACGTCCTCATAACATCAATGCATGATAGGTCTATATGTGGTTGTCCTGGACCACCTTTGCATACCATACATTGTCAACTCACATCGCATCATAGTGCATGGCATATGCATTCAAGTAAGTATCAAGCAACAAGCGGTGGGATTCACAAGAAGTGAGCACAAACTCCTAAGCACCACTTTGAGTTTCAAGTTGACAACTTGGTGATGATGGCTTTGGAGTGGCTCTACTTTAGGGTCCCCTCCAATCTGAGGGCACGAGGACTTGGACCTTGCCAAGATCTGAGCGGCTTTGGCAACCCAACTTATGGGTTGGACTTTCAAATGGATTTTGGGATTCACCCCACTTCCCAAGTGGCGGATCCGGCACCCTCTATGGGCACCGTGGTGGATCCTAGTGAGTGCCTCGAGCTTACACCTACCCTTGTGAGAGACACCCTCGCAGTGCCACCACAAATAGCCTGAGAGCCCGTCGTGAGCACACGGCGGCAATACTAGGCAAGCAAGATCCCATCGCCAGCATGAGGGTATGACCGAGTCACTTTGTCAAGCTAAAGAGCCGTTCCCCGACTATGGTCGCGGGTTGAGTATGGAGATCGTGGATCGCCCAGAGCCGCAGTTCAATGTACTACTTCCCTGGTGGACCCATACTCGAGGGGGTCGAGTTTTCCCCACCCCGGAAGTATGATGAGGGAATCCCTTGCCCCTCCACATTTTCTCCAGACTCGGATTGTTCGTCGGCAAGCGCCATTATGTTAGTCATGTATTTTTGAGTCTAGTCATGTAATCTTCACATTTTCTTTGAGTCAATATCATGTAATTTTCCCTTTATTTGAGTCATGTACCTAGGTTAGTGAGTCATTGTCCTAAGTATTGTGTCATTAGGTTGGTTTGTTAGGCTATTGGGCCCAATTCATTGGGCTTGGCCCAAGGGCGCCCCTACCCCTTCGGTTATTTGTCATTGAGTCAAATGTCAGGGACTTTTATAAAAATGTGGGTTGCCTATATATAGGACCCCATTCCCCTCATTTTGAACTAATGAACCATTACATGAATATTGAAATCCAATTCCAAATCCCACTAGATCTCTCTCTCTCTCTCTCTTCCCCAACCCCAAAATTCGTAATTTTCTCTCTCCTCCCCATTCACCTCTCATTAAGACCCCTCCCCTTCTCCATACACTCATTTAACTCCCCCCCAACCCCAAGGTGGAATCCCCCAATCACTAGGCCACCCTCCAACCCCCAACTACCCTACCCACTTCCCCAAGCACCCTTCCCTCTCCCCCATACAACCCACAACTTCCCTAGGCCATTTGAATTCAAATCCCCCTTCCCTCCACAGCCCTAGGGCACCCCCAAGACCCCTCCCCTGGGTTAGAGTCGCACCCCCCCCCTCTCTCTCTCATCTCCACCATTCTTCCTTGCCCCACTCCAACACCATTTGATACTACTAGGTTGCAGCTGGCGACCTGCAGAAGACCAGCAACTTGCAGCAGCGACTCTGACCACATCCCAGCGAGTTTGAAGACCCAAGAGCTATCCACGGAAGCATCTTCCTGTCTTCTTCGCAACGGAAGTGGTTTCATCTTCATCCGAGCTGTGTGCTGCCCGGAAGCTCCGTTCTCCCACAACTGCGCAGAGCTGCCCCTGCTGAGTATCAGAACCGGAGTAGAAGCTTCACCACGACGAACCTTGGAAGAATCAGTTCAAGAGCGCTTCTGCAAAGTTCTTCCTCGCCCTGTCTACTTTCAGAATCAAGAAGCGGAACTTCGATCGGCATTTGTGATCCAGAGTTATCAATTTTCTCCCTCAGCTACGCGGTCTGCTACCCACAGTCTACACCGACCTGTCATCATTGTTCAGAGTCTCTTGGTCTTCTCTAGCATTGTTTGGCTTCACTGTTAGTTTTTCTGCGAAGAGGACTCATCCACGGTTCCAACGACTCTGACGGTGCTTGATTCCGAGTTCGGGAGCTATCAGGGCATCCTCTGCAACTTGCTGTTGGAAACCAGGAGCTGCCAGTCCGAGACTCTACCTCCCTGTTCGGGCCTCCACCCAGACCAACAGCGGCGACAGAAGAAATTAATAAATATTGGACGACTTCCCCGGCCTCCTACGAAGATTTTCCAGGTGGTCTCGTCCCCAAAAAAATTCTGTGGCAGTTGCATCAGTCAATTCCTCAGTCCCCTATCAGCACTCACAGAACTGGATAGATTCGGCATCGGCTTCTTCTCTTGTGTTTTCATCACTTTCTCCCCTCCCCGCTTGGCCGGCTGAAGGACCCTCCCTGTGTGGAGGTAGTAATTGGGTGTATTCTTTGGTTTCCCTTCCCCAAGATCCCCCCCTTGGATGGGGTGTAGTGTTTTACTCCTTTCAATTTCAGGTTGAAGCGACACCAACGCGGCGTGCGGGTGCATACCCTCGCCTCCCCGCTCGCCCCCATCTCCGGCCGGAGTCGGCGTCTTCACGCTGGCTAGGTGTGCTCCTGAACATTTCTCATTGCTGTAATGGACTTGCTTAGCTTAGTATTTCTATAGTTACTCCGTCGGCGGTGAGAGAGTGTCCGATTTTAAATTGCCACCAAATTGAGTGACCACCGCGGGCGAGTTGTGAGAGCTTCAACTCAACCCACACCCTTGGTGTGTTGGCCGCCCATGATTTGGGCTTCCCTTGGCCCATTTGGGGTCCGCAATAAGCTAGCCGACCCTTGGAGAACCAAGGTCCCGCCTCGGACCCTCTCCATCATCACCGAGTCACCTTCGGGCACTAACGTGCGCCAAGCGAGTGAGTCACTAGTGTGAGTCCGCTGCCTAACCCGAATGCTTGCATACTTAGGTCCAAGGTCGGTCTCACATCAATTGGTATCATCATCATAGCATCCTAGTTGGTCTCACATTAAGTGTATCAAAACATCTTCATCACATCATCATGGGTCTTAGGTCGGTTTTACATCACGCTCGGAGACGAGGGCGAGCGGGGAGGCGTGGGTTCACCACACGCCGCGCCGGAGAAGCTTGACCCGTTTAAGTGTTACAACACTACACCTCTCGCAGAAGGGGGATCTTGGGGTGGGGAAAAATTGTTATTACATCCAAAACTACCTCCACACAGGGAGGGACCTTCAGTCGGCCAAGCGGGATGGGGCGAAATCGAGCTAGAAGCTGACAAGGAAGCCGATGCCGATTCTATCCGCTTCCTACGCCTCGGGACAGACAGTTGGATAACTTGACTCTGAGAGCACTCCTGATTTTTGTTGATTACGAAACTAGTTGGAATTTCTTCGTAGTTGAGTCGGGATGACGTCTAAATTTTTTTGATTTCTCTAGTCATAGGTGCTGGTCAGGGCAGAAGCTCGAACAGGGTGGCAGGTCTTCAGTTCTGACTGATTCAGGTTCACAACAGCAGGAAGAAGAGGTTGCCACAAGCGCTCCAAAGCTCAGAATCAGGCACCGCCAGAGTCGTTGGAACCATCGGTGAGTCCTATTCGAAGCGAGACCAATGGGGATGCCAAACGTTGTCTGAGTAGACCGGTAGAGCTCGAACAATGAGGGAGGGTTGGAGCAGACTGTCAGGAAGTAGAACAGCACACCCGGAGGAAGAAAATGAGAACTCTTGATTCCAGGCGCAAAACAGAGCTCCGCTTCTTGATTCTGGAATTAGACTTGTCGAAGAAGCTCCTGGCCAAGCCTCGCCTCCATATCTTCAAGAGAGTGGTCGTGGTAGCTTCAGGAGTCAGCTTTAGGTTGCTCTTCAGGGAGGAAGTGCGCAGTCGGGGAAGATCGACTGCTCAGGACGGCCCCGAACTCAGAACGTGATGAGACCACTGCCGTTGTGAAGTAGACTAGACGACGATTCCACCGGTATATGGTATGCCCTCTAAAGATTCCAGGTGAAGACGTGGCAGCCTCTGCAACTGGGTGCTCCTCTGCTGCCTGCGAACTGAGAACTGTAGGTTGAAGATGATGAGGGGAAATGGGGTATATGGGAGGGGAAATGGGGGTGGATGAGTGTGGGGAGAACCCTAGATGTGAGGGGGTCTGGGAGGGGGTGTTCCAAGGTGTGGGAAGGGGGGAATGGGGGCTGGAATGGGGTGTTTACAGTGGGTGAGAGAGGAGCTGTGAATTTGGGATGGTGTGTGAGAGGGAAGGAGAGATCTATCTCCAAGGTTTGAAAGTGGACTAAAGGGGTGATTAATGGGGGCTTTGGGGATGGGAAGGGTTGTATTGGGGAAGGGAAGGGGTGCTTAGGGAGTGGAGAAGTCTCCCTTGGGAGATGAGAGGGTGCTTAGGGAAGGGGATTGGGTAGTTGGTGGTTGGGTGGTGGAGTATGGATTGGTGGAGGGTCTCTTGGGACTAGGGGTGGAGTAATGAGGGTTGGAGTAGTTGGAATGACCTTAATGGAGGGGGGAGGAGAGAGAAAGGTGGTTGGGAGGGGAGGAGAGAGAAAGGGGCACAGGTTTTAGAGAGAGAAAGTGGAGGAGAGAGAAAATGACTTTCTAGAGAGAGAGGTAGAGAGAGAGAGGGGGGATAGGGGCTTCTCACCCACTCAATTGGCTTCTCACCAAAAGAAGAAGATTTAAGTTGGACACTAGAAAATTCAAATATTCATTCATTCATTCATTGATTTCAAATGGGGAGAATGGGGTCCTATATATAGGCAACCCACATTTTACAAAAAGTCTCTGACTCTTGCAACAATGACAAATAACCAACGGAAGGGGGGGCGCCCTTGGGCCTAGCCCAATGAATTGGGCCCATAAACTAATCTATCAACCTAATGACACTTAATCCTAGGTAAATGACTCATTAACATAAGTAAAAGACTCAAATAAAAGGAAAATTACATAATTATGACTCAAAGTAAATATGAAAATTACATGAATTGATTAAGGAAAATGTAAAGGACACATTGGAACCATGCTAGCGAGCAACCGGGGTTTTGAAAATATGAAGGGCGAGAGATGCCCCCATCACTGGGTATCTCGGGCCCCCTGCACCAGGTATGTCGCGGTATATCCGCAAAGGTGAGGGGGGGGGGAGGTAGGCAGCACTCCCCGTCCACGGCTCTCGCCGCGGTTAATGAGGGCGGCCTAGCCCTGTTGACACCGGAAATGTAACCAAGGATAGAGATGAGACAAAAGATGAGATTGAATCAGAAACGAAGATCCAAGGAACTCTTGCAAAGCCAGGATTGCGGAAAGTCCGTTACTGAAGCTGTCACCCGGCTGAAGCCCTCCCCGGCCAAGCTGATGTCCTGTATTGTCGTCGTTCAGACGGCATTACTGATGAAGAATTGCGGTCCACTGACTGATGAAAACCCCCAGAGATATTCTGATGAAACCATGCTAGCTCACCAATTAATGGGATTTAGCAGCTATTAAGATAAGAAGAATGAAATACCAAAAGGCCTAAATGGGCCCATCCGTGTGTGGTGCCGAAAGCCCGACAATGGCCATGCCGAGAAGTGATGCGCCGAGAGCCCATTACTTCCGAACAAGGCGCGCCGGGAGATCATAAGCAGCCCGCCGAGACGCCCATGCCGATAGGGGCAGAAGGGGTGGTATAAGAACTCTTGGTCTCTCGATCAAAAAAAAAAAAAATAGGAAGGGGAGAGACAGCAAGAAAGAAAGAAATCCATCCAGAAAAGGAGATAGGAAAGGAGAGAGAGAGGGCCTCCGCTGAAAGGAAAGAGAAGAAGTCTAAGAGAAGAAGAAGAAGAAAAACCCCAGGTGGGCTGCCCGGGGGAGGGAGAGGAGTCAATGCTCCACCCTCCCCCCCATGTTTGCTGTTTCCTTGATCTGCCTCCGTATGTAATAGTCCATATACTCGTGTTTGATCATTCATACGATGTCGAGAGTTATCTTTTCGCTTCCCCCTGTTCCCCTCCTCTTCTGTTCTTTGGCTTTTGCCTTGCAGATGATGTAAACAATGCTTATGAGATGAAATGAAGTGGGCATTTGAAAGCCCTTCCCTTCATCCCTCCATGTATATATATATGTCTTCTATCTGAAATGTCTGATAGTTTATATGCTCCCGGTTTCAGAGTCTCCCTACGAATCTGTTCTTCAGAGGAGCGTAGATAGGACCCCTATCCCTATCCAATGGGCTACTGGGTTCTGTCTTCCCCCCCCCCCATTTCTGTATTTTCATCTTCTTGTAATTTCGATGGATGATACTTCTTCTTGTTCTGATGTATTCTGCGTTTTCTTTCTCGAAGAGGCTTTCATGCGCTTGTTCCAGGGCCAGGGACAGGCCATCCCTTGGCCGTCAGAACAAAGCCAAGCCATATGATGATTCACGTCTGTGAGATTCCTGGAGTTTCTGATGCCCGATTGGTTTACCGACATCATCAGAGTCATTTCTGGACCAGGGACAGATATCCCTTGGTTCCCAGGATGACGAATGATAACATCAAGCCATCCTCCTGGAAGTCTATCCAAATAACGGTGACAGAGGCTCCTTATGTTCAGTTCCCCTTTTCCATTTCCCTCTACCCTCGGATTTCCTTCTAAACCTATTTCAAAGCTGTTTGATACCCAATAAATGCATCCATCTTTGACTCCTCAGGGCCCGTCAATCTCAGCCTTAACCACCAGGAAAAACCCCCTCAATCATCCATAAATCTGAAAATAGAGTGCCGTAAAACCCTGAATTCACCTCGGCGCCCTCGTCTGTCTCGGCTCCACAAACAGTAAAGCGTATGAACAGCCCTCGGCGCAAGCCTTCTTGCGCCGAGACACCATCTCCTTACCGCGCTGAGAGCCCCGTCCCTGGCCTGCTCCTCTTCGCACCGGGAAGACCCCGCGCCGAGAGCCCCTGCCTCCATACCATTTGGCGCCGGGAGCCTCCTCCCTGGCCTGCTCTTCTTCGCGCTGGGAGCCTCCTCCCTGGCCTACTCCTCTTCGCGCCGGGAAGACCCCGCGCCGAGAGCCCCTGCCTCCATACCATTTGGCGCGAGGAGCTCCCCTTGGCCTCTTCCCTTTGGCGCCGGGAGCCCCTCTGTGGCCTTCTCCCCTACGTGCCGGGAATCTATCCCATGGCATCTTCCCCCTGGTGCCAGGAACCCCTCCTTGGCTTCCTTGTCTCGGCGCCGAGAACTCAGACACATGCCTGAAGTGCGCGAGAACTTGCTCTGCCATCCGATTGAACCCCTGGCACCTTGACCGAGCCAATCCACGGACGCCCATAAGTCATCGGAACTGCCCCGAGGATAAAATTGAAGGGAGTCAAAATCTCTATGTTCCACCTCACTGCATCGGATTTACGAATAACCCCTTTTGCTCGGGGGATTCTGCCATTGCATGAGTTCCGCTAGCTTTCCAAAGGGAAAATCATACATGGCCCTGTGGCCCATACATGTGGGTTGGGAGGTTTTGACCTCTCTCTTTTTCTCGGCTTTCATCCCGGCACTCCGTGGGAGATAGCCTATTTCCCTCTGGGCATAATCCAGATTAAGGGGAAATGTTGTCGAAATATTGATCGATGCTTTAAACCTACATCATGGTCATGGTTCAGCCCATCCGTGATTGTCATCTTCTACCCCCCTTTCCCCCCTAAGCATGATTGTTTTGCACCGCCAATTCAACGATATAGTCTATTTCTGTGGCTGATGTTTTTATCTCACCCGCCTTCCTGGCCCTGGTATGAAGTTTAAAATTAAGCATGTGAACATCTGTTCACCTTATGAGGCCTCCTATTTTGGCGTTTAATCAAGGGTTGTCCTTCCTTGGGGGGACGTAATTAACGTCATAGCCTTTATGGTATGACGAACTTCTGGTCCAGACACGATCACTCACAATCGACTGACCAAGTCAGATCGAGCGCACAATAAAATCGTCACTCCGGTGACTGGCACACCAATAAATCAATAAATAATAAATCAATCAATTAAATAAATAAAGATAAAAATCCGCGTCCACAAGTCTGGCATGCCCGGTGGGACCGAGTCTCCCTTCATCTCTAGGCCAAAATAGGAGGCCCAGCGGGCCCCCCTCAAAATTCTGATTCTGTGTACTTTCCTTATTTTCAGGAATCTACAATGACAGTCGGAATCATGTCCATTTGCTTCGACCAGCAGCCGATTGACATGCATGTGCGAGAAGGCTACCTGGCGGTACCTCTCGCGTTCGGATCGATGCCGCCTGCCGTTGGGCTGCCCAACTGCTTGGGCGTCGTCTTCACTGACCTTCTGCAAGTCGATGACAATGAGCAAGGCACTGCTGCAAGTGCCCCGGTGAAGATCACTGACCAGAAGAATATCTTACCAGAGAAAACGGTCCCCACGGCCGTCGCCTGCTACGTCCATCATGTCCAAAAAAGGGACATGGTCCCTACTGCTGCTCAGAAGGGAAGAAGAACCAACCGGAGGAGCCGGTATGTTGCTGTTGACCGTCGTCTTTCCAACTCCGGAAAGACCATGATGATTGGAGCTGTCCGGGCAAACATGAATGGTTGCCCAAGGGAGGTCAAGCCGGACGTGATCGTCCCGATGGTGCCCACTACCAACAGATTCCAGACTCTGGCCACCAGGTAGGCCAACTGGGAGGCTGATGAGAGGAAGCCACTGGCGCCCAAGCCAACAAAATACAAACAGGTCTGGCGACCGAAGAGGATTCAGAGCTGGGCTCCAGCTCGAGATGAGGAGAAGGCTGCTGAGGATGCTGTTGCCCGCTTCAGGGCAGGAAGCCGAAGAAGAGAGGGAAAAGAGACAAGAAATGCTATTGCTGCTCGCCCCAAGGCCTGGGGCAGAAGAGATGAGAGGAATGATGAAGAAAGAAATTTGGCTGCTGCTCGCCCCATGATGAGGGGCAGAAAGGATGAGAAGAAAGAAGACCTTACTGTCACCCGTCCCAGGGCTGGGGGCAGAAGATGGCAAAGAAAGAAATATGATGCTGCTGTCAACTGCTGCCGAAACGGCAATGTGGGAATGAGCGAACCAGTCACGGTCGCCATCCCAAGAAGACCGAGGGCCTGTGCCAGACAGGCCGACTTGTTCAAATATTCCAAAGCCGAGCATTTGAATGCTCAGATAACAAGACTGGCCTATCAGCAGAGAAGCCAGGAAAGACTAATGCTCCAGCCTGAGCCACAGAGGCACAATTCTGAAGAGATGAAGCAGATAGTCCAAGACTACTTCCACTACCTGGGGAGCTCTGCCCTCGGTCAACAAAGACTATCCCGTGCCTTGGGCACCAGAGGTGAAGAAAAAGAAGAAACACTTCAAGATACGATGATCGGAGCCTCTTCCTCTGATTCAAATCACTATGAAGAAGGTCTCAGGGCCGGATATGACAAAGAAGACCTGTACCGGGAAGAAGCCAAAGAAAGAATATCGGTCTTTGACCGGCTCAAATATCCTGACCAGGCCAAAAGAAAAGTTTGCAAGCGAAAGGGAAGAATGCAAATCTTCGCCTGTAACATGGCTGGAATCGCCAGGGGGCAGGATATGCTACCAACTCAGCCAGATGAACTGCTCAGGTTGGCTACCAGACCAGGCCCCGTCACAAGAAGAGGTCAGGCTGCAAGAGATAAGATGAAGAATGATGAGGAAACCCGCAAGATCACCACCATGACGGTCAATGTGGTGACGACATAAGAAGAAGACAATCCCTTCGTTGATGATGCTGAAGGGACTTCAGAAGATATACAGATCCCATCGACTCTGGATCCCATGATCCAGATGATGTTAGAAGATATCAACAGGAGATCAGTGCTCTCAGAAGACAGCTAAATGAGAGGCAGGAAGCCACACCGGTCTCCAAGCAAGCCGAGCCTGTGGGGCATACTTCCAGCTCAACAGATACGGCTATCCCAGCTAATCCTCTCCTGGCTGATAAGGGCAAAGCACCGAGCCAACCTGTTCCACAGCAAACAGTAGCTCAGCCCTCTGCGTCTCAGACACAGCCTACCGCGCCCATCTTGCGCGCCACTGTGATGACAACTCCTCATAGCCAGCAACAAGCTCACTTCTTTCTAGAAGACATAGATCCAGCTGTAGCCCACAAGCAGATGATTGAAAGAATTGTGGAAATGAAGCTGTCAGAAAAGACTGGTGGTGATGCTGGTACCTATGATGTGTACAAGGTACCGTATCCTCCCCAGTATGCTGCCAAGAAACTACCCCCAGGCGTCAGTAAGCCGCCAAAGTTCGAGAAATTTAATGGCCAAGGCTCCCCTAGGGAGCATATAGCCTACTACACTACAATCATGGGCGACCTAGCAGTCGATGAAGCTTATCTGCTCAAGTTCTTTGGCTCATCCCTCACTGGGTTGGCCTTTGAATGGTACTCAAGCCTGCCAGCTGGGTCAGTGGTTGATTGGCCTGATATGCAGAGAAAATTCCGCGACAGATTTCATGTCACGGAAAGGGAAATCACGATAGCAGAGCTATATGCAACTAGGCAGAAGCAAGATGAAACTGCACTGGACTACATCAAAAGGTGGAGGAACTTAGCCATGAGATGCCGAAGACCTCCTCATCAAGAAGATGCGGTGCAGATATGCAAGCAGAGCCTCAGGAGGGAGGTGCTAGAAAAAATGATCGGTGCAGATGTCAGAACATTTGACCGACTGAACAATATAGTGGCAGAAGTCGAGACGCTCTTGTCCAAACGTCCGACCGCCAATGTTCCCACCATGCCGAAGGGAAAATCCAATGAGCGACGACCATCACACTCTGAGGCCAACACCGTCGATTTCAGAACCTTCGAGCAACAGAAGGGGAAGAAAGGGGCAGATGAAGCTCCCCCGCTGGCAGATACAGCAGAAAGAAAAGATAAAGTCTCTCTGAGAGACAAGATGAGAAAAGCATATTCCTTCCCAAAAGATAAGACGGCCGCACTGTTCAACTGGGCATACAAGTTCAATAAGGTAACATTGCCTGAACCCAAAAGACCAGCAGATGCAGCAAAGAAAGAGGATCCGCTGTTTTGTCCATTTCACCGTGCGCTGGGGCACGCAATTGAAGATTGTTATGTCTTCAAAGATATCATGGAAGGAATGGTCAAGAAAGGTGAGCTGCAGCTGGGAGATTACCAGGTAAAGCCGCCCCATCCACATGAGCCTCCACCCTGGAGAATGGCTGCCAATATGATCTCAGTCTACCAACAGCTGCCCAAGGAAGCCGTTGAAGAATGCACCAAGCATACCTATGAAGCTTGCTTCCTCACCCCACAGAAGGATCAGGAAGGATGGCAGATGATACCCATAAAAAGTAGAAAGAAGATTCCTGCAGCCAGTACCAGCGGAGCAGTTATCCGAGGTGTTACCCCAAGGCCCGAGCCGCCTCCAATAAAGCCAATATGGCATACAGCTGAGACCGGACCAGTCATCCGGATCCCTACTCACAACCGGAGGAGACAAACTCCCCTCCCTACACATAAAGAAGTAAGCCCTGCAGCCAGGCGTCTGCAGCAATATATTAATGAGCTTGATGAGTACGAGCAGAAGAAGCCCAAGCATCTGTTGATGAAAGACTGTATACTCTGGGAACAGCTCGAAGAATTGAAAATCAAAGAGCAGCCAGAGGCAGAACAAGAAAAAGCTGAGAATGAACCCTTCTGGGGGCAGGAGCTAGCAAAGCCAAATTCCCAGAAGAAGAAGAGACGATCCAAGTCTAAGAAAGGAAAGAAGGTCACGACAGTACAATGTAACACTCTGTCGGTACTCTTTTCCTTGCCCGGGGAGGATGATGAGCCAGAAGCATCCAACGCTCCGCTAGAAGCTAACCATGCCGAAGCCTCTACCTCGGCCCATGCAACACGTTCTGGGAGAAGATGGGGGCGCCCACCACCAGCCAACCATAATATTATGTTCAGAGGGGAGCAACCCTATCAAATCCCGGAACCAGAGATACGAGGTGTCTAGGTTCCTCCCCCTGCCAGTCTGTACCAAGACAATAAGAAGGCAGATGAAGCCCCTTCATTCCTGGAGTTCCTGTCCAGCTTAGAAAATGAGCAACCGGCTCATACTGCTCCAGTTAAAAGCATTAAATGCCAACAGACAGCAGCTGGAAAGTAGAAACAGCATGAAGAAAATGAAGAAAGTAACCCTCTAGCAAAACCAGGGGCAGTCGCTACAGAAGAAGCCTTCCGGGAGACCGATGAAGAAGATGAAATTGGGACTGGGCAGCAAAGGCCACAGGCACCACATGAACCTCCAAGACCCCGATGGGCAGAGGAGATGAGACTATCTAATGTCCGGGTGGGCAGTCGAGTCATGAAAATGCTGAAGAAGCTCCCTACCAGATTCTCCATCTGGGAAATTCTCTCTCTGAGTGAAGAAGCTCGCCAAGCAATCGTGGATGCCCTGCAGTCCCCGGCACAATGTGAAGCCCTCCTGGCAGAAGTGAATGCTGGGCCATCGGTCACCTTCACGGAAGATGATATGTTGATCCCAAATTCCAGTCATAACAGACCGTTGTATATGAGGGGTTCCCTGAACTGTCAGCCATTGAGCAGGATATTGATAGATCCAGGGGCTGCTGTGAATATTCTCCCATACCGCATCTATCAGAAATACTACTTTGACCTGCAGCTTACCAAGGTCAGAGATATGAAGATTGCGGGGTTCAACCAGAAATGTGAAACACCTCTCGGGGTGGCTGATTTCAACCTCACACTGGGCGACCTCACTACCGTGGTACGATTCTATGTAATCGACTCCAACACCACGTATAAGGCCCTGCTGGGAAGACCGTGGCTGCACGAATATCAGATAGTGCCGTCCACGCTACACCAGTGCATCAAATATTGCCATGAAGGGAAAGAAGAAAGGGTGTTTGTTGATCTACATCCCTTTGAAGTATTCGAGTGTCATATGCTCGATGCATCCTATTACACCGAGGTGTCACAGAAGGATGAAGAAAGAGAGGCTGTGGTCAGCCAGATGAAGCCGGTGACAAAGACAAAAAGTTGGTCTCCACCGCCACCCAAGGGCTACATTAAAAAGCATGAGGTATCCCACATCTCCTATGCTGGAGACTTTGTTCGGATAACTCCTCCTAGCATCCGCCCAGATGATATTGATGAAGAAATGAGAGAAAAGTACACACATGTGGAGGTTCCGCAGGGTTTAATCAAGCCCATAGCCAGCATAGAATACCAGACGGTGCTGCCACTGAAGACTATGGAAATCCCTCACTTCTGCGAGCCTCCTATCATATTCTACACCGGGGAGGCAGTCGAAGAAGATGATCAAGATTGCATGGTCCCTGAAGAAGCCGCAAACCGGATGGTGCCAATTACAGGCCTGGAGTACACTACCCAACGGGTTTCACAGATGTTCTCCAAGATGCAAATGCCATCGATACAGTCTGTTGCCCAGAAGAAAGCATTCAAGGAGCTATGGGATCCACCTCAAGATAATAAAGAACTGAGGAAGATCACACAGCACCCGAGACTGGGTTATACCCTGCAAGAATACTATGAAGCTGAGGTAGATGTCATCTCTGCCTTCTACCAGCACGAAGATTCCCCTGGGATGGACTATGACCAATACCCTTCGGAAGATGAAGAAATCATTTATCAGTCCGTAGTGGACAATGAAGTCCCAGACAATCAGCCGGGGACGGGGACACCTGACGAGACAAAGAGAGATTGGTACTGGGAGGATCTATCTTGCAAGGAGGATCTGTTCCAGGATGAAGCGAAATTTGATACGGGAACCCCAGATGAAGATCAAGTAGCCAGAAAGCTGCAAGAGTGCCTGGAGTTTGGGCGCATTCTAGAAGAATTCTGAGCTCTACATAATGATGACCTCTCAGGGGAGCCCACATCAGAAGAGCCTCTAAGCACGGAAGACTCCACTTCGAAGTTTTCCGCTGAGCCAGTCACGTCCTCGGGGCAGACTGAACAGAATCCGGCCATATTGGCCTTATACGATGCACCAGCATCTGCCGATGATCAGTATGATGAAACAGAAAATCATGAGAATGAAGAAGATTATATCCCGGGAGGCTTTATTGATTTGCAAGAAGCCCCACCCGAAGTTGAAGACGGAGGCCAAGCCACCGTCGATGAGCTGATAGAAGTGAATCTGGGGTCAGTAGATGAGCCAAGGCCGACATTCCTCAGTGCACTGCTGGAGCCAGCTATAAAAGAATAGTATATTCAATTTTTGAAAGAATTCCAAGACTGCTTCGCATGGACATATGATGAAATGCCAGGACTGAGTTCTGATGTGGCACAGCACCGATTGGCGATAAACCCAGAGGCAAGCCCTGTGAAGCAGCCTTCCAGGAGAATGCGTCCCGAACTGATAAATCAGATCAACAAAGAGGTCGACAAGCTGATCGATGTGGGCTTTGTTGAAGAGAACCAGTATACTACATGGCTGGCCAATATAGTGCCCGTGAAGAAGAAAAATGGGCAGATCAGAATATGTGTAGATTTCAGGGACCTGAATAAGGCTTGCCCGAAAGATGATTTCCCAGTGCCAATCACTGAAGTAATGATCGATGCAACCACTGGCCATGAAGCCCTGTCATTCATGGATGGGTCATCTGGATACAACCAGATCTGGATTGCTGAAGAAGACAGAGTGCACACTGCATTCCGCACCCCGAAGGGGATATTTCATTATAAAAGAATGCCGTTCGGCCTTAAGAATGCCGGCGCTACCTATCAAAGAGCTATGACAAAAAATCTTTGATGATTTGCTCTTCAAGAAAGTGGAGTGCTACATTGATGACCTGGTGGTGAAAACCAGCAGAAGAGAAGATCATCTGCAAGACCTGAGGATAGTGTTCCAGAGGCTGCGCAAATATGAACTCAAGATGAATCCTATGAAATGTGCCTTCGGCGTGTCCAGTGGAAAATTCCTTGGGTTCATTGTCCGTCATAGGGGCATTGAGATCTACCCATCCAAGATTAAAGCTATCCAGGAGCTCCCTCCACCAAGGAATCTCCACGAGCTGAGATCTCTACAAGGGCGTTTGGCCTATATCCGACGATTCATATCAAATCTGTCGGGGAGATGCCACCCTTTTCACAAGCTCATGATGAAAGATGTACCGTTCCTCTGGGACGATGGCTGTCAGGAAGCCTTTGAGAAGCTGAAAGAATATCTCAAGACCCCTCCAGTGCTGGGGGCACCTATTAAGGGCAAACCCCTGATACTGTACATTGCAGCCACACACTGTTCCCTGGGGGCAATGCTAGCACAGATAAATGAAGAAGGCAAAGAGCAGGCTCTATACTACCTGAGTCGGAGGCTGATTAGAACTGAAGAAAGCTACACCTATATAGAAAAGACATGCTTAGCACTAGTCTTTGCCGTTAAAAAGCTCCGGCACTATATGCTGTCACATGAAATCAGATTGATATCTGCAGCAGATCCACTCAAATACATATTGACTCAGCCAGTACTGAAAGGCCGGTTGGGCAAATGGGCAGTAATTCTGATGGAATTCGATATCACATATATACCCCAGAGGGCAATAAAAGGACAGGCCGTGGCCGATTTCTTCGCAGAGCATCCTGTGCCAGAGAATGATATGTTGGGGACTGAGTTACCCGATGATGAGACACTAGAAGCCTGCCAGGCTCAATCAACTATGTGGCAGCTATTCTTTGATGGAGCATCTAGAACAGAGACGGACTCCGATGGAAAAACCAGAATACGGGCCGGAGCCGGTATTGTGCTAAGATCACCAGAAGGGGAGGTTGTGCATACTTCCTGTTCTATAAACAAGCCCTGCACCAATAATGAAGCCGAATATGAAGCTCTGATAATCGGGCTATGTATAAGCCTCAACATGGGTATCCAGATGCTTCAGGTATTCGGGGATTCAATGTTGATAATAAAGCAAATCCAAGGGGAGTTCGAAGTGCGAAAGCCGGAGTTGAACCCCTACCACCAAAAAGCTGTGCGCCTCCTGGCGAAATTCTATCATATTGAGCTCAAGCATGTGGGCCGTGCACATAATGCCCAGGCTAATGCATTGGCAAAGCTAGCCAGCTCAATAGCAGTCCCACCAGATGAGACACTGAACATTGTTGTTATAAATCGGCGGCAAGTCCCCAGCATGCTAGAAGGCTGCCCCGAAGAAAATGAAGTCGCCACGATCAGTACAGAACAGGCATCTGATTGGAGACAACACCTGCTACAATGGTTTTTACACCAACAGCTGCCGCAGAAAAGAGAAGAAAAGATGAAACTTCTAAGGATCAAAGATTCTTATGAATTCAGAAATGGAACTCTGTTCCGAATAATGGCAGATGCACGCAAGAAGATTTTGCTCCGCTGCCTGTCTACTGAGGAAGCTTGGCAAGCAATGAAAGAAATACATGCTGGGACGGCAGGTGCTCATCAAGCTGGCCCTAAGATGAAGATAGAAATCAAGAAGCTGGGCTACTATTGGCCCACTATGTTTGAAGACTGTTGCAAGTTTGCAAAGTCATGCCAAAAATGTCAGGAGCATGCTGTTGTGCCTAGAAGGTCACCTGTCGTTCTGCACCCTACAGTCCCTAGCTGGCCGTTTGCACAATGGGGAACTGATGTAGTCGGCCCACTACCGACCTCCTCAGCCGGACATAAGTACATACTGGCAATAACATATTACTTCTCCCGATGGGCGGAAGCTATAGCATTACGAGAAGTAACTGGTGAACTGGTCGCCAGATTCATCAAGCAGAACATTATCTTCCGATTTGGGATCCCCAGCCGGATAATATCTGATAATGGAAGTCATTTCAGAAATCAAAAGATCTATCGGCTTGCCAAAAAATATAAGATCGAATGGAGGACTTCCACTCCTTACAATCCACAGGCAAATGGATTGGCAGAAGCCTTCAATAAGACTTTATGCACCTTGCTGGCTAAAGTCGTCAATTCTAATAAGAAGGACTGGGAAGAAAAGATGTATGAAGCTCTGTGGGCATACCGCACTGTCTTCAAGACACCTACAGGGTGCTCGCCATACTCACTGGTATACGGCTCAGAGGCAGTAGTTCCACTAGAGCTGGAAGTCCCGTCACTCAGAGTGGCAGTCCAATATGACCTGGCCCATGGCGAAAAAACCAATGAAGAAAGAAGATTACAAGAATTGGCTGAATTGGAAGGGAAGCGCCTCCAAGCTCAGAAGAATATCCAGATGTATCAGGCCCGCATGGCCACTGCATTCAACAAACTCGTGAAAGAACGAGAATTTAAGAAAGGTGACCTTGTCATGGTCAAGAAAAGAGAAGTCATGGCGTCCAACCCAAAAGGAAAGCTAAATCCTAATTGGGAAGGTCCTTATGTGATCCATAGGGTCTACGAAGGAGGGGCCTACATGGTTGTTAACCATCGAGGGGAAATCCAATTCTCACCACTCAACGGTAGACACCTAAAGCTGTATCATGCTGCCCAACCAATATTCCCCGAGTAATCGGGCCAAGAGCTACCTCTTCCTTGGTCTAGTGACACTCCGCCCTAACCAAGCTACCCTTTTCCTTGGTCTAGCGGCACTCCGCCCTAACCAAGCTACCCTTTTCCTTGGTCTAGTGGCACTCCGCCCTAACCAAGCTACCCTTTTCCTTGGTCTAGCGGCACTCCGCCCTAACCAAGCTACCCTTTTCCTCGGTCTAGCAGCACTCTGTCCTAACCAAGCTACCCTTTTCCTTGGTCTAGCGACATTCCGTCCTAACCGAGCTACCTCTTCCTTGGTCTAGTGGCACTCTGCCCTAACCGAGCTACCCTCCTCCTTGGTCTAGCAGGCACTCCGCCCTATCCAAGCTACCACTCGTCTTGATCTTATGGCATTACGGTCTAACGCCCCCTTAATAAAAAAAAGAGAGTGAGAAGAAATGAAAGAGAATATAAAAATGGGGGTTAAAAAAATAAAGATACCCCGCCAGGCTTGTTCAGGCATTCTGAACAAGAGCAAAAATGGCTAAAACCCGGCTGTGGTGAAAACCCGAAAGGGCACTTCAGGCAAAATCGGGTACCCCGCCACGTGAGAACCCGAAAGGGCGCGTGGGCAAAAGCAAGAGGGGGCTGGCTCCGGTGAAAACCCGAAAGGGCACTTGGGTCAGTAATGTGGTAATCCCAAAGAGAAAAGCCTTATCTCCCACCATCGTGAAACCTGCTTTGATCGATTGGTGCACTGCCCGGTCAATGATGAAACCTGTCTGGTTTAGACCGTACGTCTATCCCGATGAAACCTATGAATGCCTTTGCATTGGTATCAACCCAGTACCGATGATAAAACCTGCCGCTGATTGTTTGGCACACTGCTTGACCAGCGATGAAACCTATCCGGCTTAGACCTTACGTCTATCCCGATGAAACCTATGAAATCTTTGCATTGGTATAAATCCAATACCGATGATGAAACCTGCTATTGATCGATTGGCACACTGCCCGATCAATGATGAAACTTGTCCGGGCTAGACCCTACGTCTATCCTGATGAAACCTATGACATCCTTGCATTGGTATAAACCCAATACCGATGATGAAGCCTGCTATTGATCGATTGGCACACTGCCCGATCAATGATGAAACTTATCCGGCTTAGACCTTACGTCTATCCCGATGAAACCTATAAAATCTTTGCATTGGTATAAACCCAATACCGATGATGAAACCTGCTTTGATCGATTGGCACACTGCCCGATCAGCGATAAAACCAGCCCAGTGTAGACCTTACGTCTATTCTGATGAGATTCATGAGATCCTTGCATTGGTATAAACCCAATACCGATGATGAAACCCCCCTGTGATCGATGGGGCACCCTACCCGATCGACAAAGAAACCCGTCCTATTAAACTTGCATCTCTTCCTGTCCCACCGTGATGAAGTCTGCTGCTGATTAACGGGCACACAGCCCGATCAGCAATGAAACCTATCCAGCTTAGACCCTACGTCTATCCTGATGAAACCTACGAAATCTTTGCATTGGTATAGATCCAATACCGATGATGAAACCTGCTGTTGATCGATTGGCACCCTGTCCGATCAATGATGAAACCCTACCCAGTTTAGACCTTTCGTCTATTCTGATGAGACTTATAAATCCCTTTGCATCGATATAAACCCAATATCGATGATGAAACCTACCATTGATTGATCGGTGCCTTGCCCGATCAATGATAAAACCTACCCAGTCTAGACCTTACGTCTATCCTGATGAAGCCTATCAAATCCTTGCATCGGTATAAACCCAATACTGATGATAAGAGCAGTCACTAATGGAGCAGTACATCGCCTGATCCGTGCTGAAGTCCCAATTCAAGGAATATATTTACGTATATATAAATAAAAAAAATGGGGTTAAAAATAGAGATACCCCGCCAGGTTTGTTTGGATATCCCGGACAAGGGCAAAAATGGCCAAAACCCAGCTGTGGTGAAAACCCGAAAGGGCACTGCAGGCAAAATCGGGTACCCCGCCACGTGAAAACCCGAAAGGGCGCGTGGGCAAAAGCAAGAGGGGGCTGGCTCCGGTGAAAACCCGAAAGGGCACTTGGGTCAGTAAAATGGTAATTCAAAAGTTCATGCCAACCGGCACGCTGTCTTTACCTCTCCTTCATTGATGAAGTCATCCGTCGGTCATCTGGTTCCATGCCCCACCGATGATAAAGCCTTTTTGGGATAGACCTTACGTTTACCCTGATGAAATCTACATACCCTTTTTTAACGTCCCACCGACAATGAAACCCATCACCACTCTAATAGACCCTACCCAGGCTAGACCCTACGTCTATCCTGATAAAACCTGCATATTTCTTGGCAAAGTCCCACCCGCGATAAAGCCTGCCAGAATAGATGAAACCCTACCCAGTTTAGACATTTCGTCTATCCTGATGAAACTTAAACTCTTCCTTGCGTCGATATAAACCCAATATCGATGATGAAACCAGCCATTGATCGACTGGCACATCGCCTGATCAATGATGAAACCCTACCCAGTTTAGACCTTTCGCCTTTTCTGATGAAACTTGAACCCTTTGTTTGCATCGATATCAACCCAGTATCGATGATGAAATCGACTATTGATCGACTGGCATTTCGCCCGATCAATGATGAAACCCTATCCAGTTCAGACCCTACGTCTGTCCTGATGAAAACCACATATCCTTTAATTGTCCCACCTACTATAACCTCTACCCAGTCTAGACCTCACGTCTATTCTGATGGAACCTCTCCTTTCACACTCCTGCAAATTGTCTCCTTTACGGCACACATGGCCAGAAGGATTTTTGCTGCCACTCACAAAATCCGGTTTAAGCACCTCTTCGGATGCCGTCACGTGGTGGAGCGAGTCCCCCATCCTTTCTCTGAAGGGGTGGACGCTCTCCTGCCAAGTACGAGCCGTTCGCGTGAGGGATCGCTAAAACCACTATCCCGCTTCCCGAAGCAATGAAACCACATGGAAAAGAAGATGGATACATATGAAGCCGGATATTCCTTTTCATTAAAAAAGGGGAGTACATAGAGGGCCCCGAGGGGACATTGTATCACAAAAGAAAAGAAAATAAAGAGAAGATAATTCATGGCCGCTGAAAGATATCTTCAAAGGCCAGAAGACCTACATAGGGGGCCGCTCCTAGCTCATGAAGGCGCGCTTCCTCCTCCTGAAGCCTCATGGACATGTCCTGGAAAGACATCACCCGTCCCTCCAACAAAGCCACCTCCTCGGTGGACTGTGGCCGAATAGAAGATAATTGCTGAAGCTCGGCCCTAAGTTCGGTGAGTTCCGCCTCCAGAATGGCTACCCGATTCTGGACGGCCTCCTCCCGCTGAACAACGCTCTGTAGCTCAGCCTGGCGTTCGTCGAGTGTCAGCATCAGCTTCCCCAGTTCAGATCTGCATTCTGACCTCTGCAACTTCAATGCCGTCAGCTTGTCAACCATGGTCCGTGCTAGGAAATCTCTCCGATGCACGAATTTCAACAGAAGCAAGACCCGCTGAGCCCATAAGTCCAAAGGGCAGTCCATGGCTTGCAGGCCAGCGGTGAAGCGATTGGCAATCTCCTTCAGTTGCAGATATGTCAAGCCAGGTTGGGATTCTACTAACTGGCGTAACATGTCCAGATGCTACCAGATGAAGCTGTCAGGAGAAGTAAAGCCAAAAGAAGCAGACGTGACGACCTCAAAAGTCACCTCTCCGTCAATATCTGCCCACAATCCAATGTCTGCTTGGGAGGACGAAGAGGGCAAATCTGCTGAAAGAGCTAGCCGGTCCCTCTCTGTACTCTCCTACTGGGTTGAAGACCCCTCCTCGGTTGCTGCCTCGGGAGCTACGGCTTGAACATCCACGGGAGGAGAATCAATAAATAAAGGAGTTATCTCTTCAATGGAGGCCGCACCTTCAGCTACTCTTTCTGATGATGGAGACAAAGGTGCCCTAGACTGTGAAGGCAGAAATCCAGTCTCCATAGCCACTGTGGCAGGGACTGCTGACTCGGGTGCAATTAACATTATGGCAGCCGGTATAAAAGCGGAGGTTCTGGCTGGGTCTACTTCGGCTCTAAACTCTGAGGCCCTGACAGGGATGGAAATCTCTCCTGATGAGCCCAAGTCCAGTGATGTTAAGTCAGTTGAAGATTGTATTCTCACTGGCACGGGGCGAATAACCTCAGAAATTTCCATGCAAGTTGAAGGTAAAGCAGGGATGATGATCGAATCTGCAGATGAGACTTCCATGGAGACTGCGGCCGCATCAGAGCTGATAGTGACAGGGTCCTGAGGACAAGGCAGAATGATCCCCATAAATGGATGGAAGAAAATAAATAGAACAACAAGCAAAAAAAAAAAGAAAGAAGCTTACCTTTAAAGTGAGGTCTGTACCCTCAAGATGAGACAAAAGAGGAGCAAGCTCCGTAGTTGAAGCAACAAATGGAGGGGTTATGTCGACCTCTGTGTCAAGCCCGGCAAACTCCTCTTGCAATTCCTCCTCAGAAGATAGCATCAACAGTTTAGGAGGCTGAAAGGGCGGAAGGCCTTTCGCTAGCACAGGCAGGGCTTCTGATTTTTGGACTTCCTCCTCGCTGCCACTGAAGGTCACTTCCTCCTCATTATCAGGCACGGTCTCGGAGCTGCCCGAGGATATCTCCACTCTAGCTATGTGCTGCGAGGTCACCTCTAGAGCATGCCGCGATGCAGACCGGGTGATTATGCGTCTGGCCGGAATGGGGCTCTCTTTTGTTTGAGTCCTTTCACTTTCCTGCGGCTGAGACGGCTCTCCCACTGCTAGTGTAGCCCCAGTCGGCTCCCTGACTGCCACCTCAACAAAAGGGGAACTCTGAGGGATATAATGAAAAAGAATAGCAGCAAAAGTATGAAGAGAGAAGATGAGAGAGCGCAATTACCCTCCGCCTCGCCAGCCGGGGTAGGAGAAGGCAGCCTCGTGTCCCTCTCCGCAGGCACTGCAACTTGCTCCGGGGCTGTATCAGATGAAGAGAAGCTCAGTCTCGAAAGGCGCCTTAAAAGAACAGTCAAGAAAATAGTGAAGACTGCATCTGCAAGATATTTACCGCCACTTTCGGCGGGTTCTTGAGCAGCCTCCCTCTGAGACCTGAACTCGTCAAAAGAGGGGATGTCTGGAACAAGGGTCCCGGCGTCCGTCGCAACTGGAGCTGACTGCTGGACCCGAGTAACTTTGGCCCTCTTGGCCTTGACAACTATAGTTTTCACCACAGAAGGCTTCCTCTTCTTGCCCGGAGACAGGGGAGTGGTCGTGGGTGCGGCTGCAGGAATTTCAAAGTAAGCAGGCTTTTCAGCCTGTGCAATAATCTTCCTGTAAAGTCCCTGCCGTTTTATGTCCGGTCTATCTGTGCAAGACACAAGAAAGGCAGTCATAGTCGACAGATGCATAACAAGACAATAAAAGAAAGATGCCATGAGCGCACAGGAAGGGTCATACCTGCTGGGCCGTCATAGAAGGTAGAAAGCGGGCAATACAGATAAGCCACCTCCTTCGAGCGGGAAGCAGCCTCCTTCACGAGCCAGCACACGTCACCTATGGTCTGGCATTTCTCTGTCAAGGCAGCTAAATCTTGGTGGCCGTGGAAGTCAAGGCAATGAAACAGGCCGAGGTAATCCATGCACCAGCCGTCCACATAATGAAAAGAGATAAAAAGCGGCTTATTCAGAATACCGGCTATCGGGTTCTCTACTGACAGCCCGTGAACATTCAGCAGCACGAAAAGCCAAGAAGTGTGCTGATAATATGTGTTGGTGCGGTCCTCCCTCCGCACAAATGTCCGATAAGGGTGAAATCTGTCTACCGGGCCCCTCCAGGGGGCTGCTGTCGGGAGAGGCTCCTCCGGGGGAAATGGATACTGCACCTCCACCTGAATGCCCCCTATGTGGCCCAGCTGCCTCAGGTCCTTTGTAAAAGCATCTTCATTGATCTCAGCAAATACAGGCATGGGTATTTCGGAGCCTTCCTCCTTTAAGGACCGACGCCTGGCGATGTATGAGTCCACCTCCCTCGGATGCTATGAATAGAGCCTTTTCAGGTGAACCTCATCAATCTCAAATACAGGCCCTGATTGTCGCTTTAAGAAAGAGCGCTCGGCCACGTCCCAGAAGGCGCCTCTACCATCCTTGTAAAAATTGGTGCGGGTATTCCACCACTTGATGTATTCTGATGTGACCCGGGGAATACGATTAGAAACGGTCGGGATCCTGAAGGTTACGCCCTCTCGGCGATGAAAGAAATCCCACCATATCCGACCGTCACTGGCAATGGAGGACCCATGCTTGGCACGGCTGTCCAAAGGGAACTGAGCGGCTGATGAAGGAATATGCTGATCGTAGCCGAAGTTTCTGCTAAAACGGAATGGGTAATAGGGCTCCAAGATGAGCAAGCCTCCCTTCCTGAAGACCAATACCCTGGGTCGGATAGCCATAGCCCACCTTACCAGTTCTGGTTCTAATATGGGCCAGGTGGCATTGGCCCCCGAAACCAGATGGACATAAACTTCTACCTCTTCCATTTTGCATTCCCTCTGAGGGTCTACTAAAGGAGCCGAACCTGCTGCCAAGCTCCAGAAATGAATGCTGCCAGGAGCATCTACTGGCACTCTTGTCAACCTGCCCCTCATCTTAAACAGCTGCTCTGAGAAAAGGCCGGGTTCGGCGCTAGCAAACTCAATCATCCGAGGGAGCAGTGTGTCTGACTGTAAAGTTCTCGGGGCCAGCTCGGGGAAAATGCTGCAAACCCAAGCATTGAAGAAATGAAATGGGCCTACAGTCCGTAAGGAACGGGGAACCCGATGTCTATGCAAATCTCCCAGCGATTTGTAAATTAAACACAAAGCCGCCGGGCACAGAGACAGTCTCATCCCCCAGGCCATCTGACAGGTCGGATATATAGCCTCCGGTCTGATAATCATCTCGTCCCCTTGGGGGAGAGCGAAAGTGCACAGCCAAAAGGTCAGATAAGCTGCACAATGAGTAACGGGGTCAACCCCTGCTGGGTTCGGGCCATCTACACCTGCTCGGCGCAGTGAAGCCGGCAATGCTGATTTATAACGAGGGGCCCTGATCTGCTTACTAGGAGTCGGTCCCACGGAAGGGAAGTCTGTATACTTCAAGGGACCCCCGAAGAAGTACTGTACCCACTGTCCTACACGGACCCTCAACCTGCTGCTCTTTTCTCGGGGTTGATATCCTTTGGAAGATCCCCTGCTATAGGACAGACAAATGGTCCGATAAGCCTTCATCAAGTACCGATATGCATAGCCAAAAGAATATCTGCCCTCTCCATCAGAGGTGTCCTTTACAGAGTCGTCTAGACAGACCTCTTCATATGGCTCCCCATCTATAGGCAGGCCTGAAAGCTGCGCAAGACTCCAAAGATCGAGAGAAGTCTCGCCTTCTGCTGTATAGAACGTATTGAACTGTGGGCAGAACACTTCAAGCATGCCGCAACATAATCCCCGGGAGATGGGATAGCGGAACCTGGAGGCAAATACACTATGATATACCCCAGCTCTAATCAGTAAAGGGGCGTATTCCTTCAAGACAAATTATGTAAACTCCACTGCTCCTACCCTGAAGAGATGGGCGTCCGTCACTTTAGCGTCCCCAAACCAGCCGGCAGCCAGCTGATATTTGAATTGAACGGCCAGACAGTTCAGAATGAATGGCTCGTCCCTATAACCCCACTTCACAGGAGCTAGAAAAAGTCCAAAGTTGGGCTTCTTCCGATGGACACGACCGGCTGCATGGTCCCACCTTGCCGGGGTAAACTCTGGAGCCCGGGTCAGCATCTTCTTCTCCGGCTCTAATTCGGAAATGCCCAGCACGGCATTCCAGTCCCTCTGCTCGCCTGGGAGATATATAGCTCGGGCTCGATAAACAGAACCCTTCATGCTGTCCCTGTCAGCAAGTATTGCCGCCTCCACAGACCGAGCAAGCAGGAAATCCCTCATTCCGCCTATGGTGAAGGTCCGGATAAATGGCAGCAGATGACGATCCTTCGGCAGGTCCGGACGGTAGTCAGCAGCCCTTCTGAAATCAATACCCTCTGTGGAAGAATAGACTTCGGAAGACGGCACTGTGTCAGTCTCGGAATCATAAGATTCATCGACACTAGCAATCTGGTCATAGCCGAAGCTCAGGGTGTACACATTCAGCCAGTTGACTTTAGCCCGAGATATATCTGGCTGAGCCGATGAACTCGCCCCCGCAGTCATGGAAGCCGCAGTAGAAGCACCGGAAGCCATGTCAGCACCTGTGGTCAGGGAAAGATGAGAATATAAGCATCAGAAGGATGAATGGGCATATAACAATGAGGCAAACAATTTTCAATAAATTTCGGCAGCATCTCCCCTTGTCCGGGTTCTGCCCAAAGAAAGATAGGGAGTCACCCACCAAGAGGGAGTGATCCCGAACATAAAATGGGATTCAATCCCATATAATAAACCTACCCCGAAAAATCGGTCGAAAAGGGGGGAAGATGAAACGGAGCTCTCGGAGCGGGGAAGATCACCACCGCCGCCGAGATGAAGAGAGAGAAGAGGGATGTGAAAAATGAGGGTAAAAGCCCTCTCGGGAGGGTTAAAAAGAAACGAGGGAGGGGCTTCTCGGCGCGAAGGAAAGCGCGCCGAGAACCCCCCCGGTCGGCCGGAAGAAAGGGGGGCGCGCCGAGACCGCCGCGCCGAGAACCCTGCGGAAGACCGCTGCGCCTAGAAGCCTGCTGAAGGCCCCCGTGCCGAGAATGCCACGCCGAGACGGCCGCACTGATAACAGCCCACGCCGAGAAAGGTCATACCTCGCACCGAGAAGCCCAAGGCAAGGCCAAGAAGGCTCCAAAATGATGACAGTAAAAGCAGAAGATATGGAGATGAAAAACATGAAAATGAAAGATACATGTGCATAATATTGCTGCAGCAACATGATCAAGCTGAAGGACAATGTCAAAGATAAAACTGAGGAAGATACCCTCGAATGATGAAAGACACCTGCAGACCCCGTGTCGCTTATTCTGCACTTACGCCGTCCGCAGGTGGGGGGCATTTGTTGACACCAAAAATGTAACCAAGGATAGAGATGAGACAAAAGATGAGATTGAATCAGAAACGAAGATCCAAGGAACTCTTGCAAAGCCAGGATTGCGGAAAGTCCGTTACTGAAGCTGTCACCCGGCTGAAGCCCTCCCCGGCCAAGCTGATGTCCGGTATTGTCGTCGTTCAGACGGCATTACTGATGAAGAATTGCGGTCCACTGACCGATGAAAACCCCCAGAGATATTATGATGAAACCATGCTAGCTCACCAATTAATGGGATTTAGCAGCTATTAAGATAAGAAGAATGAAATACCAAAAGGCCTAAATGGGCCCATCCGTGTGTGGTGCCGAAAGCCCGACAATGGCCATGCCGAGAAGTGATGCGCCGAGAGCCCATTACTTCCGAACAAGGCGCGCCGGGAGATCATAAGCAGCCCGTCGAGACGCCCATGCCGATAGGGGGAGAAGGGGTGGTATAAGAACTCTTGGTCTCTCGATCAAAAAAAAAAACAGGAAGGGGAGAGACAGCAAGAAAGAAAGAAATCCATCCAGAAAAGGAGATAGGAAAGGAGAGAGAGAGGGCCTCCGCTGGAAGGAAAGAGAAGAAGTCTAAGAGAAGAAGAAGAAGAAAAACCCCAGGTGGGCTGCCCGGGGGAGGGAGAGGAGTCAATGCTCCACCCTCCCCCCCCATGTTTGCTGTTTCCTTGATCTGCCTCCGTATGTAATAGTCCATATATTCGTGTTTGATCATTCATACGATGTCGAGAGTTATCTTTTCGCTTCCCCCTGTTCCCCTCCTCTTCTGTTCTTTGGCTTTTGCCTTGCAGATGATGTAAACAATGCTTATGAGATGAAATGAAGTGGGCATTTGAAAGCCCTTCCCTTCGTCCCTCCATGTATATATATATGTCTTCTATATGAAATGTCCGATAGTTTATACGCTCCCAGTTTCAGAGTCTCCCTACGAATCTATTCTTCAGAGGAGCGTAGATAGGACCCCTATCCCTATCCAATGGGCTACTGGGTTCTGTCTCCCCCCCCTCCATTTCTATATTTTCACCTTCTTGTAATTTCGATGGATGATACTTCTTCTTGTTCTGATGTATTCTGCGTTTTCTTTCTCGAAGAGGCTTTCATGCGCTTGTTCTAGGGCCAGGGACAGGCCATCCCTTGGCCGTCAGAACAAAGCCAAGCCATATGATGATTCACGTCTGTGTGATTCCGGAGTTTCTGATGCCCGATTGGTTTACCGACATCATCAGAGTCATTTCTGGACCAGGGACAGATATCCCTTGGTTCCCAGGATGACGAATGATAACATCAAGCCATCATCTTGTAAGTCTATCCAAATAACGGTGACAGAGGCTCCTTATGTTCAGTTTCCCTTTTCCATTTCCCTCTGCCCTCGGATTTCCTTCTAAACCTATTTCAAAGCTGTTTGATACCCAATAAATGCATCCATCTTTGACTCCTCAGGGCCCGTCAATCTCAGCCTTAACCACCAGGAAAAACCCCCTCAATCATCCATAAATCTGAAAACAGAGTGCCGTAAAACCCTGAATTCACCTCGGCGCCCTCGTCTGTCTCGGCTCCACAAACAGTAAAGCGTATGAACAGCCCTCGGCGCAAGCCTTCTTGCGCCGAGACACCATCTCCTTACCGCGCCGGGAGCCCCCTCCCTGGCCTGCTCCTCTTCGCGCCGGGAAGACCCCGCGCCGAGAGCCCCTGCCTCCATACCATTTGGCGCCGGGAGCCTCCTCCCTGGCCTGCTCTTCGTCGCACCGGGAGCCTCCTCCCTGGCCTACTCCTCTTCGCACCGGGAAGACCTCGCGCCGAGAGCCCCTGCCTCCATACCATTTGGCGCCAGGAGCTCCCCTTGGCCTCTTCCCTTTGGCACCGGGAGCCCCTCTGTGGCCTTCTCCCCTACGCGTCGGGAATCTATCCCATGGCATCTTCCCCCTGGTGCCGGGAACCCCTCCTTGGCTTCCTTGTCTCGGCGCCGAGAACTCAGACACATGCCTGAAGTGCGCGAGAACTTGCTCTGCCATCCGATTGAACCCCTGGCACCTTGACCGAGCCAATCCACGGACGCCCATAAGTCATCGGAACTGCCCCGAGGATAAAATTGAAGGGAGTCAAAATGCCTATGTTCCACCTCACTACATCGGATTTACGAATAACCCCTTTTGCTCGGGGGATTCTGCCACTGCTTGAGTTCTGCTAGCTTTCCAAAGGGAAAATCATACATGGCCCTGTGGCCCATACATGTGGGTTGGGAGGTTTTGACCTCTCTCTTTTTCTCGGCTTTCATCCCGGCACTCCGTGGGTGATAGCCTATTTCCCTCTGGGCATAATCCAGATTAAGGGGAAATGCTGTCGAAATATTGATCGATGCTTTAAACCTACATCATGGTCATGGTTCAGCCCATCCGTGATTGTCATCTTCTACCCCCCTTTCCCCCCTAAGCATGATTGTTTTGCACCGCCAATTCAACGATATAGTCTATTTCTGTGGCTGATGTTTTTATCTCACCCGCCTTCCTGGCCCTGGTATGAAGTTTAAAATTAAGCATGTGAACATCTGTTCGCCTTATGAGGCCTCCTATTTTGGCGTTTAATCAAGGGTTGTCCTTCCTTGGGGGGACGTAATTAACGTCATAGCCTTTATGGTATGACGGACTTCTGGTCCAGACACGATCACTCACAATCGACTGACCAAGTCAGATCGAGCGCACAATAAAATCGTCACTCTGGTGACTGGCACACCAATAAATCAACAAATAATAAATCAATCAATTAAATAAATAAAGATAAAAATCCGCGTCCACAGGCCCTGGCCCAGATGGGGGCAGTTCTGGCAGAAGCGTACGCTCAGTCGGAGTGGGAGCGAGCGAACCTGGCCTGGACCCTCGGTGGGTCGGACAGGAGGTTGACTCGGCTCGTCGAAGAGCGTGACGGGCTTCGGTGGGAGCTTTCCTCAATCAGGGAGCTGATACGGTCGAGCCAAGTGGAGACTCGGGCGCTAGCCGAGCAGCTAGCCAAGGCCCGTGAATCGCTCGAGAGGAAGAACCGGCTTCTCGAAGAGGAGCGCCTAGCACGCGTTGAGCTGGACGGCAGGTGGGAGACCGAGTGTGCCAAGCTAGTGGACCGAGCGGAGGAAGCCGAGCGTCTTCGGCGGGAGGCCGAGGCTGATCGGACCGAGGCAGAGAAGCAGGCGGCGGAGGCTGCAAAGCGGACGGCTGAAGCCGAGCGGAAGTCCGCTGAGGTGGAGCGGAGGGAGACCGAGCTCGCTGGTAGGGTGGGATCGGCCGGGGTGAGGCTCTCGAGCAGTACAAGAGCTCAGAGGCCTACCGGGTCGACCTCAAGGAGGCTGCCCTCCCCTACTACGAGCTAGGGCTTTGCCGGGGCATCCGTTAGGGATTCAAGCAGGGCTACGACCGAGCCATCTATTACGCCGAGGAGCAGGCGTCTGGGGTAGTTCACTTCCCATCCGGGTAGTGTTATGACTCGGACTTATCATCCTCCAGTTCCTCTGCTTCGGCGCAGGATAAAGAGGGGGGCTCATCATTCGAGGAGTCACCAACTCCGGATGCCTCGGGAGGGCACGCAACCGAGACAGTTCCCACACCGGTGGGGTCAGTGCCAGGGTCGGCCGTCACCGAGGATGTCGGCGGTAGACCGCCCGAGTCCTCTATTTTCGAGCTTCAAGGTGGGCCGGAGGCCTGATGTATTTGCTTCGCTTCCTTTTTTTGTATGCCTTTTCTCTTTTTGGAGGAAAGAACTTCCTTTTTTGTGTAGAGATAAATAAGGCAGTAGCATTGTGATGAAGACTTATCTGTTCCGCATTGACATTGCCGTAACTTGTTCAGCGTATCTGTAGTGGTTGGAAAGGACCGATATTTTCTGCGTGGATCTCGCCTGATGGTTGGGTGAGCAACTGACACGGTGTCTTTCCATTTTCTCACGCTTTAAATGCCTGGCCGCTTCGTGTGTCCTGCTGGGGCAGAAGATGAGAAGTTTGAGGTGACCGTTCGTAGGGAGAAATCCTTCTGGCGTGTTTCTGAGGAGGGAAATCATTTAAGACAAGTAGCCTCCCTTCGCCTTTAAAAGGTCTGAAGGGTGTCCCTTCCTCTCTACCGCTGAGGGTTTTCCCTAACAGTCTCTCCTTATTCCTTCTTCCCGTAGCATTGTGCCGTTGCATCTGTAGCATGGAAGAAGCTCCGGAAGATGAGGTTACCGACGATGGGGGGCATGGAGTTCTCGCTGCTTCAGATTTGAAGAGGGTTCGACGGTCGTCGAACGGAATTGAAGAGGGTTCGACGTGTGGAGGCACGTCGTCTTCCCTTTATCAGTTCCGGCGGCGCTTGCAGGGGGGTGAGATGGAGAACAGATGGGGGCATCAGACATTCTTGCCGCCCGTCCCTTCCTGCTCGCCTCATGGAGGGGAGGAGGAAGTCGATCAAGCTCCCTTCCTTCCGGGCCTTCCCCTGCCTCCTCGCCCAGCTCTGCTGGTTTCTTTTTCTTTTTGGTAGCCTCTTTTTCTCTCTTCTGCTCTGCTCCTCCTTTCTTTCACTCTTTGGAGGGTGCCTGCATCCTCTTTCTTCCAAAGAGTTGGCAGTTTGGCGGGGAAGATGCTTTCATATGCATTCCCTCTCCCCCTTCTCTTCCAAGTTCAACTTGGAAGGTAGCCTTCTGTTGACACCTTGAAAATGAGCAAAGGGGGAAACAAAATTGAAAAGAAGATTAGACTAATAGTGAAAAATTAATGGTAAAGCTCATCAACCATCTACTCGGCTGAAGCCTTTTCTGGCCAAGCTGATGTCCGGTTTCGTTGTCAGTCAGACGGCGACATTGATGAAATAGCAGTCACTTGACTGATGAGACCTCCTATCATGCTTTAACAAGAGCTATATTACTGCCTCGTCTGGAAGTCTACAGGTGATGATGCTAATGAAATCCCAGTCCACTGACTGATGAAGGTCTCCATAATCCCACTAATGTTGGATTGTGTGTCTTCCCTAAGTATTTTGATGATGAGCAACACTATGTTAATTGTTCTTGTTATTTTTGATCAGATATCTTGCACTTGAGTTATCCATGGTTTTATATGAAATAACTGCTAAAGAGGTAACACTTCGTGTGTTCGTTCATGTTCTGTCTTCGTGCTGTTTTTCCTCAAACATCATGTAGTTCTTGCTTCGCGTTTTCACCTCGTGTCGAATTAGCCATGTTGTCGTCTGTTTGAGTGTTGTTCTTTCACCTCGTGCAGTCTTTGATTACTGTGTTGTTTCCATGTCATCCTTTGTATTCCTGTCTTCGAGTCGTTTCTTTGCATACTGTCTTCGTGGTCGATTGGCACTTCGTCTTGGTTACAACACCTCGTGTTGTACTGTTTGACTTCGTGTCGGTTTCGGTTACAGTCCATGTTGTTTTCATGTCGTTCTCTTTTATTGCCACCTCGTGTCGTTTTTATTATTAAGTCTTCGTGTCGTTTTACCTCGTGCAGTGTTATCCCGTGTCATTTACTGTTTCGACCTTGTGTCGTTATCAGCCCGTGTTGCTCTCATCTCGTGCTGTTTTCACTATCCTCGTGTTGTTCTCACCGCATGTCGATTACTGTTTTCACTTAGCATTATTTTTATTTCGTGTCGTTTTTCTGTGTAGTGTGTGTTTGTCACCACTATACTTCGTGTCGTTGCTTCTTACTTCGTGTCTAACTTCACTTCGTGTTGTTTTTCACCTCGAGTCGTTTCCTTATACTCTGTCCTCGTGTTGGTCTCTCGCTTTAGTCTTCATGTCGGTTTCTGTCGTAAGCCCGTATTGTCCTCGTGTTGTTTTTGCATTCGTAACCTCGTGTCTCTCTTGCGTATAACCTCACCTCGTGTCATTATCTTCTGTATATCTGATCTGTTACAGAATTTCTCGTGTCGTTCTTATGACATCTCGAGAAATAGTCACGTCGTGTTGTTGTTACTATACCTCATGCAGTTTTGGTTTTAATAGCCATGCAGCGTATTAATGGACTTAATCTCATTACAGGTCCGAGGAAGAACATTCCACACTCCAGGGCTGCACGTGATCCGAGACAAGAGGAACCAATTTGATAAAGGCACGTGACAGGATACTTCTGGATCGAGCGTGGGAGGCACACGCATTTCATGCCCTATCCATCTGCTGTTGATGCTATAAATAGAATCCTTCGTCCTCAGATGAAAGTTATCGAAGTAGAGAGGCATAGAAGAAAACAAGGAAACAGAGAGCCCTTCGATCCAGGAAAAAGAAAAGAAAGAAGAAAGAATAGCAGAGAGAAATAGAAAGAGAGCAGAAGAGTGTTCAGAAGAATTGTTCTGACTTGCGGATCAAATCCGAAGTCTATTGCTCTATATTGAGCTACATTGTTTCCATTGTCTGGCATTTGATTTCCTTCGTTCGTATTTTTCATTTCTTGTTCTTATCTTTCTTCAACCGTTATTGTTTGTGTTTCCGATCCTCTGGACTGAGGTCGGGGTCCTCCTGTGAGATCAGGAGTAGGGAGAGTCAATCTCCGGTTTGCAAGCAGCAGGTGAGCTGCTTGTAGGTACCCTCCGGGTTGGGAGGAAGAGGGGTCTTCGACCTCTGGTTCACTAGTAGCAGGGCTGCTACTAGTGGGGTTTCCCTCTTGGTAAAGAGGAAGAGAGACGTGAGTCTCTGGGTTCTAGTGACTGCTGATCGCTAGAGGTTCCCTCCGGGTAGGAGGAAGAGGAGAGGTTGTTCTCCTGGGAAGCTGTGTATCAGCAGTTGTTTGGCAAGCTGTGTTGCCCAGCCTTTAGTGAAGCCACACTCAGGTTGAGTGTGGGGTGGATGTAGGTCTGAAGGACCGAACCACCTTAAAATCCTCTGAGCCCTTGTGTGATTGATCGTGATAATATTGTGGTATGCCTTCTATTTGCTTGAGCTATTAACTGCACTGCATCTTTTACGATAGTCAGAACTCGAGGTTAGCTCCGTTTAGCAATATACTCTGCAATAATTTTTTAAATCTACGAAAACAGTGATCTATTCATCCCCTCCCCTTCTAGATCACTTCATATTGTACTTATCAGTTGGTATCAGAGCAGGTTTTTCCCAGAATGTGGTCCAACGGCCAGGGAAACGGATCCAATGGTCCGCGCAGTTTCATAGCTGATGGGCAGTCTATCACCCGCCCCCCTTTCTTTGATGGTAATAATTACTTCTTCTGGAAGAACAGGATGGAAGTCTTTATCAGGGCCCAAAGCAACAAGCTATGGAAAGTCATTACAGATGGTCCATACACCCTTCCACCGAATGAAGATATGTGGACAGAAGATCAGGTCAAACTCTCCGCACTGAATTGGACAGCTCTTAACATCATACAGTGCGCCGTCCATCCGGAAGAATATTCAAGGATCTCAGCGTGCAAGACTGCAAAGAATATGTGGGATGATTTGCAGTTAATTCATGAGGGCACATCTCAGGTGAAGGCTACCAAGATCAACATACTTACAACTCAATATGAGTTATTTAAGATGAAGCCAGAGGAGCCGATCACAGAAATGTATGCCAGATTATCTGTGATCATCAACAGTCTAAAGGCCTTGGAAAGGATATTCAACAAGAAGACATAGTCAGGAAGATCCTTAGGTCTCTAACTCCCGTCTGGGATACCAAGGTGACTGTAATAGAGGAATCAAGAGATTTATCCATCATGACAGTAACCCAGCTGATTGGTTCTCTCATGACCCATGAAATGAATTTCACACGAGGAAACGATGGGCATGACAGAAAGGGAAAGAATGTTGCTCTGAAGGTTTCACGACATACTAAGAAGAGCAACAACAGCAGCAGCAGCAGCAGTGATGATAGCAGCGAAGGGTCTGATGGATTCTCAGACTTGGACAAGGATGAGCGAGCTATGCTCACCAGGCAGTTCAGAAAGTTCCTAAGAACAAAAGGAAAATTCTACAGGAGGAAGAAATTTAATGCTGCAATGAAGTCTCCTGAACGAAGATTTGAGAAGAACCGGTCTGCTAAGAAGATCACTTGCTATCATTGTCAGAAATCCGGTCACATGAAAAGTGAATGTCCAGAGCTACAAGCTAAGGCTCCAGGACACCAGAAGAATGTGGTGCACAAGAAGAAGAAGGCCATGCTGTGCACATGGAGCGATGAGGAGGAGGACCCAGAAGCCACTTCGTCCAGTGAAAATGAAGAGAAGACCTGCCTCATGGCCGACCATGAGAAAGAGGTAACAAATTTATTTGAGAATTTTACTTTGGATGATTGGGAGGACGCCTATGGCGACCTGTTAAGTAAATATAATTGTTTAAACAAGGAGCATAGAATGCTTAGACGTAAGTTTCATTCTCTGTCTGAAGAACACTCTTCTATTGTCACTGATAGCATGAAAACCAAGGAGATGGCCACTGAGCTAGATCAGGTTAAAGGTGAGATTGAGAGGTTGAGAATGGAAAGAGAAGAGAATCTAGCTAGAATAGATGAGCTGAAGTGTAAAGCTGAAGAGTCTAAAGGAGAGATTAGACTGATGGCTGAAAAATATGAGGCAGTTAGAACAGTTAATCAGGAACTCCAGGACCAATGCAATGAATTTCAGAAGGAGATTGAGGACAAAGAAAAAGTGCTTGAAAAGTTTACAGAGGGGAGAAACAACCTGAATGTCCTTCTGGGGTCGAGGGTAAACTTCAATAGGGAGGGATTAGGATACAATCCTACTAGTAAAAAACCCTTTGAATTTAAGACTATCACGTTCTGCCCCGCCAAAGGCAAGGAGAAACTGGAAACACCATCCGGTTCCAAATCTGTCTCTACAATGAAGTCTTCGACCAGTAAATTCATTCACTCCACTGGTCAGCAGTCTAAGTCAGGAAATCCTGAGACAAGCACTGCTCATGTACAGCAGGCGTGGAACAAAGGTCCTCACAGGACCAGTCCTATAGAGGCCACAAAAAGAGCGAAAAGTTTTGTTAAGAAAACTCATCATGCTAATTATCAAGTAGAGCATGGCAACGATCATCAGTTTCAGCACAAACTTTATTGGAGTAAAAATGCTTACATGAATTATGCTCAACACACACGCACATCTTCTAAGAGGCCAACCAACAATGCCTTTGTTCAGAAACAGCATAGTTCAAATAGGAATAAGCTTATTCAACACCCACCAAGAAATAACAAAAGGGAAGAATCAACCCACATAAATCCACTGAAGAGAACTATAAAACAAATGTGGATTCCCAAGTGCTTTCTGCATAATCAGAAAACTGGTTTTGGACCCAATTTGAATTGGGTCCCACATTACTCTGTATGAATTTTTGCAGGTCAGCCTGGCAGCTGAGCATAACAAGTGGTATCTTGACAGCGGCTGTAGCAGGCACATGACAGGAGACCGGTCCAAATTCAGCAAACTAAAAATGAAGTCTGGGGGCTTGGTCAAATTCGGAGGAAATAACAGAGGAAGAATAATTGGAATTGGCACGGTTGGTAAGTCCTCCACTAACTCCATTGAAGATGTGTATCTTGTAGAAGGACTTCAGCACAACTTGGTAAGTATAAGTCAACTTTGTGACAAAGGACACAAGGTACTCTTTGACCACAACTCGTGCACGGTTTTTGAGCTGAATTCTGATAACATCATGTTCAAAGGTCATAGAGTAAATAATGTGTACATCGTTGATCTTGATGATAATTCTGAAACAAACTTGTGTCTGTCTGCTAATTCTGAACAGGTTGCTTTTGACTGGCATAGGCGTCTAGGCCACGCTAGTGTGTCTACCTTGAATAAACTGTCTAATTATAACCTAGTCAGAGGTTTGCCCAAAATAAAATTCCAGTTAGGGTCCAAGCTCTGTGATGCTTGTGCTCAAGGTAAACAGACTCGTGCAACTTTTAAGTTGAGAACTGAGGGTCTCTCATCTAAACCACTACAGCACTTGCACATGGATCTCTTTGGTCCTACTCGAATACAAAGCCTGTCAGGTAAGAGATATGGTCTAGTCATAGTTGATGACTTCACTAGATTTTCCTGGTTGTTCTGTTTAGCAAATAAAAATGATGCTTTTGTTCACTTTGAAGAACTTTTTAATAAAATCAAACTGCAAGGTGAACATAATATCATTACAATTCAGTCTGACCATGGAGGAGAGTTTGAAAACTCTTCGTTCTCTGAATTTTGCTCAAGAGAGGGAGTGACTCACAGATTTTCTTCTCCCAGGACACCGGAGCAGAATGGAATTGTTGAGAGAAGAAACAGGTCAATAATTGAAATGGCCAGGACTATGCTAATTGAGAGTGGACTTCCAAGGAGATTTTGGGCAGAAGCTGCAAATACAGCATGCTACATTTTAAATCGAGCCTTGGTAAGACCTACTCATAAGAAAACTCCTTATGAACTCCTCAAGGGTAAGCTGCCAAACATTTCTTACTTTAAAATTTTTGGTTCCAAATGCTTTATCCACAATAATGGTAAGAATGGTTTGGATAAGTTTGAAGCAAGAAGCTCTCCTAGAATTTTTCTCGGATATTCAGAAACCTCTAGGGCTTACAGAGTCTTCAATAAAGATGAGCAAACTGTTGAAGAAACACCTCATGTGGTGTTTGATGAGAATGTTCTATCTGACAAAAGGACAAATGATGACAGGGAGTCACCTGATGAGGGAGATTTCTTGGAGAAAATTGAAGTAGGAGAGATGCAGCAAACTGCACAACCAGAAAACTTACAACAAGAAGGAGCAACTGAGGTAGGTGAACCCTCAGGTGAGGTAATATTTCACAAAGATCATCCTAGTGAAAATGTCATAGGTAATTTGCATGAGCCCACTAGGACAAGGTCTCACTTTAGAACTGTCCAAGAACAGGACTTAGCTGCTTTGACATCTCAGGTAGAACCCAAGACTGTGGAAGAGGCTTTAAAGCATGATTCTTGGGTATCCTCCATGGGTGAAGAATTAAATCAATTTGAGAAAAATAATGTATGGAAACTAGTTCCTAGACCTGAAAACACTCATGTCATTGGCACTAAATGGGTTTTCAAAAATAAGATTGATGAAAATGGTGCTATCTCTAGAAACAAAGCAAGACTTGTAGCTCAAGGCTACAGTCAGGAATTTGGTGTGGATTTTGATGAATCTTATGCACCAGTAGCTAGGATGGAAGCTATAAGAATTATGTTTGCATTTGCATGCTCTAGAAAAATTCGGCTACAGCAAATGGATGTCAAAAGCGCATTCTTAAATGGGTTATTGAAGGAAGAGGTATATGTTGAACAACCTCCTGGGTTTAATTTCTCTGTTCAGCCTAACATGGTTTTTAGGTTGAATAAAGCCCTCTATGGATTGAAGCAGGCTCCCAGAGCCTGGTATGAGAGACTTTCTGAGTTCCTTGTGAGCAAGGGCTACACTCGAGGTAAGGTTGACCAAACTCTCTTCACCAAAAGTCTCGGAAAGGAGTTAATTGTGGTCCAGGTATATGTTGATGATATCATTTTCGGATCTAACAACTCAAAATTATGTAAAGATTTTTCTGAGTCTATGTCCCAAGAATTTGAAATGAGTCTAGTTGGGGAACTAAAATATTTTCTTGGGCTGCAGGTCAAACAAATGGAGGATGGTTGTTTCATAAATCAAACCAAGTATACTCTGGAGATGCTGAAAAGGTTTGGAATGACCAACCTCAAGACAATCTCAACACCCATGAGTACCAGCTCCTCACTGGATTCAGACGAAAAAGGTAAAGAGGTGGATGCTAAACTATATAGAGGTATGATCGGTTCACTCCTCTACTTAACTGCATCCAGGCCCGACATTCAATTTAGTGTAGGGATGTGTGCCAGATACCAGGCTAGACCTACTGAATTGCATCTAGCAGCTGTAAAGAGAATCTTTAGATACTTATCTGCCACTCATGATCTAGGTCTCTGGTATCCTGCATCATGTAACTTAGATCTCATTGCATACACTGATGCAGATTATGCAGGATGTAAATTGGACAGGAAGAGCACTAGTGGTCACTGCGAATTTCTAGGAGGGTGCTTAGTCTCTTGGGGATCCAAGAAGCAACACTCTGTGGCTCTCTCTACTGCTGAAGCTGAATATGTGGCAGCAGGGAGCTGTGGCACACAGGTTATATGGATAAAACACCAGCTTCTGGATTACTCGGTTGAGCTAGGTTGTACTTCTATCTTTTGTGACAATACTAGTGCAATAAACATTGCAAAGAATCCTGTACTTCATTCTCGAACTAAACACATTGAAATCAGGCATCATTTTATTCGAGATGAAGTAGCAAGGAAAACTTTTGAGTTGATCCATGTTGGCACTAACTCACAAATTGCAGATATCTTTACTAAGCCACTGGATACTGAAAAATTTAGCACTATGCGCAGAAAACTAGGTATTTACAGAATTTCATGATTGAAGATTTGATTTCTGAATACCATGTCCTGTGTTATTATGCTTATCATATTCATCATGGTGTTCTTTTTGAAGTGCATTGAGGGTTGTCTTGGCTAAGTCTGTATTGGGGTCAAGTTCTCAGGGGGAGATGATTTATAATAGGTGTCTTGATCTTTGACCTAATTTGAACATACTCTGAACGACATTTTGCTGACATCATAAGAGAATCAGGTTGATTAGGTGTATAAAAGAAAATGTTGGATGCTTTACTCTTTAAGGCTGTTCATCTAATTTCTTGTTGGAATTTTCAGCTGTTAGTCCCACTGAGATCAAAATCTGAATTCAAGATTAATCTTCATACACTGTAACTGTCTTCTGATCTAGTCAGTACAGCATACCTACTTAGTCAATGGTGAGTCCAAAATGAGGTATTGTGTGTTTTAGTCTGAATCACCTTGGATCTGGTGTATTGTTCTCAAACGGACTCAAGCTTCATTAACAAGGTTTTAAGAGCTGGTAAATAAAAACAAAATTCATAAAAGGGTTATCAACTTTGTTAACTGCTCATTGAGAAACTGGGATTTTCATCAATGAAGTGAAAGCTTCCCATGTCATGAGATGGCAGTAATCATCTGGTCTTAATAGTTGTCTTGATCATACAGAGCTATGGTACATATCTGGTTAGTAACTGGGGTGTCTGGCCTCAGATAAAGGTGTCACCTTAATGTCAACACCAGCTAGAATACTATCTCTGTCTTCTTATCAGAAGGGGTAATGTGGTCCTGCCACCGAGTAACTGGGGATTCTTGCCTCTAAACAAGGTGTCTCCTTAATGTCAAAGGTGTACTTGACAGACTTATCTCTGATCTTGACCATTTTTAAAGATCCTGCTCACTTGAAGTATAGCTTTTGATTTGTTTGTTCTCAATACCACAGGTCATTGTCTTCTGGCTGTCTTACATAATACTCTCTCAGTAAAGACTTATTTTGATCAAACTGGTATCTTGTACCTCACTTGCTTAGAATCTGGTTCTGTGTATGGAGCAAATCCTTAGTCACAGTTTTTGCACAGTCTGACTAACTGTACCTCAAAAATCCTCACATAAAATTAATGGCTTTCTTGATTGACTAAACATCTCAATAGTCTCCATTTATCTGCCTTACTCTATCCTGTTTTCTCTCTATAGTCAGCAATTTTCCCTTCTCTGTATCTTCAGATTTGACCCTAGTTTTGATGATGTCAAAGGGGGAGAGAATTGAGTTCGTTATCAAGTCTGAGGTAAACTGTTGCTGTGTTCAGGGGGAGTGAGGGGGAGTGTTCAGGTGAGGGGGAGTGTTCAGGTTTCATCAAGGGAAGTAAGGAAGCAAGTATGCTTTAAGTTGTCTGCATTAAATATCCTGAATTGATCTCTTTTGAACTTATCTCTCACACTTAATATAGTGTTGCCATCATCAAAAAGGGGGAGATTGTTGGATTGTGTGTCTTCCCTAAGTATTTTGATGATGAGCAACACTATGTTAATTGTTCTTGTTATTTTTGATCAGATATCTTGCACTTGAGTTATCCATGGTTTTATATGAAATAACTGCTAAAGAGGTAACACTTCGTGTGTTCGTTCATGTTCTGTCTTCGTGTTGTTTTTCCTCAAACATCATGTAGTTCTTGCTTCGCGTTTTCACCTCGTGTCGAATTAGCCATGTTGTCGTCTGTTTGAGTGTTGTTCTTTCACCTCGTGCAGTCTTTGATTACTGTGTTGTTTCCATGTCATCCTTTGTATTCCTGTCTTCGAGTCGTTTCTTTGCATACTGTCTTCGTGGTCGATTGGCACTTCGTCTTGGTTACAACACCTCGTGTTGTACTGTTTGACTTCGTGTCGGTTTCGGTTACAGTCCATGTTGTTTTCATGTCGTTCTCTTTTATTGCCACCTCGTGTCGTTTTTATTATTAAGTCTTCGTGTCGTTTTACCTCGTGCAGTGTTATCCCGTGTCATTTACTGTTTCGACCTTGTGTCGTTATCAGCCCGTGTTGCTCTCATCTCGTGCTGTTTTCACTATCCTCGTGTTGTTCTCACCGCATGTCGATTACTGTTTTCACTTAGCATTATTTTTATTTCGTGTCGTTTTTCTGTGTAGTGTGTGTTTGTCACCACTATACTTCGTGTCGTTGCTTCTTACTTCGTGTCTAACTTCACTTCGTGTTGTTTTTCACCTCGAGTCGTTTCCTTATACTCTGTCCTCGTGTTGGTCTCTCGCTTTAGTCTTCATGTCGGTTTCTGTCGTAAGCCCGTATTGTCCTCGTGTTGTTTTTGCATTCGTAACCTCGTGTCTCTCTTGCGTATAACCTCACCTCGTGTCATTATCTTCTGTATATCTGATCTGTTACAGAATTTATCGTGTCGTTCTTATGACATCTCGAGAAATAGTCACGTCGTGTTGTTGTTACTATACCTCATGCAGTTTTGGTTTTAATAGCCATGCAGCGTATTAATGGACTTAATCTCATTACAGGTCCGAGGAAGAACATTCCACACTCCAGGGCTGCACGTGATCCGAGGCAAGAGGAACCAATTTGATAAAGGCACGTGACAGGATACTTCTGGATCGAGCGTGGGAGGCACACGCATTTCATGCCCTATCCATCTGCTGTTGATGCTATAAATAGAATCCTTCGTCCTCAGATGAAAGTTATCGAAGTAGAGAGGCATAGAAGAAAACAAGGAAACAGAGAGCCCTTCGATCCAGGAAAAAGAAAAGAAAGAAGAAAGAATAGCAGAGAGAAATAGAAAGAGAGCAGAAGAGTGTTCAGAAGAATTGTTCTGACTTGCGGATCAAATCCGAAGTCTATTGCTCTATATTGAGCTACATTGTTTCCATTGTCTGGCATTTGATTTCCTTCGTTCGTATTTTTCATTTCTTGTTCTTATCTTTCTTCAACCGTTATTGTTTGTGTTTCCGATCCTCTGGACTGAGGTCGGGGTCCTCCTGTGAGATCAGGAGTAGGGAGAGTCAATCTCCGGTTTGCAAGCAGCAGGTGAGCTGCTTGTAGGTACCCTCCGGGTTGGGAGGAAGAGGGGTCTTCGACCTCTGGTTCACTAGTAGCAGGGCTGCTACTAGTGGGGTTTCCCTCTTGGTAAAGAGGAAGAGAGACGTGAGTCTCTGGGTTCTAGTGACTGCTGATCGCTAGAGGTTCCCTCCGGGTAGGAGGAAGAGGAGAGGTTGTTCTCCTGGGAAGCTGTGTATCAGCAGTTGTTTGGCAAGCTGTGTTGCCCAGCCTTTAGTGAAGCCACACTCAGGTTGAGTGTGGGGTGGATGTAGGTCTGAAGGACCGAACCACCTTAAAATCCTCTGAGCCCTTGTGTGATTGATCGTGATAATATTGTGGTATGCCTTCTATTTGCTTGAGCTATTAACTGCACTGCATCTTTTACGATAGTCAGAACTCGAGGTTAGCTCCGTTTAGCAATATACTCTGCAATAATTTTTTAAATCTACGAAAACAGTGATCTATTCATCCCCTCCCCTTCTAGATCACTTCATATTGTACTTATCAACTAAGACCCGGGTCCACCAACAAAAGGCCTGCTGCGGTTCTAGTACATTCAGGGAGACAGGAAGTCCATGTGAAGCCTTAAAAAGGGCCCTGAATGGGCCTATGAAATGGGCTCATGAAGGTGGCGCCAAGATACTCTACGGATGTCTAGCGCGCCGGGAGCTGCTGCACTCGACAGATGCGCGCCGTGAAGATGAAAAGTCACGCTGACTTCCATCTGCCGAGAGGTGAGGAGGGGCTGGGTCTATATAAACCCACTCACTCAGAGAAGAACAAGAGAGCGAAAAGGGCCGGCAACCTCATCCAGAAAGAAAGAGAAAAAAAAAGAGAATAGAACGAGAGGAAGAGAAGGGCTTCGAAGAGGAAAGAGACCCACAGAGAGAGAGAGCCTCCTCCGCTGAGAAAGGAAAGAAGAGATCAACCCGAAGAAAAAGGGAGAAGAAGCTCCAGGTGGGCAGGCAGCTGGGGAGGGAGAGGAGTCAATGCTCCGCCCTCCCCCATGTTTCTTGTCTTTTCTCTTTATGTATTCCTATAAGTTTCATCTCGATTCATCGGATGTAATCGGGATATCCCGGCCTCTGTTTTATCTCCTTTCCCTCACTCCCTCCTTGTGATTGGTGTGAGTCTTGGAATGATGTAATGAAATGAAATGCTACAATGGCCCGTTTGGGTGCCGGGTGATTGAAATATCTGCCATCTACCTCTCCGTCTGCCTGCTGTTGTTTCTCCGAAGCTTCGTTGCCATCCCTCTCTGTCTTCTTTTAAATTCTGTAACATGTTATCCCCCTCCCCAGCCTGATTATTAGTCTGTCGCTTCGTTTAGTTTTCAGATGTCTGCTGTGCTTATTCCAGAGCCAGGGACAGACCATCCCTTGGCCCCTGGAACAAAGCGAAGCTATATAATGACCGCTGTTTCTGAGACTCCGGAGTTTCAGATGCTTTCGCTCTGACTGCTAACATTATCGAAGTCATTCCTGGGCCATAGACAGCCATCTCTTGGCTCCCAGGATGATGAAGGATAACATCAAAATGTCCCTAGGACTCTGTGTAATAATGGTGACAGGGATCCTCTGGACCCCGATCTTCCCCAATTCATCTTCGATCCTGGCCTTCCTTTGGAACCTAAACCTAATCCAGTTCCAATCTGATGAACTGATCCACTTTGGCCCCACAGAACCCATCTACCTTGGCCTGAATCATCAAGAAACCCAAAACAGGGCTCCGGAAACCATTCAAAACCATCTCGGCGCCGTCTCTTATACATCCCGGCGCCACGAACAGTAGAATAGGTAAATAGTTCTCGGCGCAAGCCTTCTTGCGCTGAGAACACCATCTCCTGGGCACGCCGAGAACCTATCTCCTGGGCGCGCCGAGAACCCATCTCTTGGGAGCGCCGGGAAACCCTTTTCCACCTTGCCTTCGCGTCGGAAATCCCATCCAACTTGAGTTGCGCTGAGAATCTACCCTGCCGTCCAATTGAGCCTCCAATAGCTTGATCAGACCCACTCAGAGACACCCATGAGTCACCAGACCTGTTCCGGGGATAGATTCGAAGGGAGTCAGACTTCCTTTATGTCATGCTATCTCGCATCGGATTCGGGGATAACCCCTTTAGCTCGGGAGGTTTCTGCCACTGCATGAGTTCCACCGACTTCCTTAAGGGAAAATCGAACGTTGCCCCCATGGCAGACATATGCAGTTCGGGAGGTCCGGCCTCTCTTTCTCTCGGCTTTCATCCCGGCACTCTGTGGATGATAGCCTATTCCCCCTGGATATAGTCCAGATTAAGGGGAGATGCTACCGAAATATCGATTGATGCTTTAACCCCGACAAGCACCGGGAAACGTGTATCATACGCCTCCCGTCTGGCTCAATTCTTCGGGGGATACAAATACTTCGAGGCCCTTGGCCGGATGAGAAACGTGAAAGGGGACATGTCTCCGATGATCGTCCAGGCCCCGCCCCGCCACTGCATGGACGGTGTCCTGTCTCTGCCCGGTACGACCCACACAAAGGGGTCATGCTGATTTAATAATTTGTCGTTTATTCAATTACCTTCTTAGAATAACAAGAACTTCAATGTTATGCACCGTCATTTTCAACCGCCCCAAGTGGCCTCCTATTTTGGCGTTTAATCAAGGGTTGTCCTTCTTAGGAAGGGCGTAATTAACGTCATAGCCTTTATGGTATGACGGACTTCAGGTCCCAACTCGGACTTCATAATCGACTGACCAAGTCAAGTCGAGCGCATAATAAAAATTGTCACTCTAGTGACTGGCACGCCTAATAAATCCAACCCAATGAAACATTCCAAGACGGAAAAGAATCCGCGTCCACAAGTCTGGCACGCCCGGTGGGACCCAGTCTCCCTTCATCTCTACGCCAAAATAGGAGGCCCGGTGGGCCCCCCCTCAAATTTCTGATTCTGTGTGCTTTCTCCATTTCCAGGAAGCTAGAATGACGGCTGGAATCATGTCTGTGTGCTTTGACCAGTAAGCGGTCGAGGCACATGTTTGAGAAGGCTACCTGGCGATACCTCTTTCATTCGGATCGATGCCGCCGGCTGTCAGAATGCCCAACTGCCTGGGCCTCATTTTTTCTGATCTGCTCGGGATTGACAACCAGGAGCCAAAAGTTGTTGTCGAGACGTCGCCGCAAGCTACCGGTCCCAAGAAGAGCCCGGTGATGAAGAATACTCCTGGGGTCGTGTCCTGCTTTGTCCATCATGAAGCAAGGAGGAGCGTACCCTCTGCTGCTGCTGGAAAAGGAAGAAGATCCGACCGGAGAATCCGATCCACTACTGCGGGTCGTCGGATATCCAATTCGGGGAAGACAATGCTGATTGGAGATATCCGGGCAAACCTCAATGGTTGCCCAAGGGAGGTCAAGCCGGATGTGATCGTCCCAATGGTACCTACCACCAATAGGTTCCGAGTACTGGCTACTAGGAGGGCCGACATGGAACATGAAGATAGAAGGCCACTGGCACCAAAGCCGCTCAAATTCAGGCAGATCTGGCGGCCGAAGAAAATCCAGAGCTGGGCCCCAGCTCAAGATGAAGAAAAAATTGCTGATGCTGCTATTGCCCGCTTCAGAGCAGGGAGCAGAAGAGGAGAAAGAAAAGATGAAAGAGAGGCTATTGCTGTTCACCCCAGGGCTCGGGGTAGGAGAGATGAGAAAGAAAATGAAGGAAGGAATATGACTGCTACTCGCCCCAGGATGAGGGGCAGAAGATATGAGAAAAAAGAAGGCCTCATGGTCACCCACCCCATGGCCGGGGGCAAAAGATGGGAAAGGAAGAACTATGCTGTTGCTACCAACCGCCGCCAGGATGGGAGCAGAAGGTTCAGGGAGGAAGAAAAAATGAGAATAAGTGAACCAGTCGCTGATACCATTTCAAGAAGATCGAGAGCCTGTGCTAGACAGGCCGACATATTCAAATATTCCAAAGCCGAGCATCTGACTGCTCAGGTGGCGAGACTGGCTTCTCAACAGAAAGGCCAGGAAAGACTGATGCCCTGACCGGAGTGGCGAAGGCACAGTCAAGAAGAAATGATGCAGGTGGCTCAAGACTATCTTCATTACCTGGGGAATTCCTCCCTCGGGCAGCGAAGACTATCTCATGCCTTGGGCACCATGGATGAAGAAAGGGAAGAAACCTTTCAAGAACCAATGCTCGGAGTTTCCTCCTCTGATTCCAACGACTATGAAGAGGGCCACAGAGCCAGATATGAGGAAGGGGACCTGCACAGGGAAGAAGCTGAAGAAATAATATCGGTCTTCGACTGGCTTAAATATCCCGACCAGGTGAAAAGGAAAGTCTACAGGCAGAGGGAGAAGATGCAGATCTTCGCCTGCAATATGTCCAGACTTGTCAAAAGGCGGGACATGTTACCGACTCCGCCAGATGAACTGCTTAGACTGGCAACCAGACCAGGCCCCATCACAAGGAGAAGTCAGGCGGCCAAAGAGAAAATAAAGACTGATGATGAAGCCCGCAAGATCACCACCATGGCAGTGAATGTGGTGACAGCAGAAGAGGAAGACAATCCCTTCATCGATGACGTTGAAGGGACTTCAGAAGAGATACAGATCCCATCAACCCTGGATCCCATGATCCAGATGATGTTTAGAAGATATCAACAAGAGATCAGCGCTCTCAGAAGATAGCTGAATGAGAGGCAGGAAGCTACACCGGTCTCCAAGCAAGCTGAGCCTATGGGGCAAACTTCCAGCTCAACAGAAATGGCTATCCCAGCTAATCCTCTCCCGGTCGATAAGGGCAAAGCACCGAGCCAACCTGTTCTACAGCAAACAACAGCTCAGCCCTCTGTGTCTCAGACGCAGCCCACCGTGCCCACCTTGCGCGCAACGGTGATGACAACTCCTTACAGTCAGCAACAAGCTCACTTCTTCCCGGAGAACATAGATCCAGCCGTAGCCCATAAGCTGATGATTGAAAAGATTACGGAGATGAAGCTGTCTGAAAAGACTGGTAATGATGCTGGTACCTACGATGTGTACAAGGTACCGTATCCTCCTGTGGACGTCGAAAAATATCGATGATGATCATACGGCATGCACGTCTCGACACTCGAGAGCAAGCCGAAGATGAAAATGCCAAATAAACCTCATGCCTCGCCCGATCAGGATGAGGACTCGCTTGGTGGTCCGCTAGCCGATGAGGGAGCCCCCCCCGGGGCGGAAGATATGGCCACAACTCTACAGTCGGCCGTGCCGAGAGCTGAATCAAAGAAGAGTCGGGGACTCCGATACAGCCCGACGTGCACCGAAAGTCACGCAGAGTCTGGGACCGGGCCCCAAAGGCTGTGAATGGAACATTGTAGAGGTCATACATAGCAACCGGAACCTTCCGGGAATGTCGACATTCACATAAAATGGCCGCGACTTCGAGAAGAATCCGTTTAGTGCTTAAAACGGCGCGAGGGGGTCTTAAAACGGCGCCCCTTATCCGGCGCGCCCCCCCTTTAAAACGGCGCGCCCCCCTTTGGATATGGCGCCGTTTTAACCCCTTTTCTTTTCATTGGCTACACGGCGCGCCCCGAAGCCCCCCTTGATGCTTAAAACGGCGCCCCTTTGAATATGGCGCCGTTTTAACCTTTTAACCCCTTTCTCTGAAGCGCTTCCTGGCGAGCAACCGACCCATCCCATCGGCATTACGGTCCCCTGTTTCCTGGGAACTGCACGACGACGAACTGCTTAAAATGGCAAAAGGTATGCTTCGACCCGTTGGGCATCCAAGCATGTTCCTCAAATGGAAACCCTCGAGCCCTGCACTGTCGAACGCTTGCTCCGTCAGCCGGTCGCCCATTCCCCTGCAAATGATGAAAGCAAACGTGGCTAGCGGTGTACATGCCAGCGAAGGAGGAGGCCATGCCTCTGCCCCTCTCCCGGTCACACTGTAGCTGCGGCGGAGGTGACGTCCACGACAACGGCATTCGACACGGTGACCCCATCAACGTTAGCAACGGCAACTGCGAACAGAACAAAAAGCCATAGAAATGGGAAGCTTGCTTCCCTGCTCTCCATATAAATACAAGCCCCAGGCAAGAAGCAAAAGAGAGGAGGGACGCTCTACTGGCGGTGAAGCCCTGCTCCGAAGTGTGAAGAGAGATAAGAGGGTGAAAGAAAGAAGGAGAGGTGAGGGGAAGAGAGCTCGGTTCCCCCCTTTGTCTTTGCATTTCCTTCTGCCCCTTTGATTTCCTTTTGGTGATCTTCACATGTAGACCTTTGTCTTCGTATTCCCTTTCAATGTAATCGGAGTTCGGTCTGTTGTGAAATGAAAGGAAAACTCCCCTTTGGGAGATCTTGATGCCTCAATCCCCCTCAATACTCATCCCATAGTGGCTCTATTTTTTTTACCGCCGTGTTCTTGTGTCGACTTCGGCTCTCACGTGGTCTTCAGCCACGCGATCACGGCAACCCTCGGGTCGTCGGAGTTCCTTTGTAGGCTGGCCCTCAGGATCTCCGGCCCCGAACGGGGGAGTCAATACGATCGCAACAACCCATGGGTCACCGGTTTCCCTTGTAGGCTAGCCCTCGGGATCTCCGGCCCCAAATGGGGTAACTTTACTGGTGTCGTTGCTTAGCACGCACCGGGATGTTTCGGGGCCGTCGGAGTTCTCTCCGCATGGCGCGCCCCATATTTTTCCCCCAGACCCTTCCGATCTAGGGGAGGTGCTGCCCGATTTTCGTCAGGGTCAAGAACACCAAGAACAATGAATGAATGTATCATAGAATTTGCCTACGGGTGAAAGAAAAGAAACACACAGTAAAACTCTGTGAACTGAACCCCCCGAATAAAACACTTAAACCTCTTGCTCATTCACCTTAACAAACCATCAACGATGCTTAAACCTTCATCCTATTGATCTAGGGTGTCAATTGAACAATTAATCTAACTATTGATCCTTCTGTAGGCTATAGAATCAAGAACAGAAAGCAAAACAAGTCCACAGAACGAAACGATGTCCCGGCGTGGCCTAATCCGGCGCTGTCACCCCTCACCGCGCCGATTTAACACCTCTCTCGTACCCCCCCATCTCCATTTACACCTTAAAACGGCGCCCCTTATCCGGCGCGCCCCCCGTCTCCATTTACATCTTAAAACGGCGCCCCTTTACCGGCGCGCCCCACCCTTGAAACCCCTTAAACCGGCGCGCCCCAACCGGCGCGCCCCATGGGTACCTCCACCCGGCGCCCCCCCCTTTACTGCCTCTATCCGGCGCGCCCCCCCCTTACTGCCTCTATCCGGCGCGCCCCCTTGACTCATTCTGCAACCGGCGTGCTTCATTAAAAAAAAGGGGGAGGGAATTAACTAAGTAGGAAGAAAAGGCTTGAATTGATGAATAAAGCGAAGGAAGAGAACTAAACCCAAAAAAAAAACGAAAGGAATTCTATTACCCGCGCCTTAACCAAATTTTGTTCCGGGGGCGCTGCCCCCGAAAACCCCCGCAAGGGGCGTTGCCCCCTTGACCCCCACGACCTGACCGGGCAGGTCGAACCCCGCGACCTGACCGCGCAGGTCGATCCGCGTGCGAGGGCGCACATTGTCGAGTTTTGGCCTTACACTTAACGACCCGCTCCCCCGGACTGTGTAATGATGCCCCGTGGTATCGGACATGGACCTCGGGATCCCCGACATGGTCATGATCCGTGCACCTCTTGGGCCGATAGTTCATCAAATTGACCCACTTCTTCCGGGATCCGATCCCGCACCCACATGAAACGTGCCGTACCTACGGTAGATATCCGAATGTCTTTGTTGTTACCTTCGATGCTTCGAATATGAACTCTCGACCGAATACTGGATGGTCCTTAGTGACTGATATATATATATATATATATATACCGGGATCTAATCCCGCACTTTCATTAAATTCGCCGCACTCGCAGCAAGTATTTGTACGGTTTTTGAACACCGTTTTACATACCGACGCGGAGGGTTTAAATCATGTCAACCCAACTCGCATGCTTTAATGAAAAACGATCTTTAGGTCATTTGACCCCTTTTCTTGGCGATTAATCAGAGGTCTTCCCTTCTCTGAGGGGATGTAATTAACGTCGCGCCCTTTATGGCGCGGCGGGTCTCCAGTCCCGACCCGATATCCACAATCATCTGATCAGTCAGATGGAGCGCACCCCGGGCTTCGGACCACTCCAGTCTTGAAGCCCGAACACATTGTCACCTAGGTGACTGGCACGCCCTCGCACTAGATAAACCGATAAAAAGACCACCGATATCCCGATACTTTCACACACGAAACCTAGTGCGTTCCACAAGCTGGCACGCCCGGTGGGACAGATGATCTCGAATCAATATAACCACCGATATCCCGATACCTTCACACACGGAACTTAGTGCGTTCCACAAGCTGGCACGCCCGGTGGGACTGGACTACCTCTCATCTTTTCGCCAAGATTAGGGGCCCAATGGCCTTTTCCGAAGTCTTAACTTCCGCATTTTTGAAATTGCAGGAGGGATCCATTTCTGAAGAACCAATGGCTGTCACTTTCGGTCCATTGGTTGTGGCGAGCCATGCGGAGCATGGCTACTTGGCAGTGCCGATCCAGTTCGGCGATTTTCCCCTGGTCGTTGGCTTCCCCAACTTCCTCGGGGTTATGTTCGTGGACCTCTTGGATGTCAAGGAGGTCGAGCCCGTCGCCCCCGTGGAGGCGACACCCGAAGCTGTGAAGATGGTGGGCTACTATGTCCACCACATTGAAGCAAAGAAGAAATGCACCTCGGCTGCCAGGAGGGCGGCAAGGAGAACCACTAGCACGCCGCAAGGCCGGCTTTCCCTCTCGGGCAAATCCGTAATGATCGGAGGAGTCCGAGTGTACCTGAATGGCCGTCAGGCCACGATCTCACCAGATAGGGTAATCCCGATGGTGCCGGTGCACAACCAATTCCAAGCACTGGCCCGGGAGCGAGAGGACCACATCAGGTCCATGCCAAAGCAAGAGTCGGCCCAGAAGCCGACTAAATTCAAGCAAGCATGGGTCCCCATCAGGCGGGCCCCAGCCTCAACTCAACTGGAGCTCGTCAGGACTGACCGGCTCGAGAAAAAGATGAAGGAAGATGAAGAAGAGAAGATTGAGGCGTCAGCTCGAGCGTCTCGAAGACCTGCCTTCCGTACTCACGGTCGGCAGGCGAACATCTATTTGAAGGAAAGAAGATACAACATGATGCACGAGCGGAGGCGTCTCGCCTATAGACCGCCAGTGCAAGCATCACCACCAACTGTCTGCCCCAGCCGGGGAGAAGACGACATCACTCAAGCCGTGAGGGGATATCTCCACAGCCTTGGAAACACCCTCTTGGGAACTCAGCGGCTCCTAGAAGCCATGAATGATGCTGAAAGAAACCGGAAGCAACAAGTTAACCCGGAAGATATCGAAGATGCGGAGTCAGGGTGCTATGGGCCGCCCCTCTGTAAAGAAGCTCCACCAAGAGTCTCGGTGTTTGATAGGCTAACCTTTCCTAGACAGACAACCAGGGAGGCGGCTCGAAGAAACCAAAAGATGCGGGCTTATACCTGTAATATGGCCGGAGTGGCCAACCAATATGGAGCCCTACCTGAAGACCAAGAAGAGATGGCCAGGTTGGCTGGCAGGTCGGGTCCCCTAACTAGAAGAGGAGCAGCTGCAGCTGAGATAATACAAGCCCTCGTCGGTGAAACAAGTTCAGATGCGGTCGCCATGGCAGCGAACGTGATTACCACTGGGGATGAAGGAGAAAGGGTAGCGCCTTCTCTAGATACTCTGACAGAAGGGGGAGGCCAAGCTCCTAGCCCTTCCACCTCCGACCCGGCGATGCTGATGCTGCTTCAAGCCTATCGACAGGAGATCGAAGCTCTGAAGCGACAGGTGGGCGAACTGACCATGCATGCTTCCACGTCGAAGCAGGTCGAACCGTCTCCAGAAACATCCAGGCAAGGCGCTGGAGAATTTGAGGGTTCACCCAAGGTGACGGCCTCTCAGCCAATCCCCAACTATGCTGGGGGCATGGCCCCAATGACCCCTTCGGCTCCTCAACACCAAGGCACCGCCACTATACCCCAGGCGACGGTGTTGACGACGCCACAGATGCAGTCAGCTCATTTCTACCCAGAAGCAGTGGATCCGGCAACGGCTAACAAGCTCATGATCGAGCAGATAGTCGAGATGAAGCTGGCCGACCGGGGAAGTGAAGAATATGCCTCATATGATGTGTACAAGGTACCCTACCCTGTCCATCATGCGGGGAAGAGATTGCCTCCTGGCGTCAGCAAGCCGCCAAAGTTTGACAAATTTAATGGCCAGGGGTCACCGAAGGAGCACATAGCCTATTACGTCAATGTGATGGGCGATCTGGCGACTGATGAATCATACCTACTGAAGTTCTTCGGGTCCTCGCTCACAGGGCTCGCCTTCGAATGGTACTCGAACTTGCCGGCGGGGTCCGTTAATGACTGGCCAGATTTGCAAAGAAAATTTCGGGAGCGGTTCCACGTCACCGAAAGAGAGGTCACAGTGGCCGAGCTCTATGCAACCAAGCAGAAGAATGATGAAACTGCTCTAGAATTCATCAAGAGATGGCGGAACCTCAGCATGAGGTGTAGACGCCCGCCACACCAAGAAGATGCGGTTCAAATCTGCAAGCAGAATTTGAAGCGTGAAGTTTTCAAGAAAATGATCGGGATGGAGATCAAGTCATTTGATCGATTAAATAATGTGGTGGTGGAAATTGAGTCCTACCTCTCCAAATACTCTTCCGCACCGGCCACCTCAGCCCAAAAAGGAAAATCAATTGAGAAGCGGTCCGTGCCCAAAGAAGTCAACACTATCGACTTCAAGGATTTCGAGAAGCAGAAGGACAATGATAAAGGAGTCGCCAGTGCTCCTCCGGCCAAGCAGGCTGAACAACAAGAGGCCGCCTCCTTGCGGTCAAGAATGAAGAAACTTTACTCCTTCCCGAAGGAGAAGACCCGGGTCATCTTCGAGTGGGCCACCAAATATAACAAAATTACTCTCCCGGAGCCAAAGAGACCCGGTGACATCAAGAGGAAAGATGATCCTCGATTTTGTCCGTACCATCAGATGCTCGGGCACACCCTCGAAGACTGTTACGTCTTCAAAGACATCATTGAAGGCATGATCAGGAAGGGAGAGCTCCAGATGGGCGAACACAAGGTGGACCCGCCCCGCCCGCATGAGTTGCCAGTGCTGGGGGCAACCGTAAATATGATATCCTTATACCAACAACTGCCTGAAGAAGTGTCAGATACTTGTACAATGCACACCTATGAGGCATTTGTTCTCGCTCCCGCAGAGAGCCATGGAGATTGGCAGATGGTGCCAAAGAAGACAAGAAGAAAGTCGACATCCCGCCCTACCCCGGGAGTCCGAATTCATGGCGTCACGCCTCAGCCACCACCACCGGTTGTCACCCCGGTCTGGTATGAAACTGCTCCTCAGTTGGTCCTCCGAAGAATGACTGACAACAGGAAGAAGCCACTCTTGTTGCGGATGCACATGCAAGTCAGCCCGGTGGTTAAACGGCTGCAGGCAATCATTGACGGGTTAGAAGAATATGAACAACCCAAGATCCAGCCAGTGCGGCTGAAGGAATATGTCCCCTGGGAACATTTTGAATCCTTAAAATTGGCTGAAGAAGCTGAACCCGAAACACAAGAAACCGGCATATGGGATGAACTTCCCCGAGAACAGCTTCCAGCTGTAAAAGAAGAGAAGAAGAAAAAGAAGAAGAAGCTGAAGAATAAAAGAAAATGCAGCCTTTTGTCTTGCAATACCTTGTCGGCCTTGTTCAACATGGCACAAAACTCTGAAGAGGAGGGAGAAGAAGAAATATGCTTCGCACCTACCGAAGCAAACCAAGTCGAGGCCTCTACTTCCCAACATGTCACCAGGTCTGGGAGAAGGTGGGGACGTTTGCCCCCGGCCAATCACAATATTATATTCAGGGGTGAGCGGCCATACCAAATCCCCGAACCTGAAGTGAAGGGCGCAGCAATCCCGCCTCCATCGGGCTTGTACCCTGAAGATGCAGCAGGCGAAGTGGTACCCTCGTTCGCCGAATTTTTGCTCGCGAAGAAGAGCAAACAACCATACCAACAGCCCGGGTCCAAGGCCAAGAGCACTCTTACCTCCACCTCGGGAATGCCCCCTCTGGCAAATAAAGATGATGAGGGCGCCACCCCTGTGGCTCAGCCCGTGCAAATGAAAGAACCAGCCGACCAAGCAAGCCGGAGTCGGGCGGCCCCCGAAGAAGATAAACTATCTTCCCCGCCGACTCCTCCGACACCAGAACATGGCACGCATAGCAAAGCCGAAGAAGCAAAGTTAGCTAACGTCCGAGCCGGCTCTCGGATATTGAAACAATTGAAAAGAATCCCAGCAAGATTCAGTGTCTGGGAGATACTCTCCCTGGATGAGGAAACCAGGCAGGCTGTCATTGCGGCTCTGCAAACCCCGGCGCATTATGAAAGCTATTTTGCTGAGTTGCAGTTGGGAACAACCATCACCTTCACCGAAGAAGACATGCTCTTTCCTTCGGTCAGCCACAACAGACCCTTGTACATGAGGGGGCAGTTGAACGGCCAGCCTATAAATAGGATCTTGGTCGATACAGGGGCAGCAGTAAACATACTCTCCTACCAGGTTTACCAGAAACATTACTTTAATGTGCACCTGATCAAGGTCAGGGATATGAAGATAACTGGGTTCAACCAGAAGTCTGAAGTTCCCATGGGTGTAGCAGAGTTTGAGCTGTCACTAGGAGACTTCACCACCAAAGTGCAGTTCCACGTCATCAACTCCGATACCACATATAAAGCATTGCTCGGCCGACCGTGGCTGCATCAGAATCGGATAGTGTCTTCAACCCTGCACCAGTGCATTAAGTACTCCCGAGATGGAAAAGAAGAAAGAATATTTGCAGACTTACACCCCTTTGAGGTGTTTGAATGCCACCTGCTCGATGCTGCACTTTACATGGAGGAGCCGAAGCAGAATCCCCAGCCGACTCAAAGCAAAGGGAAGGAGATAGCAGAGGACGACGACTGGTTCCCTCCACCACCGCCCGACTATGTGGCACCGCAGGAAGTGTCACACATTTCTAAAGTTGAAGGCGTGGTTCGAGCCATCCCCTTCAATATTTACCTCGAGACAGGAGTTCCGAAGCTCGAAGATTTGCCTGGGTATGTGAAGGTCCCTCCAGGGATCATGAAGCCCCCCACAGACTTAGACTGTCAAACAGTCGAATTCTTGAAGATCTGGGAGGTGCCCAACCCAGAGGGCCCACCTACGATATTCTATGTGGCTGATGAACATCCAGTGAAAGGGGATGATGATTGTAAATTCCCCGAAGAAATCTGTGACCCGGTCGGCCCAATCATGGGACTTCCGGATATATCCAGCAGAGTGGTGAAAATGGCTAGAGGGCAACAATTGCCCTTCTTTCAGACCGAAAGTCGGAATCAAATGTTCAAGAAGCTGTGGTATCCACCGAACCTGGATAGGGAGCTCCTGAAGATTACCCAGCACCCTGGGTTGGGTTTCTCAGCAGAAGAATTCTATGAAGCAAACATGATAGCCGTCTCAGCTCTAGTTGGCGACGGTCCCCCAGAAGACACAGATGCACTAGAAACCAAGGGCAAAGAGCAGAATATGACTTCAGCCGACAAAGCTCAAGATGAAGAAGTGTTCCTCCAGAACCCACCTCTAAGCAAGGATATAGAGGGGGTGCCATCGACTTCCGAGGCACCACTCCCAGATAGTCACGGTGGCGGGGTGCTGCCACCTCCACTTGATGCCGAAACGGAAGATAGCAGTCCAAGCTACACTCCAGATTTCTCCCTTTGTGACCCTGTTATGCTCGCAATATGTTATGAGCAGCAGCAGGAGATTGAGATGTTGAAGGCACAGTTGGCCAAGATGATCAAACTACTGTCCGGTCTTACCGAGGGTATCCACCTCCGGGAGGGCAGATCCATGAACTCGGGGGGCTCCTATGCCACCACGGCAAGATGGGAGAATCAGTACCTGACCACCAACTTTAGTACTTTTATGCACTCAAGGAGGAAGGTGAAAGAAATAGCCGGTCCTTCAACTAGCCGGCCGGCGGAACGAGTCCTCACGTTGCAGGAGAAGATGAAGAAGCCTTATTCCTTCCCGAGGGATAAAACTCGGGAGATCTTTAAATGGGCTTGCCACTATAGCAGGGTTACCTTGCCAAAGTCCAAAAGGCCAGAGGATGCTACAAGGAGTGATGACCCTAAATTCTGCCTCTACCATCGAATCCTTGGCCACCCTATAGAAGATTGCTATGTCTTCAAGGATATCGCCCAGAACCTGATCAACAGAGGAGAATTGAAGATGGAGGATTATGAGGTGAAGCCCCCACAACCCCATGAAGCAGCTGTCCGTGAAAAGGGAGTCCATGTGGTTTCCCTCCTCGCAGAGGTCACAAGCCCGGCCGGTGAAAGATGTCCTGAAGCAGATTTCCCTCAGCCTGACTCCACCTTGCCCTCACTGCTCGGCGGGTTACATCAGGAAATTGAAAGGCTGGAAGAGCACCTAGCCGAAATAAGTATGCGCTGGTTTGACCCAGCAGGGGACATCCTCCCTCAGCGATACAGTCACTCAAGCCCGGAGCACTTCCTCGTGACCAGGGCAGAACTCTACAGCCACAGGCAAGAAGATGATGAGCCCGTCCTGGACTACATCAGAAAGTGGAGAAGCCTATATGTGAGATGCATCTCCCCGTTAAGCCACGAGGTTGCCACTTGGGCTTGCGGGGAAAGTCTAAAGAGGATATTCAGCAGCGGATGGTCGGCCTTAACGTCCACTCCCTTGATCAGTTGGCCATGATAGCGGCTGATATTGAAGCCTTCCTGAAAAATACCATCCTGCCATCACCCTGGCAAGGCAAGAAGACAAACCCGGAGGTGTCAACTTCAGCACTTCTGGGCATTCGAAGGAGAAGACAAAGGAGGTAGCCAATCCTTCAACCAATCAACCGGCCTCGTTGCGAGAGAAAATGAGGAGGCCTTATTCCTTCCCAAGACACAAAACTCAGAGGATTTTTGAATGGGCTTGTCGTTACGGCAAGATCACCTTGCCAGAATCCAAAAGGCCAGAGGATGTCGAACGAAGCGACGACCCCGAATTCTGTCCTTATCATCGGGTGCTGGGGCATCCTATTGAGAATTGTTATGTATTCAAAAATATCGCTCAAGGCCTAATCAGGAAGGGCGAACTAAGGCTGGGAAAATATGAAGTGTACCCACCGCGTCCGCATGACGTGGTCGTTCATAGAAGCGGGGTCCACATGATCTCTTTGCTCACGGAGGTCGCAAGCCCCACCGATGGAAGATGCCCGGAAGCCAGTGAAGCACCCCTTTCAACCCCTCTGAAAGAAGATGACAAAGCCCTGCCACTGAGCGGGGTGGTACAAGAAGACATCTATGATGCCCTCGAGGCTGAAGAAGACGATGAAGGCTTCATCGATTTGCAACCGGCTCCCCCGGAGATAGAAGATGGTGGCCAAGCCACTGTTGATGAGCTGATTGAAGTGGATCTGGGTACAAAAGATGACCCCAGACCAACATTCCTCAGCGCCCTCCTTCTCCCAGAAGAAAGAGAGCGATACATCAAGCTCCTACAAGAGTTCCGAGACTGTTTTGCTTGGAACTACAAAGAAATGCCGGGCCTCAACCCGGCCATTACCCAGCATATGTTGGCCATTGACCCCAAGGCCGAACCAGTGAAGCAGTCACCCCGGCGAATGAGGCCAGAACTGATAAGCCAAGTTTGCAAGGAAGTCGACAAGCTCATAGACGTCGACTTCGTAGCAGAAAACCAGTATACCACCTGGCTGGCCAATATTGTGCCCGTCAAGAAGAAGAACGGCCAGATCCGGATATGTGTGGACTTCCGAGACCTGAACAAGGCTTGTCCGAAAGATGATTTCCCGGTGCCCATCACTGAAGTCATGATCGATGCCACCACTGGCCATGAAGCCTTATCTTTCATGGACGGGTCGTCCGGATACAACCAGATATGGATAGCCGAACATGATAGAATTCATACGGCTTTCCGATCACCCAAGGGGATATTCCACTATAAAAGGATGCCTTTTGGCCTCAAGAATGCTGGCGCCACTTATCAAAGGGCGATGACCAAGATATTTGATGAATTGCTCTATGAGAAGGTCGAATGCTACATCGACGACTTGGTTGTCAAGACCCAAAAGAAAGAAGATCACCTGAGTGACCTCAGGGTTATATTTCAAAGGCTCCGACAATACGAGTTGAAGATGAACCCACTGAAGTGCGCCTTCGGCGTTTCCAGTGGGAAGTTTCTGGGCTTCATTGTCCGATATAGGGGGATTGAAATAGACCCCTCCAAGATAAAGGCTATTCAGGAGCTGCCGCCTCCGAAGAACCTGACGGAACTGCGATCACTGCAGGGCCGATTGGCCTATATCCGCAGGTTCATCTCCAACCTGTCCGGGCGATGTCAACCATTTCATAAGCTGATGATGAAAGATGCACCATTCGACTGGAATCAAGAATGCCAGAAGGCTTTTGATAAGCTGAAGGAATACTTGAAGACCCCACCTGTGCTGGGGGCACCTGTCAAAGGGCGGCCGCTAATTCTCTACATAGCCGCCACCGAATGTTCACTCGGGGCAATGTTGGCTCAAAACAATGACGAGGGAAAGGAGCAGGCGCTTTATTACCTCAGTCGAAGACTGGTCGAGGCAGAAGCAAAGTATACCCCGATCGAGAAAGTTTGTCTTGCCTTGGTCTTTGCGGCCAAGAAAATGAGGCATTACATGCTCTCGCATGAAATACAGCTGATATCAAGGGCCGATCCAGCCAAACATCTCTTGTCCCAGCCGCGCTGAAAGGGCGACTGGGGAAGTGGGCCGTCATTTTGATGGAATTTGATATTACATATGTGCCGCAAAAGGCTATTAAAGGCCAGGCGATAGCAGATTTCTTTGCAGCACACCCTGTGCCTGAGAATTCCCCGCTTGTCACGGAACTTCCGGAAGATGAAACACTGGAAGTGGACCAAGTCCGTCAAGCCATATGGCAGTTATACTTCGACGGAGCATCCAGAACGGAGACATCTCAATCAGGGCATGCGAGGATAAGGGCTGGAGCAGGCATCGTCCTCAAATCCCCAGAAGGAGAAGTGTTGCATACGTCGTGTTCGATCAACAAACCGTGCACGAACAATGAAGCAGAATATGAGGCCTTGATTATCGGTCTTCAGATAGCCCTCCACATGGAGATCCGAATGCTGCAGGTGTTTGGTGATTCTATGCTTATTGTCAAGCAGATACAAGGAGAGTTCGACGTCCGGAAGCCCGGGTTACTCCCGTATTGCGCCAAGGCGAAGAAGCTCATGGGGCGGTTCTACTTCATTGAAATAGGCCATGTCGTCCGAAGCCAAAATGCCCAGGCTGATGCACTAGCAAAATTAGCAAGCTCACTGGCGGCCCTGCCAGGCGAATCCCTCAACATAACAGTCATAAATAGGCGCCAGGTCCCCAGCATGATAGAGGAGCCAGGTGACGAAGAAGAATATGAAGCTGCGATAGCAGAAACAACTAACTCTCCTGATTGGAGGGAACCCCTAATGAAATGGTTTGAACACCAAGAATTGCCCAAGCAGAGGGAAGAAAGGATCAGATTGATCAGAACAAAAGATTCTTATGAAGTCAGAAATGGAACTCTGTTCCGAACCATGGCTGATGCCGGAAGAAAGGTGCTCCTCCGATGTATATCCATGGAGGAGGCTTGGATGGTTATGAAGGAAGTTCACGCCGGGTCGGCCGGTGCTCATCAAGCTGGGCCGAAAATGAAGATTGAAGTCAAGAAGCTGGGATATTACTGGCCGACTATGTTCGATGACTGCTGCAAGTATGCCAAGTCATGTCATAAATGCCAGCAGCATGCTGCGATCCCAAGAAGACCTCCAGCTCATTTGCACCCAACGGTGCCTAGTTGGCCTTTTGCTCAATGGGGTACTGATGTTGTGGGCCCGCTCCCCGTGTCTTCAGCGGGATGCAGATACATTCTAGCAGCAACAGATTACTTCTCTCGCTGGGAGGAAGCTGTGGCTCTAAGAGAAGTGACGGGAGAAATCGTGGCCAGATTCGTCCGTCGAAATATCATATTCCGATTCGGCGTGCCCGATCGAATTGTCTCTGACAACGGAAGCCACTTCCGAAACCAAAAGGTCTATAGATTGGCCGATAAATTCAAGATTGATTGGAGGACCTCCACTCCGTATAATCCGCAGGCAAACGGGTTAGCGGAAGCCTTCAACAAGACACTATGCACACTTCTTGCCAAGACGGTCAGCTCTAGCAAGAAGGATTGGGAAGACAGGATGTATGAAGCACTATGGGCGTACCGCACCGTGTACAAGACCCCGACAGGTTGCTCACCATTCTCTGGTGTACGGCTCAGAAGCGGTCGTCCCGATAGAGCTGGAGATACCCTCACTACGGGTGGCGATCCAGCACGAATTAGTCAAAGATGGCCAAGCCAATATAGAAAGAAGACTGGAGGAGCTCTCCGATCTGGAAGGACGGCGGCTCAGAGCCCAGCAGAACATACAGGTCTACCAGGCCCGTATGACCCGCGCCTTTGACAAACTCGTCAAAGAACGTGAATTCAAGATGGGAGACCTAGTCATGGTCAAGCGAAGAGAAGTCATGGCGGCCAACCCCAAAGGTAAACTGAATGAAAACTGGACAGGACCTTATGTGGTCCAAAAAGTCTATGAAGGCGGTGCTTATGTCATCGTCAACCACCGGGGGGAAATTCAATTCCCACCACTCAATGGGAAACACTTGAAACTATACCATGCGCCGCTTCCCCAGCTCGGCGATCAACTGAAACCATTACCCCACAATGAAGAGGATTCCATCATGGAGCTTTTTACATAAAACATCCGAAAACTCAACTCGGCGCCCATGGCCCTCCGAGGCCTCAACCGAGCAGCATGGCGTAGACCTTCCGTTTAAGCCGATTAAACCCGATTCCATTGCGTTGACATAAACCCAATGTCGACGATACTATCACACCTTTGTGATCCGGTCCCACCGTGATCATCAAAAAAAAAAAAGAAAAAAAAAGAAAAAAGAAAAAAGAAAAAAGAAAAAAGAAAAAAAAAAGAAGAAAAAAAAAGAAGAAGGAAAAGAAAAAGAATGAGAAAGAAGTTGTTCCTTAGTGTTACTTTACTCGGCATCTTCGCCGGAAGCTCCGATTTAAACCTTTCGTCTGGGTCGGAAGAAAACCAAAATCCTTGCGTTAATGCAATCCCAGCATTGACGAATCCACTTTACTCGACATCTTCGTCGAAAGCTCCGATGTAGACCTTTCGTCTGGGTCGGAAGAAAACTAAAATCCTTGCGTTAATGCAATCCCAGCATTGACGAATCCAATCTATGCGGCACCCTCGCCGAAAGCTCCGATTTAGACCTTTCGTCTGGGTCGGAAGAAAACTGAAATCCTTGCGTTGGTGCAATCCCAGCATTGACGAATTTACCTTACTCGGCACCCTCGCCGAAAGCTCCGGTTTAGACCTTTCGTCTAGGTCGGAAGAAAACTAAAATCCTTGCGTTAATGCAATCCCAGCATTGACGAATCCACTCTATGCGGCACCCTCGCCGAAAGCTCCGATTTAGACCTTTCGTCTGGGTCGGAAGAAAACTGAAATCCTTGCGTTGATGCAATCCCAGCATTGACGAATCACTCTATGCGGCACCCTCGCCGAAAGCTCCGATTTAGACCTTTCGTCTGGGTCGGAAGAAAACTGAAATCCTTGCGTTGGTGCAATCCCAGCATTGACGAATTCACCTATGCGGCACCCTCGCCGAAAGCTCCGATTTAGACCTTTCGTCTGGGTCGGAAGAAAACTGAAATCCTTGCGTTGATGCAATCCCAGCATTGACGAATCCACTCTATGCGGCACCCTCGCCGAAGCTCCGATTTAGACCTTTCGTCTGGGTCGGAAGAAAACTGAAATCCTTGCGTTGATGCAATCCCAGCGTTAACGAATCCACTTTATGCGGCACCCTCGTCGAAAGCTCCGATTAGACCTTTCGTCTGGGTCGGAAGGAGATTGAAATCCTTGCGTTGATGCAATCCCAGCATTGACGAATTCACTTTATGCGGCACCCTCGCCGAAAGCTCCGATTTAGACCTTTCGTCTGGGTCGGAAGAAGATTGAAATCCTTGCGTTGATGCAATCGCAGTGTCAACGAACCACCTTTGACGGCGCCTAAGGCCTTTCTGGGGCCTCAGCCGTGCGATCCGATCTTGACTTTTCACCCAAGTCAGAGAAACTTGAACCCCTCCTTCTTGCTTCAGCACTCTGCCATGCCGACGACCAAACCTCCACTCAGATATGCCAGTCCGTGTGCATGTACGGTGAAGCGATCCCCTCATCCCTTCGCTGAAGGAGTGAGCGCTTTCCCGTGAATTCGCACCGGACTAGCATCCCACTGGCTCGGAAGAACAGGTGTCCTGTCGAAGAACTCTACACTCGCGATCCCCGCGCACTCATCCCTCGCTTGCGCCACCCGCGAGTGGGGGGCATTTGTGGACGTCGAAAAATATCGATGATGATCATACGGCATGCACGTCTCGACACTCGAGAGCAAGCCGAAGATGAAAATGCCAAATAAACCTCATGCCTCGCCCGATCAGGATGAGGACTCGCTTGGTGGTCCGCTAGCCGATGAGGGAGCCCCCCCCGGGGCGGAAGATATGGCCACAACTCTACAGTCCGCCGTGCCGAGAGCTGAATCAAAGAAGAGTCGGGGACTCCGATACAGCCCGACGTGCACCGAAAGTCACGCAGAGTCTGGGACCGGGCCTCAAAGGCTGTGAATGGAACATTGTAGAGGTCATACATAGCAACCGGAACCTTCCGGGAATGTCGACATTCACGTAAAATGGCCGCGACTTCGAGAAGAATCCGTTTAGTGCTTAAAACGGCGCGAGGGGGTCTTAAAACGGCGCCCCTTATCCGGCGCGCCCCCCCTTTAAAACGGCGCGCCCCCCTTTGGATATGGCGCCGTTTTAACCCCTTTTCTTTTCATTGGCTACACGGCGCGCCCCGAAGCCCCCCTTGATGCTTAAAACGGCGCCCCTTTGAATATGGCGCCGTTTTAACCTTTTAACCCCTTTCTCTGAAGCGCTTCCTGGCGAGCAACCGACCCATCCCATCGGCATTACGGTCCCCTGTTTCCTGGGAACTGCACGACGACGAACTGCTTAAAATGGCAAAAGGTATGCTTCGACCCGTTGGGCATCCAAGCATGTTCCTCAAATGGAAACCCTCGAGCCCTGCACTGTCGAACGCTTGCTCCGTCAGCCGGTCGCCCATTCCCCTGCAAATGATGAAAGCAAACGTGGCTAGCGGTGTACATGCCAGTGAAGGAGGAGGCCATGCCTCTGCCCCTCTCCCGGTCACACTGTAGCTGCGGCGGAGGTGACGTCCACGACAACGGCATTCGACACGGTGACCCCATCAACGTTAGCAACGGCAACTGCGAACAGAACAAAAAAGCCATAGAAATGGGAAGCTTGCTTCCCTGCTCTCCATATAAATACAAGCCCCAGGCAAGAAGCAAAAGGGGAGGGACGCTCTACTGGCGGTGAAGCCCTGCTCCGAAGTGTGAAGAGAGATAAGAGGGTGAAAGAAAGAAGGAGAGGTGAGGGGAAGAGAGCTCGGTTCCCCCCTTTGTCTTTGCATTTCCTTCTGCCCCTTTGATTTCCTTTTGGTGATCTTCACATGTAGACCTTTGTCTTCGTATTCCCTTTCAATGTAATCGGAGTTCGGTATGTTGTGAAATGAAAGGAAAACTCCCCTTTGGGAGATCTTGATGCCTCAATCCCCCTCAATACTCATCCCATAGTGGCTCTATTTTTTTTTACCGCCGTGTTCTTGTGTCGACTTCGGCTCTCACGTGGTCTTCAGCCACGCGATCACGGCAACCCTCGGGTCGTCGGAGTTCCTTTGTAGGCTGGCCCTCAGGATCTCCGGCCCCGAACGGGGGAGTCAATACGATCGCAACAACCCATGGGTCACCGGTTTCCCTTGTAGGCTAGCCCTCGGGATCTCCGGCCCCAAATGGGGTAACTTTACTGGTGTCGTTGCTTAGCACGCACCGGGATGTTTCGGGGCCGTCGGAGTTCTCTCCGCATGGCGCGCCCCATATTTTTCCCCCAGACCCTTCCGATCTAGGGGAGGTGCTGCCCGATTTTCGTCAGGGTCAAGAACACCAAGAACAATGAATGAATGTATCATAGAATTTGCCTACGGGTGAAAGAAAAGAAACACACAGTAAAACTCTGTGAACTGAACCCCCCGAATAAAACACTTAAACCTCTTGCTCATTCACCTTAACAAACCATCAACGATGCTTAAACCTTCATCCTATTGATCTAGGGTGTCAATTGAACAATTAATCTAACTATTGATCCTTCTGTAGGCTATAGAATCAAGAACAGAAAGCAAAACAAGTCCACAGAACGAAACGATGTCCCGGCGTGGCCTAATCCGGCGCTGTCACCCCTCACCGCGCCGATTTAACACCTCTCTCGTACCCCCCCATCTCCATTTACACCTTAAAACGGTGCCCCTTATCCGGCGCGCCCCCCCGTCTCCATTTACATCTTAAAACGGCGCCCCTTTACCGGCGCGCCCCACCCTTGAAACCCCTTAAACCGGCGCGCCCCAACCGGCGCGCCCCATGGGTACCTCCACCCGGCGCCCCCCCTTTACTGCCTCTATCCGGCGCGCCCCCCCCTTACTGCCTCTATCCGGCGCGCCCCCTTGACTCATTCTGCAACCGGCGTGCTTCATTAAAAAAAAAGGGGGAGGGAATTAACTAAGTAGGAAGAAAAGGCTTGAATTGATGAATAAAGCGAAGGAAGAGAACTAAACCCAAAAAAAAAAACGAAAGGAATTCTATTACCCGCGCCTTAACCAAATTTTGTTCCGGGGGCGCTGCCCCCGAAAACCCCCGCAAGGGGCGTTGCCCCCTTGACCCCCACGACCTGACCGCGCAGGTCGATCCGCGTGCGAGGGCGCACATTGTCGAGTTTCGGGCCTTACACTTAACAACCCGCTCCCCCGGACTGTGTAATGATGCCCCGTGGTATCGGACATGGACCTCGGGATCCCCGACATGGTCATGATCCGTGCACCTCTCGGGCCGATAGTTCATCAGCTTGACCCATTTCTTCCGGGATCCGATCCCGCACCCACATGAAACGTGCCGTACCTACAGTAGATATCCGAATGTCTTTGTTGTTACCTTCGATGCTTCGAATATGGACTCTCGACCGAATACTGGATTGTCTGTTAGAGACTGATATATATATATATATATACCGGGATCTAATCCCGCACTTTCATTAAATTCGCCGCATTCGCAGCAAGTATTTGTATGGTTTTGAACACCGTTTTGCGTACCGATGCGGAGGGTTTAAATCATGTCAACCCAACTCGCATGCTTTAATGAAAAATGATCTTTAGGTCATTTGACCCCTTTTCTTGGCGATTAATCAGAGGTCTTCCCTTCTCTGAGGGGATGTAATTAACGTCGCGCCCTTTATGGCGCGGCGGGTCTCCAGTCCCGACCCGATATCCACAATCATCTGATCAGTCAGATGGAGCGCACCCCGGGCTTCGGACCACTCCAGTCTTGAAGCCCGAACACATTGTCACCTAGGTGACTGGCACGCCCTCGCACTAGATAAACCGATAAAAAGACCACCGATATCCCGATACTTTCACACACGAAACCTAGTGCGTTCCACAAGCTGGCACGCCCGGTGGGACAGATGATCTCGAATCAATATAACCACCGATATCCCGATACCTTCACACACGGAACTTAGTGCGTTCCACAAACCTCCAAACTCAACCTCGCGTTCACAACCAGGGGACGGCGCTTCAACTTCTCAAGGTGGCTTGGACACACCCTCTTGCCGATGATAGTACCTTGCTTGCCCAGTATTGCCTTCATGTGCGCACGTCGGACTCTCAAGCGGTTATGTGGAAGCTCTCCGAGGGTGTCGCTCACAAAGATGGGGGTAGGCTCAAGGTGCTCACTAGGATCTACCGCGGTGCCCTTAGAGGGTGCTAGATCCGTTACGTGAAAAGTGAGGTATATCCCAAAATCCCATGAGTAAATCCAACCCGTAAGCCAGGTTGTCAAAGCCACTTGGAACATGGAAGGTCCAAGTCCTCGTGCCCTCGATTTGGAGGTGGTCCTAAGGTAGAGCCATTCCAAAGCCACTATCATGAGGTTGCCTTCTTGGAATTCAAAGTGCCACTCATGAGTTTTTGCCTGCTCATTACGATCCTCACCGCCCATTGCTAGATGCTTGTTTGAATGAGTATGCCTTGAGCTACGGTGTGGTGTGGGTGGGAAGTGTGTGGTATGCAAAGGGGGACCGGGGCAACCAAAAGTAGACCTATCATGTAATGACGGAGTGTAGACTTCGGTCAACCTAGGTGGGCCGGGGCACCCGTAGGTGGCCCTATCATGCAAACTGGTGGTAAATATCAGAGGACTCGGACATCCGTAAATGCCTTTGACATGTGTATGACCAATGTGAAGTGAGGGAGGGCCGGGGCATCCATAGGTGTCCCTTTCATGCGTGGGTGTGATGAGTGCCGGGGGACCTGGACATCCGTGAATGCTCCTAACATGTTTAAGACTTATGATGAATGACGGTGGCCCATTACATCCGAATATGGACCACTCATGCTTTCCACTTGTCATGTGGGTGATATGAATGAATGGACCCAACAAAGTGTTCATGCCAAGTGGTGTGGTAAGTCTAGACACATGTATGTTTTTCCTAAAGGTGACTTTCATGTGTAGAGGTGTGGGACAACCCTTTAACTGTCATTGGAAAGGATCGAATGGATCTAAGAAGGTGGTCATCATGGGGTGGGGCACAACCTTATTACCTAGGGGTATGTGGCCCAAGGTCATGGTTTCCAAGGTGTAACCCGGGTCTAGGATGGGGTGAATTAGGTCTAACATGGTGGGTTGGGATAGGGAATGGTGGGTGGTAAATAAGGTGGGTGGGTCACATGGGGAACTAGACTCCCATAGGAAGGGATCAAAGGGGTCGTGGAAAGGTCTTCCTAGAGGGAGGCACTCTATGTCTTCAAGGTTCCCAAATTGTGAGTCATCCTCCTCCAAGGTAATTGGGCCAAAGTTTCTAGTGGGTTGGCCGATCAAAGTATTTGGGATCTCAATGGTAGGGGAGTGGATCGAGATGGGTTCTTCTACCATAGGGAGAAGGAAAAGGAGGTCGCTAGTGTAGCAACCAATGGTATAGACCGAGGTGATTGACCCGATGCATAGGTGTAGGAGGCCAAGGCTCCTAGTATGTTCGGCCATAGGGGTCAACATGCTAGTGAACTCAATTTACCATGTTAAGCCTCTAAGAAAATCCTCTAAGGTCTCTACTTGATAAGATGCTTGGATTGTGGTGTGATAAGAGGAGATGGGCACTATGGGATGGTATTCCTTCATGGGTGGGAAATCGTGGGCCGTGATCTCTCTTATTGGGCTCTTCTTTAGCCAACTAACAAATGGTTCCCCTAAGATGAGATTGACTCCAACTAGAGATGGTGATGTAAGGTGAAGACCCTCGTGTGTTATTTCTTCTTCAATTTGGACTTGGGTTTCCTCCAAGGTGGAGAGTGGGTTTGGAGTGTTCACCACTATGGGGTGGGGTATGGGTTCTTCTTCCAAGGAGGTGAGAGGGGCTTTTGAGGGTGTGGTGATGATTGGGGCATGGTGTATCTGGGGTGGTAGGTAGTGGGAAACTTGGGTTAGGATAGGTAAGGGTAGTAGTGGAGGCTTTGGTGGGAGTTGGATTGGGGTAGGGAGAGGAAGATGGGTGGGTTGAAGGGGTTTGGGTTGTCTGGTTTTGGGAGGAGTGTCCCCTTTTGGGGGTGATGGAGAGGTATTGGTGGGGGTTACCATGGGCCTAGGTGGAGAGTTGGTCATGGGGCCCAATTGGGTATGGGGACCTATGATTGTGGTGTGGACTTGGAGGTGGGGTGTAAATGTAGTGGTTGGGATAGGAGAGATGGGAAGTGGTGGGGAATGGGTGATTGGGGTCTTGGATTGACTGGGTGGGGATGATGGAGTTGAAGTGCTCCTTGGACTTTGGTGATTTGAGTAGGAGGGAGAGGGTTGGAGAGTGTAGGTTCTTCTAAGCTCGGTCTTCATCTCATCCCAAGTGCTAATTGGAGCCTCCCTACGGATCCTTCTCAAACCTTCCATAACTAACCAATGAGTTTTAGCTTTTTTGGAGAGGTGTGCCTTGTCTAGCCTCATTCTCCTTCCTTCGTTCAAGGGACAACCTTTAAAGAATTGGTCTAGGGAAATCTCCCAATCTAGGTAAAGGCATGGGCTGTTGGATCCATCAAAGGCGGGGGTTTTGATTTTCAAGTGTTCTAAAAATATGGTTTCTAGATTTTCCCAAAGGTCACTCTCATTCACTCTTGGTGTACGGCTATTTCCTTCATGTCGGTCGAGTCGAGACATGATATCTTCAAGCCGATTAAGGACACTAGGTAGGGCTTCTATGATAGAGATGTTGCTACCCACTTTGTTGGTAATGGAGCTTCCATGAGGATCTGGGCTTTTTGGGAAAGTTGATGGGGATGGATATGACGGGTATGAAGTGGCCATTCTAGTGGACATGGGAGATGCAACCGAGGACTCTAAATGCATAAACATGGCCTAGGAACAAGTTGATAGAGACAAGTTGTGAACTTGCTCTGATACCAATTGATGTGACACAACCTAGGACTGCAAACAAGCACAATCGCAATCAAACGGACCGATGTCGGCGACCGCTCACCCGATGCGCACCAAGACCCGGGGTAACTTGGCAATGCCAAGTGGAGGTTGTGTGGGCTGGGCCCTTGCTGGTGGAGGGCCAGAAAGGCCTAAGTTGATTTCCAATGGTAATGCCAGCCCAATTCAAGGGAGCCGACATCGTGCCGAGGGCACGGGTTCCACTCTTTTCCCACGGTCATCACTTATAGCAAAGGAGCTTAAGGATCGGGCTCTCATTCACGGCCAGCGGAGTTTATGAACTAATATTGAAAGAACAAGCACAAATTAGAGCAAAGTTTGGAGCACTTACTCGACCGGTTTGAAGAAACCGGTCCCGCTCGGAGACGAGGGCGAGCGGGGAGGCGGGTGGATCCCCACACGCCGCGTCGGGGTAGCTTGACCTGCCCAAATGATTACAATACTACACCTCTCGTAGGAGGGGGATCTTGGGGTGGGGGTTAAGTGATATTACAACTAAAAATACCTCCACACAGGGAGGGGCCTTCAGCCGGCCAAGCGGGGAGGGGAACTTGAGAGAGGAACACCGAAGATGGGAGGTCGCCGGTTCTGTCCACGTTCTGTGGGTGCTGATAGATGATCGAAGAAATGGTTTCTGCGACTGATGCAGAATTTTTTTGGGGATGAAACCACCTGGAAAATATTCTTAGGAGGCCAGGGAAGTCGTCCAAATTTTTTTGATTTCTTCTAGCGCCGACGCTGGTCTGGGTGGAGGCCCGAGCAGGGAGGCAGATTCTTGGACTGGCAGTTTCTGGCAGCCAACAGCAGATTGCAGAGGATGCCCCATCAGGTCCCGAACTCAGAATCAAGCACCGCCAGAGTTTTTGGAATCGTGGATGAGTCCTCTTCGCATAAAAACTGACGGAGAAGCCAAAAGATGCCGGAGAAGACCAGAGGACTCTGAAAACTAATGACAGGTTGGTGCAGGCTGTGGGAAGCAAAACTGTGTACCTGAGGGAGAAAAATGATAACTCTGGCCCAAAGACAACGATCAAAGTTCCGCTTCTTGATTCTGAAAGTAGACAGGAAGAGGAACAACTTTACAGAAGAACTTGTGGCCTGAATCTTCCAAGGTTCGTCGTGGCAGAGCTTCTAATATGGCTCAGGTGCTCAACAGGGGCAGCTCTGTGCAGTTGTGGGAGAACGGATCTCCCGGTTAGCTCGGAGCTCGGAAGGGGACGAGACCACCGCCGTTGCGAAGAAGACAGGTATACGCTTCCGTGGATACATCTTGGGCCTTCAGATTCTCTGGATGTGGTCGGGGTCGCCTCTGTAAACTGATACTCTTCTGCTGCCAGCGAACTGAAAACTGGAGGTTGAAGATGGTGGGGGGAAATGGGGTATATGGGGGGGGGGAAATAGAGGTGGATGAGTGTGGGGAGAACCCTGGCTGTGAGGGGGTCTAGGAGGGGGTGTTCCAAGGTGTGGGAGGGGAAGAATAGGGTCTGGAAGGTGGTCTAATAGGTGGTGGGAGGAGGAGCTACGAATTTAGGCTTGGAGGGAGAAGGAGGAAGGTGGGGGGGGGCACAAGTGGGTGGAGGGCATGTGAGTTTGAATTTCCTTTAATGTGGATGTTGATTTTATTTTGCTTATCTATCTTTTCCTTGGGGTTTTGAATGATGAAATGACAAGCAAGTAATCAAAGATCTGCTCTTAACCTATGAACATGTGATCATGAACCTAGGCAATCAAAGCTAGCTCTAGCATGGGCATGCTATCTCAATCAAACTACACTAAAGAAAAGGGAAAACACACGCCGGGGCGTGGAGCAAAAGAGTAAATAAACACACCGCAAGGGGTGGAGCAAGAAAGAAAATAAAAGAGATATGTGATGAATAGAAAGCTAATGCCCAAGACTAAGGAAAGATGTGATCGCCACCAAAGTAAAAACAAGCAAAAGACCTGTAAATACCTTGGAAATAGGTGGATGAAGCACCCGCCCACGGGAGAGAAAACCAAAGAGAACCTGCAAGTCAGCTAGAAATAACGGCCAGAACCCTGTGCGTTACTTAAAAAGTAACGGCCACCCGATAGACCGCCAGAAGAAGATGACGCGCCTTCACCAGACCGTCAGATAACCTGCAGTAACAAAGTGTAGATTCTTTTAACTCCAACTCTTCCAGCCGGCTAGAAGACTAGGGCCTCGTGCTGGTGAACCTGTAAACCTGCCAAAGATGTAGAAGACACGAACAAAACAACCCAAATTAGCCCTTTCAATAATATAGCATCAATTCTTAAAGAACTTAAGGACATCAAAAGGAGAGGCGATTACCGGGGAATTTTTGGTTTTTTAACCCCTCTGAGCGTTTTAAAAAGTTTAGGAGGATGTTTGGATGCTTAGAGAACAGTGAAAAACGTGGAGAAAGAGGAGGGACAATGCTTTGATTGAGGAAAAACCAGGGAAGAACTTAAGCATGCAATGATGAACTTGAAAGACTAAAACCAAAGTACTCCCTTGATTATGAGATGGATGAACGTGGGAAGCAGTTCCTCTCAGATGAAGATGGCTCCTGAGTTCGGCAGCACTTCGTCGTGAATTTTAAAATCCTCCTCCTCTTGGCCATGAAGTCAAGGGTTCCATTTATAGACCCTCAAACTCTCAGGTCAAGTAGAGGATAATCCAGCAAGATAAAGGGATAACTCTTAGTGAATCCTCGAAGATAATATCACAAAGAGTCCATAGAATCAAACATAAGGTCCTGAGGATTAGATTTGAAAGAGATATCGTCAATCCAAACTCTTATCTCGACCACGGAGTAGCAGAGAAAAGGCCTGAACTGTTAGGATTTTCTGAAGGAAGTAACGGCCACACGACAGACCGCCACTTGGAAATAACGCACCAAGGAACATCCGTTACTATCAACCTTATCCCTAAAAGATAAGATCAACGGGAAGAAGACCCAACAAGTTGGACTCTTCAAGGAAGTAACGGCCAAGGCATAGGGCGTCAGAGTGAAACAACGGCTGCACGATAGACCGTTATTATCAATGTGTAATCAAAAAGGATAAGCTTTAAAACGAGGCCTTAAGCCTTAGGACTCTTCAAAGAGTAACGGTCTAGAACCAATCCGTCAGAATGAAATAACGCACCTAGGACCGACCGTTATTATCATTGAGGTTCAAAAAATGAAATGAAGGGGCTTGCTAAGATTCATCCAATGAAACGCCACCAGGAGCCATATCCGATCAAAGAGTTCACACCCAAGAAATAGGCTTCAACTAATCAAGAGACTCAATGAAGAGTGAACAACTCGGAGCATCATATAGAATGAATAAGGAGATGACCCGACTTATTGGGTATAAAACGGGTGTCAACAGATGCCCCTCCTTAATGTCCTCTTTGCATGGGAACGAGCGGAGGTGAAACGAAATTGAAATGGAACATGGAGATGAAGCGGAAATGAAGCGGAGTGGATCAAAAGAGGGCGTTAAGGTAAACGACACCCATTCTCAACCAACAAGCGATAGGAATTTTCTGAAAAGTTTCAAAACTGATCACAAGGAAAATAGCCAACCAAAGGATGCAAGTCTGGAGGAGCTAGATAACTAAGGAAAGGAAACACGGCTAGCCGCCGGAGGCAACGGAAAGAACAAGATACTAAACTCCAGACAGGGGTCTTCAGCCAACCAGATCAAGTGAGCAGATCGAAGGAAAACCTTCTAATTCAGAGTGGAATGATTCTCCTCATTCGAGATCAAGAACACAGCTATTCACCAACACCGAGACACTTCGAACAGATGAAGCACATGAATGCTCAAAGAATGCGTATGATGCATGCTGGGCTAAAGGAAAAAGAAATCTTCAAAACAAATGTGAAAAAAAATAAAATAGTAAAATACTCGAGAATAATATTGCTAGACCAGAGAAATTAGGGTCAGGACACCATCTGCAACCACGGCGTGCAAGATAGAACCATCGTCCCCAAACTTATTCCAATCTAACGGCCTATCCAACGATTAAAAATGTGAACTTAGATCATCATCATTTTTGTTTAAGGGGAACATCAGATCCTGGAACACATGAATGACCAGCCGGTTCTCGAGATAATATCGTAGATAACATATAGTAATGCATTAAGGGATAAGGAAAAGAGATACAAATACCTGACTTACCTTTTGGATGGACGGCAAAGTGTGATTTCATTCACAAATTCCTTCATAAAAGATAGGTTAGCCAAAAATAAATATGATCATGAATCAAGGCATAACCATTTGTACGTGTGAGAAGCATCAACAATGAACATTTTGACAGAATATGGGATCATTTTGACATCAAATAGACCATTTAATTCATCAAGAAACTTGTAAGTTTGTAACGGTCTGATGAAAGGGTGTCACATCAAGTAACGGACCAGCCCTTGGCCGTCATAAACCAGGCGATTCACATTCTTCAATAAAATAGTTCAATCATATGTAACGGTCACATCCAGACGTGTCAGAAGGATGTAACGGCCAGATGATAGACCGTCGCATTTCCTGAGCGTTCAAAAAAATAAAACCGAACGGTCACGACCTTCATTCAACACTCAAGCAATCAAACGCCCCAAACCAAAAAACCACCGGCGACCACCGTCCCCACCACTACCATGGCCGGCGACGAGGGTTCCCAACCACCACCACAGAAGAGGGAGAGGGGAAAGAAGAAAGTAATCCGGCGGTTTCACCGCCGGCTCGAACGGGAGGCGATCCCGCCGGTCACGGAAGAAGAACCGAGGAGAAGAGAGCCAAGGGGAGGATGATGAAGCTCCGACGGCCGTGGGAGACCAAGAAGACGTCCCCTTTGGTGAAGGGGAGCCCAAGGAACCAGAGAAGAAGAGGAAGAGAGGGCAAGACCACGAGGTAAGCCTCCGCCTTAAATTTTCAAAGTTTGATTTTTTTGTGTTTTTACTATGAATGCATGTGGGATTAAAAGGGTAGAAATGGGTCCATGAACCCACTAGGAAAGACTGTAGGCCATTTGGCCATAGTGGGCAACCACGGGAGTGCAAAGGAAAAGAGTCCCAATAGCAGACAATGTGACGGTCCTGCCAGCGACCGTCACACGTCTGACGCGCCACCATGAGGGCGTCAGAGACAAGTAACGCCCTACCCCAGGGCCGTTACATCTGCCAGGGATTCAAAACTTATTTTTAGGTTTTCAATTTATGATTTTTGTTTTGTTTTGATTATATGAATGTTTATGCAATGATTTTTATGATGCAATGGACTGACTTGATTTAAATGAATGCAGGGAAAGTGAAGATCAAGGATCTCCTGGATGCAGGTCCGGGCTGTGTACCAAGCACTGCCGGACTACCAGAGGGAGCGACTGGCTGGCATGGGATTAGCCGAGGTGCTCAGCATCGAGGTGATCCGGATGGACACGCCGCTACTGTACGCATTGCACGAGAGATGGGACCCGATCAGCAGAGCTTTCATCTTCCCGTGGGGCCACATGATCCCCACGCTAGAAGACATAGTGAGGATTACAGGACTGAGAGTCCATGGAGCCGCAGTGACCGGGTGGACCTACGACGACTACCGGGAGATGGCACAGCAGCTGCTCGGGCTAGATTTGATCAGACCGGGACAGTCCTCCTCCCAGCTTTCGAGATCGGTGCTGCAGGAGAGCTTGGGACTGAGAGGAGCGGCGATCGCCGTGGGAGAGCTACCCGAGGAGCATCTGGGTAGAGTGATAGACTAGGTGCGCCCTCGCGTGGCGGCGGAGGCAGGACCGGAGGGAGATAGAGTGCTTAGACGCTTCCTGATGTTGCTATTCGGGAAGCTCCTCTTCGCGACTCGGGCAGACGTCATCAGCTGCAGACTACTGCCTATGATAGAGAACTTGCACAGAGTTGGGAGATATGCTTGGGGAGCGGCATTGCTCGCGTTCCTGTTCGAGTCCCTGAGCACTACGGACCGGCAGATGATGCTGAGCGGCTTCTCGCCTTTCTTACAGGTAAATGCACTTTAAATGCTTTCTTTATGCCAAAATGTTTATGATATGCCATGCGACTAACTTGATTTCTAAAATGCAGATCTGGAGCTACATGTACCTCCCGGGCATTGGGAGAGGCACACTACTCCACCCCGGCCGCATCCCGATCGTGAGGCGATGGACGGTAGTGAGGGACACAGGGTCGATCATCAGATTGACCCGGACGATCCAGGACGACCTGGACTCCTACCCACACACGTCGGTAAGTCCAGAACTTGAAATGATTTCTACATGCTTTTAAATGCTTCTATATGCCTTTAAATGCTTCTACATGATGAACTTATATGCTGATGAATGGACTTAATGTTTCTAGGTGAGATGGACCCCGTTCCGCGGCGAGGTTTACACGGGACAGCCGTGGGCAGAGGCGGCCTTATCGTACAGGGGACGAGACATATGGCTGCACTGCATCCACATCATCGAGCCTCTGCACTATCGTCTGATCCTGCGGACTCGGGGACTACACCAGCCCGAGGTGACCTTTCCACGCCACAGCGATGACCACCCCGGCAAGTCGGCAAGGGGTATCAGTGGCAATGTGGATTGGTGCGCCCGGAAGGTGAAGTACGTCCATGACTGGAACAGGCGGGGCCGAGCCGTGAAGGAGTGAGATGAGAGCGATGAGGCATACCTGAAGGCCTTTGCTCGACTCTACGGCGACCAGGTGTACCGAGGCACCCGACGACCGGTATGTAAAAACTTAAACTCTTTCTATATGCAAAGATGCAATGTGATAGATGCACTGACTCATGCTTTCTACATGCAGCTAGACCCTGAGGGATGGATAGCTGAGCTGGAGGGATTACTACACTCCACCATCCAGCAGTGTGACAGGTACCGGACCGCTCTGGAGCTCCTGGTGAGACTTTAAAACATAGACTTAAAAAAAGCTTATGATTATGATAATTGATGTTTATGATATGCCATGTGACTATCCATGGTCCCTAACCCTGTCTTCTAAATGCAGCGCGCCGAGAGAGCCCAACGAGCCGGACCGGATGCCCCATCATCCTCCTTACAGCCTGCGGGAGGCAGGGCTGAGCAGGAGGCCGATTTTGCTCGAGCGGTTGCCCGGGCCGAGGAGGCGGAGGCCACCCTCGCAGAGCGGGTAAGATGCTAAAAAAAATGCTCATGCTTATGATCTTGCCTAAAAATGCCATATGATTAACTACATGAAATGCAACCTACAGGCGAGAGAGCTAGCAGCAGCAGTGGCCGAGGCCAGGCAGGCAAGGATAGAGGCAGAAAGAAGCCGGGCTGAGACTGATCGAGCCCGAGCGGAGACAGAGCTTGTACGGGCAGAGATGGCCCGGCTGAGAGCGGAGACCCCGCGACGCTTGGATGAGGCAGAGGGGGAGCGACTACGGACGGAGTTAGCTCGGGCACAGGCTGAGGTGGAGAAGCTCCGAATTGGGACGGCGGACTTGGATCGCTACAGGACCGAGGCACGGGAGGCGCGGCGTCAGATCTTCACGCTGAAGATCGAGCTGCGGACGCTGGAGCGGACGGTCCGGATGATGGGCCGGGGACCAGAGCGGAGTGCTTCCCAGAGTGGGGTACAGAGGAGTGCTGCCCCGAGCGACTCGGTAGGGGATTTTCTTGTCAGCTCCTCCGGCCAACGGAGGAATGAGAGGGCGGAGCGGGGACAACAGGAGGAGAGTGCTTCGATAGCACCGCCACCCGCGAGGAGACCCGAGGATGGAGAGGATGATGGCGGTCCGGCGGATAAGCCGGCCGAATGATGCATTTTTATGTTTTCTTATCACTTGTATGTAACTTTATGGAAAACTGGAATGAAATCTTTTTTTGGTTTTCTGTTTATTTTGTGCAAACGTGAATGAATGGATGTGTGTTTGAATGAATGTAGGGACGGATGAAATGAATGGATGAATGGTTTTGGCAGGTGATTATGTGTTTGAATATGCATGCGCGGATGAGGTGTGTATGAATGAATGTATGAGACATAGGTAGGAATGTATGCATGAATTATTTGCAGGAATGTATGTGTGTGAAAAATGTAGAGAGAATGAGGTGTACAATGCGAGAGACCGCCAGGTCTAGGCAAGGGCAGACGGAATAGCCTGAATTCAGCCGCAGAGAAAGTAACGGTCAGATTCAGACCGTCATAATCAAACGACGCGCTAGCCAAAGGCCGTTAATCATAACGAAGGCCCATTCTGCAGCTGAGGTTGCAGGAAAAATGACGGCCAACTGAAGGTGCGTCAAAGGTAAATAACGGCCTAAATCTGGACCGTTAATCATGGCAGAACAATAGTTCGCAGGGTGACTAGCAGAAAATGCGACGGCCTAAAGTAGACGCGTCAAAATGAAGCAACGGCCACAACCAGGACCGTCAGGTAGTGCTTAGCCCAGAGTAGAAAGAATTGAGTGGCTGAGAGTGTAACGGCTCATGGTTCATGCGTTACAAGAAACGACGGTCAGCCCTTAGACCGTTAATCTCCACAGAACATGATCAGGGAAACGAAACCCACAGGAAAAAGTGACAGCCTAGGGTTGGCGCGTCGGAGTGAAATAATGGCCGTACGATAGACCGTTAGATCCTGGGTTGTATTCCGAGACGGATTGAGCCGTGAGAACTTAAACCCGAGGTTTAGCCATCTAATCCCTTACTAGAACTTATCTAGATTGAAGATAAAGCCTTCCAACTCAAGTCTTATCCTTTCGAAGCCAAAATTAAACCTTTAAAACTTGGAAATTCCACCAAAATCGTAGCTTTGCTGAAAACCTCTGCTCTAGGGTTGAAGAACCTCTCCTAAGGGCAGAAATCAAGATGAAGAGAAGCTTCGAGGTGATGGCTATGGAGGAGAAGGTCTACACCGGACCTAAAGCTGCCAGAAAAGAACATGGAGAGCTCCAACGGTTGACATCAATTCCCAAGCACTTAAGCTCCAATGTTCAAAGGGTGGTAAGTCCCTCAACAACACATCCAAGTTCAGAAATTTTCTGCACTTCAATTCTTTTTATGACTTCTTCTTCTCCTTCTTTCTTCAAGCCGCTTCCTGGTCCAAGATGCTACTCTAATCTGAAGTGGGTGGCTCCCATGGTAAAGGCCCTCCCTATAGAGGTCACATCAATCCTTAAAGCATGGCACCTTCAACCTCTCTTGGTTTTAGGCAAAAATTTCCAGAAATTGTCCTTAGATTGGCCAAGCCTTTTAGCACTTGTAGAGTTATGGCATCCACAAACTCATACCTTCATCTTCCTTTCCTTCGAAGCAACAGTCCTATTAGAAGAGGTAGAGGCCTACCTAGCCCTTCCTAAGACTAAGGTGGGGGATGAAGACCGGGTTTGCTACACAATTGAGCCTATCGACCCGTCCTTAATCTTGAGCGATTTCATCCATAATCCAAAGGACGTGAGGACCATGATCAGCCCATACCACATTCACTTGATACCCTTGGCGTAGTGGATAGTGTCTCATTGTAAATATAAGTGGGAGAGACACGAAGCAATAGCCAAGGCGGTGGCGGTTTGCTTGTGCGGAGTCTTCCTCTTTACCACGACCGACCACCTTTTAGACACCCAAAATCTTAGCATTATTAGCGGGCTGTGGCGAGGAATGTCCATCTCTCAAGCTGTCCTCTCATACCTCTATGAAGGACTTAGCTCGGCTTGCCTAGGAGGACTTTTATTCGGCTCCATGATACTCCTTGAGTGCTGGATAGGAGTGAGAGGCAAATTCCAACAAAAGGAAGACCTAACTTCAGCTAGCCGAATCTTCGGGAGCCACCCTCTCTTCTTCATTGGAGGGGCATTTGGATACTCTTCTCAGGTTGAATGCAGGACGGCGGATAAGAAAATGCAGGATGAATGGCGCCTCTTCTTCAACACTTTGCCGATGGACAAGTTCATCATGCGACCAAGAATCCTTCGAAGCATTCCTCTTAAAATACCGCGACGTCCAGGCTTGGACCTCCAGCTAGTGGGGAATACCACCATGGCGATCTACAACCCGCACCGGTGCCATCTTCAGATCGGACTTCCAAGAACCTAAGCTCCTGCACTATCACACTACCCTCCCCTTCTACCTAGGAAGATGGGGACCGAGGAAGATGAAAGAGCAGTATGGAACACGCTGACCATGTGGGAGATCAGCAAGGTGCACCCGTGGCGAGAAGAAGTCGAAGAGGATGACGCAGCACGCCGTGATTACGTGAAAGAGTTGAGGAAAATCCGCCCTCTCGCGGATAAGAAATTGAATGTGCCTTGATTTTATTTTGTTCATGAGAGAAGTTGTTCGTGATTAACAATCAAAGCTGGAATTTTTATGAACTCATGTTTTATTAAGTTTGCTTGAATGAGATGAGACTGGCTTAGTTGAATGAGCATAAGTTTTGTGGGTTGATTGGCTAGAATGATGTGAAGAGGCAGAGCCTCTGGAGGATGTAACGGATGGGCAGTGGACCGCCATAAAAAAATGACGGCCTGATGATGAGCCGTCAGAATGAAAGCCTTATTAATCCTGCTCTCTGAAGCAAGTAACGGATGGGAGATGGGCCGCTATATAGAAACGACGGTATAGACCAGACCGTCAGAGCGATAATGGTTGAAAGAAATAAAAGCCCCATGCCAGAAGGAAGTGACGGCCGAAGGGAGACCGTTATATTCATGTGGCGGTCTGGAATTGATGCGTTACAGCCTTTGGCCTGCATTCGAACCTGTTGTCTGCACATGCTAAGACGTGAAACAAGTTAGATCTGTTCTTAGACTCAACCCCTTGCCTTGAAGCAAAATAGATAATGACCGTTTCTTGATATTTGGTCAAGGGGTGGAGCCTTATTAAATAGACGGAAAGCATAATGAAAATGCAATGCATGCTATGCACATGATGGAGTTTTGGAAAACATCTAATTTTGTGGGATTTTCGCAGATATTTGGTTTTTGGATTTTGAAAATATTTGGTGTTTTTGGATTTTGAAAATATTTGATGTTTTTGGATTTTGAAAATATTTGATGTTTTTGGATTTTAAAAATATTTGATGTTTTTGGATTTTGAAAATATTTGATGTTTTTGGATTTTGAAAACCAGTGTCTCCCCTAGCAACGCGAACCCTTCCTTGTTCAGAATCAGGAGTCCCGAGGTTGGCGTGTAACATGGGTGACAATCCTTGGCCAAGGCCCAATTCACATGACGGTGTTTCTAACAAGGCCATACCCAAGGTACTAATCTTGGTCCTAAAAGAAAAAAGGAACATGGGGGTAAGCTTATGCCAGATATGGAAGTTTTTAGGACTTGATTTCTTCACCGTACAGCCATGTTAGAGATTTGGTCTGTTGCGCCGGGGCTTTGTGTCCGTCATCGAACCTTCGTCCACTCTAGGCATGCATTCGACCGGGCTCATGACGTCCCGCGGGGAACTATACTGCCACTCTTGTCATGCTTAGATTTTCTATTCTTGCATTCCTGGAGCTTTTGGAATAGTAGACTTTTGAGATGATGCTTTTAATTTTATCACAGAGATTACTCCTTTTCTTTTCCTTTCTTTTTTTTTGGCGTCAGGTCATAACGGACTTGCCCCTATTTGAGACCTCCTCTCGTTAGGGTGTTCGGATTAGTTGTCTCCTCCTTCTTCACTTCTTGCCCCTGGATTCAGCAGAAGAATGAAGTGGACAGGGACTTCGATTTTCCCCTAAAGCATGGCCGAGGAGAAACAGTGTCTTTTTAAAGCGGAAAACCTGACCAGAGATGTCGTGTAGTGTGTGATTGCCTTACTCGGGATCCTTCTTAAAATAGGAAGGAGCATCCTGCTGCCGGGAAAGCATGTGGCTTAGACTTTAAGGAAAGAAACGCTTAAGATACAACCCATTCCATGGGTGAGAGAGCTCCTCACCTTCCGCGTTTATTAAACGATAAGCATTCCCTGGATAAGCTTCTTTTACGACAAACGGCCCTTCCCAGTTAGGTTGCAATTTAGACCTAGGACCTGCAGACCGAACGAATTTGTGTTTCAAAACCATATCACCTTTTAGAAACTTACGTTCGATTACCTTCTTTTGAAAATAACGCGAAACCCTCTTTTGATAAACGGATACGTGATCGGCCGCGTTCATCCTCTTCTCATCTAAGAGTTCCAACTGGACTAGCAACGCCTCTCGACGTTCATCGAGATTAAGTTCCTTATCGAGCTGCACTCTAAGGGAAGGGATCAGGATCTCATATGGGAGCACCGCCTCCATCCCGTAGGTAAGAGAATAGGGAGTTTGTCCCGTAGGGGTACGGACGGAGGTGCGGTAAGCCCATAGAGCTTCTACTAATCTGTCTGGCCAATCAGAAAACTTATGAGCTTCGCATGTTTTCTTGATGGTTTTAAGAAGGGTTTTATTAGTGGCCTGTGGAACGTGGATCTTATCTTTTTTTATTATTTATTTATTTATATTTTTTTATTTGGATTTTTGATTTATTAGGCGTGCCAGTCACGTGTGTGACGATTTTATTGTGCGCTCGATCTGACTTGGTCAGTCGATTGTGAAGTCCGAGACGGGACCAGAAGTCTGTCATACCATAAAGGCTATGACGTTAATTACGCCCTTCCAAGGAAGGACAACCCTTGATTAAACGCCAAAATAGGAGGAAAGCAGCGGTGAAGATAAGGCTCAGAAGAGATGGGGTTGATTTATTTGCAGAATGCTAAATGGACTAGACAAAGCAGGGGGGTTATTAAGTACGGGACAAATCCGACGGCATATCCCCGCCATCTTGGACTATGCCAGGTGGGAATAGGAAACCACCCATGCAGCGGCAGGGTAGGATCCGTAAAAGATCGGGTATAATAGACCCGGAGTCCGAATAGGGACCGGCACGACATGGCACGTCCCATGTGGGTGCGGTGCCGCATCTATATCCCCCTTCGAGGGACCATCGGAGAGCGTGCAAGGACATAACTCCGTGGGCCGGCGGGGCTGGGAGAGAATATCACATTTACCCGATAGGGTATGTATGAATTTCAGCAGCATGTCCCCTCAACTTGGATTATGCCAAGAGAGAATAGGTCATCATCCACAGGATGCCGAGATGACGACCAGATAAGAAGGGCACCGGGCCCGGGGATGTTACTTGCGTCTATCTCATTGGTTAATATTCCCTTGGAACCCATCAGAACGTATATAATAACATGGCTCTTTGAGTTCGTAAGGTAGCAGTGAAATCCGGATCGGAAATGAGGGTCGTAAGGGAGGTCTTCCCCATTACTGTATCTTCTCAGGGCACATATGATGGTCTCCGAACATCCCCTAGATAGGTGTGTAGGGAGACTAAAGGATTGAAGGATGACAGTGCAGAGGAGGGCCTCAGACTAGGTTTCATTGGCCAAAGAAGGAGGGTCTCGGCGTGGGTTTTATTGGCCAAAGGGAGAGCTCTCGGCATGGCTTTAATGGCAAAAAAAAAGGGGGGGGGGGAGCTCCCGACGTGAGGCTTCTCGGCGCGCTCCTCGCTGCGCCGGGAACCCAGGGCCGGGAGGCCACAGGTCGGGAAGGCTGTGAAGGAACAGGGGTTTAACCAGGGGGTTTGTTGGTTTGCTGAAGGGGAAGGAAGAGGGAGGCCTCTCGGCGGCGTAGCTCTCGGCGTGGAAATTAGCACGCCGGGAAGGTGAAAGGGTTAAGGGTTTCAGGGCTTGATTACGGTACTCTATTTTTTGGGATTTTGAGAGTTTTCTAGGAATTATATCAGAGTAGATTGGCTCTGGGGACTAGAGATGGGGTTCAACTGGTTTTAGTTGTATATGCTTCAAAGGAGGCCGAGAACTGAGAGGGATTGGATGGGAAGAGCCCCACACAGAGGTCCTTTTCACCATCACCATACAGAGTCCAGAGGACAGCTTCAATATTATTTTTCATCGGCTGGGAGGATTTCAGCAGCACCTCCCCCGTACCTAGCGTATGCCAGGGAGTAATAGATGATCACCCACAGAGTGCCGGGATGAAAGCCAGAATAAGGGGGGTATGGGACCCCTAGCTCATGTATGTGATCACAGCACCAACTTAATATCCCTTTGAGGCCATTGAAACTTATGCAGTGGCAGAGTTTCTCTGGCTCGTAAGGTTATGTAGGGGAGTTATCCCCAATGATGTTTATCCCTTAGGCACATATGATGATCTAGAGTATCCTTCGACAAGATGCAAGGCTTGGTTGATCGGACTTCAGCGGGCATCCGTGTGGTTCCTTGGCCTGTAGCAGGAAGGCTTTCCTCCGGGGTTCAAGGAATGGGGGATTCACAACGTAAAGCAGGGGTGGCAGGAAGCATGGTTCCCGGTGTGGGTTTTATTGGCCAAGGGGGAATGCTCTCGGCGCAAGGGTTCTCGGCGCGGTAATGACCGCGCCTGGAACCCGGCGCCGGGAGGCCCCCGGGCCGGGAAGGCTGTATTGGGATAGGCTTTATTTGCCTTGCCGAAGGGGATAAAGCAAGGGGATCTCTCGGCAGAGTAGTTCTCGGAGGGGAAATGGCCACGCCGGGAAGGGGCTAAAAGGGGTTTCTGGCTTGGCTGCGATACTCTGCTCAGGAAATTTCTGGGATTTCTGGCTCGGATTGAGTCAAGATCTGGACTGCAGAAGGGGTTTACGCGTGGGTTAGCATCAGTCGAAGGGCAGATCATCCATTATCGAATCCTCATATGACGTGTGGCGTTTTCTATACTCACCTGCTGCTCAGATGGTCAAGAGATTGATGTCTCTGACCCTGAACGAGATGGGAGCTCGACAGACATCTGTGATATCCGGGGAAACCATGATTCGAGGGGGAGGATGAGGAGGGACAGAGCCTAATAACCCACCGGATGAGGGTTGAGACTCCGTTTTCATCTTCCACCAGAGGACAGGCTAGGGAGGGGAGGTCGGAACATGGATCAGAAAGCTATAACATCTAGGCAAAACGACATTCAGAAGAACAGCCGATGCAAGAAGGGGAGAAATACAGCAGATATTTCAATCGATCGAATGCCCAAACCAGCCATGTTCATCTTTCATATTATTGCATCATCCCAAACATGTACAGATCGTAGAAGGTAAACGAAAGACAGAGAGATGGAAATCGAGACCGGAATCTTCCGGCTATATTGATACATCGAGAAAGCCTCGCCAGATTACATCAGAAAAAGAAAATAAAAAGAGGAAAGCATGGGGGGAGGGCGGAGCATTGACACCTCTCCCTCCCCGGGCTACCCACCTGAGTCTCCCTTTCTTCTTCTTCTCTAAGCTTCTTCTTTTTTCCTTTTTGTCTCTCTTCTGGCTCTTTTTTCTTTCTTTCTTTTCGATCCTCTTCTTAGCCTTTCGAAGGGAAGGGGCTTTATAGCCATCCCTCCTTGCCTTCTCGACAGACACCTCACGGCGCGCCTCAGCTGAAGGCTTCCCGGCGCGCAGGACTCCAACCTTGTGCAGCATTTGGGCTTTGACAAAGTGGCTCCCGACGCCACCATTAAAGGCCCATTTCAGTCTCTTTGACCAGGCCTTTGATAGGCCCTTCACGTACATCAGTACCCAAGAGGGTCCTCCGTTGGTGATATATTTTGTATTGAGATCATTAGCAGGGTTTTCATCAGTCCGCGGACAGGGGTTTCATCAGTATTGCCATCTGAATGATGACAAAACCGGGCATCATTTTATCGATATCGTCACCTGAATGGTGACGAGATCGGACATCAGCTTTAGTCTGGGAAGACTTCAGCCGGGTGTATAATCTGTGGAGATGATTCTTCTTCATTGATCTGACTTTGCAAAAGCCTTTACAATCTTCATCTGCCGGTACCGACTTCATCTTTATCTCATATCACATCTGTCAATAAGCCGACATCTGACTTACCCTGACATGTCATCTGTGGATTCTTGGATGAGGCAGTAGTATAGCTCTCATTAAAGTGTGCTAGGAGGTCCCATCAGTCGAGTGACTGCTGCTTTATCAGTGTTGCCATCTGAATGATATCGGCACCGGGCATCAGCTTGGCCGACAAAGGCTTCAGCCAGGTAAATGGTTGACGGGCTTCATCATTGGTCTTTCACTGTTGGTCTGATCCTCTTTTCAATTGTGCTTTCACCCTTGTTCATTTTCAAGCTGTCAACAAATGCCCCCCACCTGCGGGCGGCGTAAGCGCAGAATGGGCGGCACGGGGCCTGCAGGTGACGTTCATTATTCGAGGGCATCTTCCTCAATTTCTCTTCAATCCGGCTCTCAGACCTGATCATCTCGTTGCAACAATATTCTGCACACGTATTCTTCATTTCACTTTTTTTCCATCTTCATATCTTCTTTATTTTCAGCATTTTGGAGCTTCTCGGCACGGGGCCAGGGGCTTCTCGGCGCACGAAGACCTCCCGGCGCGGAGCTTCTCGGCGCGCATAGCTTCCCAGCGCGCTTGGCCGAAGGGGGCTCTCGGCCTGGGGATCTCGGCGCGCCCTTTTGGCCCAAGGGGGCTCTCGTCCTGGGGGGTTTCTCGGCGCGGATGGCTTCTCGACGCGCCTTTCGGCCGAGGGGGGTCTCTTGGCCTGGGGGTTCTCGGCGCGCATTCTACCGCGCCGAGAGCCCTTCGCTTCGGCCTTCTATTTGAGGCGCCGAAGCCTCTTGGCTTCTCATTATTCTCAGCTTCTTCTCTCTCTTCACTTTCTTTCTTCTCTCGGCGGTGGCGGCGAGCTCCTCCCCTCCGACCGTCCGTCTTCTTCCCGTCTTATTAGATTTCGCCCCGGGTAGGACGCTCTTCGGGGATTTAATCCCCTTTTGCTTCGGGATCACCCCCTCTTGGTTGGTGACTCCCTATTCTCCTTGGGCAGACCCCAAATAAGGGGAGATGCTGCCGAAATTTTCAAGGGCTTCATATTACAATATTTAAAAGACTGCCCATTGTTCTAGGACTTTTAATTCACTTTTCTTCTTTAATTGCAGACATTGCAATGGCTTCAGGCTCTGCTGCAGCATCCCCTGGAGGTGTCGAGGCCAGTTCGTCAGCCCAACCAGATATATCACGGGCCACAGTAAACTGGCTGAACGTGCACAGCTTAGACTTCGGATACGACAAGATTGCTTCCGTTGATGAATCATCCGATTCTGACACCGATACGGTGTCAACATCCCGGGTATACTCCACTGCCATGGAAACATGTTTCAAACGGGGCACTGATTATCGCCCGGATTTCCCGAAGGACAAACACTTGCTGCCGTTTATCCGGACCTTCACTGTGGGTGGAATGCGGAACTACCGAATAGCTCGTACAGTTGAAGCCGCAATTCTGGTTGAGAGAGACAGCCTGAAAGATTCAGTATATCGTGGAAAGGCTATATATCTACCCGGGGAGAAGCGTGACTGGGATGCAGTCCTTGGCATATCGGAGCTGGAGCCGGAAAAGAAAATGTTGACCCGAGCCCCGGAGTTTACACCTGCTCGGTGGGATAATGCCAGTGGCCGAGTCAATAGGGAGAAGCCCGGCTATGGTCTCTTCCTGGCGCCAGTGAAGTGGGGGTACCGCGAAGAGCCTTTTGTGCTGAATTGTTCGGCCATTCAGTTCAAGTATCATTTGGCCACTGGTTGGTTTGGGGATACCAAGATCATTGACGCCCACCTATTTCGAGCAGGAGCCGTGGAATTTACTGAGTTTGTTCTGAAGGAATATGCCCCTCTGCTGATCAGAGTCGGGGTATATCATAGTGTTTTTGCTTCCCGATTTCGGTATCCTATATCCCGAGGGTTATGCTGTGGGATGTTCGAGGTCTTCTGCCCCTTATTCAACATATTCTATACAGCAGAGGGTGAGACATCTCTTGACCTTTGGAGTCTGTCACAGCTTTCCGGACTGCCTATTGACGGCGAGCCGTATGAAGAAGTCTGCTTGGCAGATTCTGAGAAGGATAACTCCAATGGTGAAGGCAGATATTCCATTGGCTTCTCATACCGGTACCTGATGAAGGCATATCGCTCCATTTGTCTGGCGTACAGTAGAGGGTCCTCCAAAGGTTATCATCCCCGGGAGAAGGGCAGCAAGCTGCGGATCCGGGTAGGGCAGTGGATTCAGTACTTCTTCGACGGGCCCTTGAAATATGCTGACTTCCCTTCCGTGGGTCCGACTGCTAGCAAGCAGGTAAGGGCTCCCCGTTATAAGTCGGCGCTGCCATCTTCATTGCGCCGTGCAGGCAGCGGTGGTCCCAACCCAGCAGGCGTAGACCCCATCACACATTGTGCGGCTTACTTCACATTCTGGCTGTGCACTTTCGCTCTCCCTCAAGGGGACGAGACAATCATCCGGCTAGAAGCTATATATCCGGCCTGTCAGATGGCCTGGGGAATGAGGCTGTCGCTCTGCCCAGTGGCCCTGTGTTTGATATACAAGTCTTTGGGGGATCTATACAAGCATCAGACTCCCCGTTCTTTGAGGACCGTGGGTCCTTTTCATTTTTTCAACGCCTGGGTCTGCAGTTTATTTCCTGAGTTGGCTCCCAGAACTTTGCAGGTAGATACGGTATTGCCCCGAATGATTGAATTTGCCAGTGCTGAACCTGGTCCTTTCTATGATCAGCTATTCAAAATAAGGGGTCGACTGATAAAGGTGCCGGTGGATGCCCCTGGCAGTATTCATTTCTGGAGCCAGGCAGCAGGTTCAGCTCCTTTGATTGATCCTCAGAGAGAGTGCAAGCTGGAAGGGGTAGAGACATATATCCATCCTGTCTCAGGGGTTAACACTGCCCGGCCAATCCTGGAGCCGGAGCTGGTCAGATAGGCCATGGCCATCCGTCCTAGTGTCTTAGTTTTCAGAAAGGGTGGCATGCTCCTTCTGGAACCATACTATCCATTCCGCTTTGGGCGGAACTTTGGTTATGACCAGCATATCCCCACAACGGTTGCTCAATTTCCCCTGGATAGCCGGGCTAAGCATGGGTCCACCATTGTCGGCGATGGCCGGTTGTGGTGGGATTTCTACCATCGCCAGGACGGTGTAGTTTTCAGAGTTCCCACAGTTTCCAATCGTGTTCCCCGGGTAACATCAGAATATATCAAATGGTGGAACATTCGAACCAGCTTCTATAGGGATAGTAGAGGTGCATTCTGGGACGTGGCCGAGCGTTCCTTTCTGAAACAACAGCCCGGGCCAGTGTTTGACATCCCCGAGGCCCACCTGAGAAGGCTTTATTCACAGCACCAGAGGGAGGCTGAGAACTATCTGGCCCAGCGTCGGGCTTTGAAGGAAAAGGATTTCGACCCGCCTGCTCCTGTCTTTGCTTCTATCAATGAGGACACTCTCATGCAGAACTTGAAACATTTGAGCCATGTAGGGGACGCTCGTTTGGAGGCGCAACAATATCCATTTCCTGTCGAAGAGCCGCTCCCGGCAGTAGCTTCTTGGAGGGGTCCGACAGATAGATTTCACCCATATAGGACGTTTGTGCGCCGAGAAGATAGAACCCAGACGTACTACAAGCAGACGTCTTGGTTGTTTATTTTGCTGAATTTACATGGGTTATCTACAGAAAACCCGATAGCCGGCATATTGAACAAGCCGTTGTTTATCTCCTTTCATTATGTCGACGGCTGGGGTATGGACCACCTCGACTTGTTTCGGTGCCTTGACCTTCATGGTCATAGTGACCTGGCAGCTTTGGTAGAGAAGTGCCAGGTACTTGGCGATGTGTGCTGGCTTATCAAGGAGGCTGCTTCATGCTCCAAGGATGTGGCTTATCTGTACTGGCCGCTTTCTGTCTTTTACGACGGTCCAGCAGGTATGCTCTCTTCTCTTCTGACTGTAGTGCTTTCTGCTCAGTATTCATACTCTGCATCCACTGATCACATTGCCTCTCTGACATCTTCAACAGACAGGCCTGATATAAAGCGACAGAGGCTTTATAGAAAAATCATTGCGCAGGCTGAGAAGCCTACTTATTTTGAAATTCCAGCAGCAGCACCGACTACCACTCCCCTGCCTCCTGGCAAGAAGAGAAAGGCTTCTGTAGTTAAGGCTGCCGTTGGGAAGGCCAGGAAGGCCAAGAAGGTTTATGCTCAGCAATCGGCTTTGGTAGCTATGGACATCGGGACCCCTCTCCCTGATATTCCCTCATTTGATGAGTTTGAATCTGAAATGGAGGCTGCTCAAACATCGGTTCAGGGTAACATCAATAGCCTGCAATTGCATTCCTCATTCTCTTTCGCCGGATTTCAAAGAAGTCCTTGAATCTGACCCCTTCCTTTTGCACAGCCCAAGAGACAGTCATAGCACCTTCTGTGGTGGAGACCAGGTTGCCTTCTCCCACGCCGGCTAGTGAGGCGGGGGGTAAGTGTATTTTCTCATCTGTTTCATACTTGCATTGTTTTCTTTGCTATATTTCTCAGAGGCTCTTTTTGCAGCAGTGGCAGGCGAGGAGCAGACTGAGGCTATGGTGACAGAAGAATTGCTTCAACCACAGGAGGGTCACAAGACTGAGTCGAAGCAGAGTACTGTTCCAGCCAGGCGTATAATTACCCGATCTACATCCCGACATGTTCTAGAGGTGGCCCCACAGCGTATAGCTAGTGTGGAAATATCCTCAGGCAGTTCTAAGACCGTCTCTGATGAGGAGGAAGCGACCTTCAGCGGCAGTGAGGGGGATGCTCCTGAATCAGAGGCCCCGCTTGTATTTGCAAAAGGTGCTCTGCCTTTTCAGCCTGCTAAGCTGCTGGTGCTATCCTCTGAGGAGGAGTTGCAAGAGGAGTTTGCCAGGCTCAACACCGAGATCGACATAACTCCACCATTTGTCACTCCGACTACGGAGCTTCCTTCTCTTTCACCCCACTTTGAGGGTGTGGACCCTGCTTCAAAGGTGGGTTCCTTTTCATGTTTGTTGCTTCATCTGTTTCTTTCATCTAGTGCTGAAAGTTGCTTTGCTTTGGTCTTAGGGCATTGCCACTGCTAGCTCAGACACAACCGCAGCTATCATGGACATTTCCTCTACAAACTGGGCTATTGTCCCTTTTCTGCCTTTAACTTGCATGGGAGTCCCTGAGGTCATTCGCCCTGTGCCAGTGCGGATACAGTCTTCGACGGATTTAGCATCGTTGGACTTAGGGGCCTCAGGAGAGAGTTACATTCCTATCAGGGCTTCGGATTTCAGAGCCGAAGCCGATCCATCTAGAAGCTCCGCTTTTATACCGGCTGCAGTAATGTCAATTGCGCCCGAGTCAGCAGTCCCTGCCATAGTGGCTATAGAGACTGGACTTCTGCCTTTTCCGCCTATAGCAGCTCCTTCCCTGTCACCAGAAAGAGCAGCTGAAGATGAGGCCCCTATTCAAGAGACTTATGAAGAGGCAGCTCCATCCTTCATCGATTCTCCCCCTGTGGATGTTCAAGCTATAGCTTCCGATACAGCGATAGGGAAGGAATCTTCAGCTCAGCAGGAGAGCACAGAAAAGGACTGGCCAGCCCTTACAACAGATCTACCGTCTTCGTCCTCTTAGCCGGACGTTGCATTGTGGGAAGATATCGATGGCGAGGTGACCTTTGAAGTCGCCCCTTCTGCCTCCTTCGGCTTCGCTTCCTCTGACAACTTTGTCTGGCAGCATCTGGACATGCTACGTCAGCTGGTAGAATTCCAGCCTGGCTTGACGTATCTGCAACTGAAGGAAATCGCCAATCACTTCACCGCTGGCTTGCAGGCCATGGGCTGCCCTTTGGACATGTGGGTTCAGCGGGTGCTGCTTCTACTGAAATTCGTGCATCGGAGAGACTTCCAAGCACGGACCATGGTTGATAAGCTAACGGCGTTGAAGCTGCAGAGGTCAGAATATAAATCTGAGCTGGGGAAGTTGACGCTTATGCTTGATGAGCGCCGAGCCGAGCTACAAGGTGCTATTCAGCGGGAAGAAGCTGTGCGGGACCGGATGGCCATCTTGGAGACGAAGCTCTCTGGACTTCGAGCCGAACTGCAGCAATTATCCTTTATCCGGCCGTGGTCCAAAGAGGAGGTAGCCTCGCTGGAGGGACGAGTGATGTCTCTCCAGGACATGTCCACTGGGCTTCACGAGGAGGAGGCGCGCCTTCATGAGCTGGGGGCCGCTCCTTATGTGGGTCTTCTGGCCTTTGAAGATATATTCCGGCGGCCATAAATTGTATATCCCTTCTTTTTCTTTTTATTCTCTTTTGTGATATGGTGTCCCCTCGGGGCCCTTTATGTATTCCCTTTTTAATGGAAAGGAATCTCTTGGCTTCATGCGTCTCCATCTTATTCTGCATGTGGTTTTATCACTTTGGAAGGTGGGGTAGCGGTTTTGACAATCCCTCATGCGAATGGCTCGTACCTTGGCAGGAGAGCATCCACCCCTTCATAGAAAGGATGGGGAACTCGCTCCACCGCGTGACGGCATCCGAGGAGGTGCTTGAACCGAGTTTTGTTGGCGGCGGCAAACGTCCTATTGGCCATGTGTGCCGTAAGGGAGACGATTTGCCAGAATGCAAATGAGGGGGTCTCATCAGAGTAGACGTATGGTCTAGGCTGGGTAGAGACTATTACAGGTGGGACATTGAAAAGGATATGTGGTTCTCATCAGAACGGACATAAAGTACGAACTGGTCAGATTGTATCATTGGCCGGGCGATGTACCGATCAGCCAACGGTTGACTTCATCATCGATATTGAGCTTATATCGATGCAAGGGGGATTTTAGAATAGACGTAAGGTATAAACTGGGTAGGGTTTCATCATTGATCGGGCACGGTGCCGGTCGATCAATAGCGGGTTTCATCATCGATATTGGATTTATATCGACGCAAAGGGATTTCATGAGTTTAATCAGAATAGACGTAAAGTCTAAACTGGATAGGGTATTATCATTGATCGGGCAAGGTGCCAATTGATCAACAGTTGGTTTCATCATCGATATTGGGTTTATATCGATGCAAAGGAATTTCATGAGTTTCATCAGAATAGACGTAGGGTCTAAACCGGACAGAGGATTTCATCATTGATTGGGCGAGGTGCCGGTCGATCAACGGTGGGACGTACGTGACGGTGTAGGTCTCGTCAGGACAGACGTAAGGTCTATTCCAACAGGTTTTATTGCAGGTGGGGCTTGCCAAGAAATGCGTAGGCTTCATCAGGACAGACGTGAGGTCTGAGCTGGACAGGCTTCATCAGAACGGTGATGGGTTTCATTGTCGGTGGGACGTTTGAAAGAGGGTATGTAGATTTCATCAGGGTAAACGTAAGGTCTACCCCGGAAGGGTTTTATCATCGGTGGGGAATGGAGCCAACTGACCGACGGAAGGTTTCATCAGTGAAGGGGAGGTAAAGACAGCGTGCCGGTTGGCATGGAACTTCGAATTACCACATTACTGACCCAAGCGCCCTTTCGGGTTTTCACCGAAGCCAACCCCCTCTTGCTTTTGCCCACGCGCCCTTTCGGGTTTTCACGTGGCGGGGTACCCGATTTTACCTGCAGTGCCCTTTCGGGTTTTCATCATAGCTGGGTTTTAGCCATTTTTGCCCTTGTTCAGAATGTCCGAACAAGTCTGGCGGGGTATCTCTATTTTTAACCCCATCTTTTTTTTATTTATTATTATATATATATATATATATATTTATTTATTTATTTATTTTGAACTGGGATTTTTAGCACGGATCAGGCGATGTGCTGCTTCATCAGTGGCTGCTCTTATCATCGGTATTGGGTATATACCGATGCAAGGATTTCATAGGCTTCATCAGGATAGACATAAGGTCTAAACTGGATAGGTTTCATCATTGATCGGGCAGGATGCCGACCGATCAACAGCAGGTTTCATCATCGGTATTGGGTTTATACGAATGTAAAGATTTCATATGTTTCATCAGGATAGACGTAGGGTCTAAACTGGACAGATTTTATCATTGATCGGGCAGTGCGCCAATCGATCAACAGCAGGTTTCATCATCGGTATTGGGTTTATACCAATGCAAAGATTTCATGTGTTTCATCAGGATAGACGTAGGGTCTAGCCTGGACATGTTTCATCGCTGATCGGGCAGTGTGCCAGTCGATCGGCAGTGAGTTTCATCATCGGTATTGGGCTTATACCAATGCAAGGATTTCATAGGTTTCATCAGGATAGACGTAAGGTCTAAACCGGACAGGTTTTATCATTGATCGGGCAGTGCTCCAATCGATCAACAGCAGGTTTCATCATCGGTATTAGATTTATACTAATGCAAAGATTTCATGTGTTTCATCAGGATAGACGTAGGGTCTAGCCTGGACAGGTTTCATCGCTGATCAGGCAGTGTGCCAGTCGATCGGCAGCGAGTTTCATCATCGGTATTGGGTTTATACCAATGCAAGGATTTCATAGGTTTCATCAGGATAGACGTAAGGTCTAAACCGGACAAGTTTTATCATTGATCGGGCAGTGCGCCAATCGATCAACAGCAGGTTTCATCATCGGTATTGGGTTTATACCAATGCAAAGATTTCATGTGTTTCATCAGGATAGACGTAGGGTCTAGCCTGGACAGGTTTCATCGCTGATCGGGCAGTGTGCCAGTCGATCGGCAGCGAGTTTCATTATCGGTATTGGGTTTATACCAATGCAAGGATTTCATAGGTTTCATCAGGATAGACGTAAGGTCTAAATCGGACAGGTTTTATCATTGATCGGGCAGTGCGCTAATCGATCAATAGCAGGTTTCATCATCGGTATTGGGTTCATACCAATGCAAAGATTTCATATGTTTCATCAGGATAGACGTAAGGTCTAACCCGGACAGGTTTTATCATTGATCGGGCAGTGCGCCAATCGATCAACAGCAGGTTTCATCATCGGTATTGGGTTTATACCAACGTAAAGATTTCATATGTTTCATCAGGATAGACGTAGGGTCTAAACTGGACAGATTTTATCATTGATCGGGTAGTGCGCCAATCGATCAACAGCAGGTTTCATCATCGGTATTGGGTTTATACCAATGCAAAGATTTCATATGTTTCATCAGGATAGACGTAGGGTCTAAACTGGACAGGTTTCATCATTGATCGGGCAGGATGCCGATCGATCAACGGTTAACTTCACCATGGTGGGACTTCGGACAAGGTATGGGGGTTTTATCAGGACAGACGTAGGGTCTATACTGGGCCGATTTGATCGTTGATCGGGCAAGGTGCCGGTCGATTGACGAGAGGTTTATGGCGGGAGGTGAGGCTTCTTTAGGATCACCACATTACTGACTCAAGCGCCCTTTCGGGTTTCCGCCGGAGCCAGCCCCCTCTTGCTTTTGCCCACGCGCCCTTTCGGGTTTTCACGTGGCGGGGTACCCGATTTTGCCTGAAGTGCCCTTTCGGGTTTTCACCACAGCTGGGTTTTAGCCATTTTTACCCTTGCTCAGAAAACCTGAACAAGACCGGCGGGGTATCTCTATTTTTAACCCCATCTTTTTTATTTATTTATTTATTTTCATTCTTTTATTCTCTCTTCCCCTCTCTTTTTGGGAGGGTGACAAGTCGGAATGCCATTGGATCATGATGAGGGATGGCTTGGCTAGGGCGGAGTGCTGCTATACCAAGAAAGGGTGTAGCTCGGCTAGGGCGGGATGCTGCTAGACCAAGGAAAGGGTATATCTCGGCTAGGGATGGATGCCACTAAGCCGAAGAAAGGTAGCTTGGTTAGGGCGGAGTGCCACTAATCCAAGGAAAGGGTGTATCTCGGCTAGGGCGGGATGCCACTAAGCCAAGGGTGTATCTCGGCTAGGGTTGGGTGCCGCTATGCCAAGGAAAAGGTGTATCTCGGCTAGGGCTGGATGCCGCTAGACCAAGGAAAAGGTGGCTTGGCTAGGGCGGAGTGCCACTAAGCCGAAGAAAGGTGTATCTCGGCTAGGGCTGGATGCCACTAAGCCAAGGAAAGGGTGTATCTAGACTAGGGCGGGATGCCACTAAGCCAAGGAAAGGGTGTATCTCGGCTAGGGCTGGATGCCGCTAGACCAAGGAAAAGGTGTATCTTGGCTAGGGCTGGATGCCGCTAGGCCAAGGGAAAGGTAGCTTGGCTAGGGCGGGGTGCCACTAGGCCAAGGAAAGGGTGTTTTGGCCCGATTACTCGGGGAATATTGGTTGTGCAGCATGATACAGCTTGAGGTGTTTACCGTTGAGTGGCGAGAACTGAATTTCCCCTCGATGGTTAACAACTACATAGGCCCCTCCTTCGTAGACCCTTTGTATCACATAAGGACCTTCCCAATTAGCATTCAGCTTTCCTTTTGGGTTGGACGCCATGACTTCTTTTTTCTTGACCATGACGAGGTCACCTTTCTTGAATTCTCATCCTCTTACGAGTTTATTGAATGCAGTGGCCATGCGGGCCTGATACATTTGGATATTCTTCTGAGCTTGGAGGCGCTTCCCTTCCAATTCAGTCAGTTCTTCTAACCTTCTTTCAGCATTTGTTTGTTCGCCACGGACCAGGCCATATTGGATTGACACTCTGAGCAACGGGACTTCCAGCTCTAGTGGAACCACTGCCTCCGAGCTGTATACCAATGAGTATGGTGAGCACCCTGTAGGTGTCTTAAAGACGGTGCGGTATGCCCACAGAGCTTCATACATCTTTTCTTCCCAGTCCTTTTTATTAGAACTGACAACCTTGGCTAGCAAGGTGCACAAAGTCTTGTTAAAAGCTTCTGCCAATCCGTTTGCCTGGGGATTGTAGGGAGTGGAGGTTCTCCATTCAATCTTATACTTCTCGGCAAGTCGATAGATTTTCTGATTTCTGAAATGACTTCCATTATCAGATATTATTCGGTTGGGGATCCCGAACCGGAAGATAATATTCTGCTTGATAAATCTGGCGACCAGTTCACCAGTCACTTCTCTTAATGCTACAGCTTCCGCCCATCGGGAGAAGTAATCTGTCATGGCCAATATGTACTTATGACCGGCCGAGGAAGTCAGCAGTGGCCCGACTACATCAGTTCCCCATTGTGCAAATGGCCATCTAGGAACTGTAGGGTGCAGAGTTGTAGGTGGCCTTCTAGGCACGGTAGCATGCTCCTGACACTTCTGGCATGACTTTGCAAATTTACAGCAGTCTTCAAACATGGTAGGCCAATAGTAGCCCAGCTTTTTGATTTCTATCTTCATTTTGGGGCCAGCCTGGTGGGCGCCTACTGTCCTAGCGTGTATTTCTTTCATCACTTGCCAAGCTTCCTCAGTGGACAGGCAGCGGAGTAGAATCTTTTTGCGTGCATCCGCCATTATTCGGAATAAAGTTCCATTTCTGAATTCATAGGAATCTTTGACTCTCAGGAGTTTCATCTTTTCCTCCCTTTTCTGTGGCAGCTGTTGGTGCAGAAACCACTGTAGCAAATGCTGTCTCCAATCAGACGCCTGTACTGCGCTGATAGTGGCAACTTCTTCCTCTTCGGGGCACCCTTCTAGCATACTGGGGACTTGCCGCCGGTTCATAACAACAATGTTCAGTGTTTCATCTGGCGGGACTGCTAGCGAGCTGGCCAGCTTTGCCAGTGCATCAGCCTGGGCATTATGTCCACGGCCCACATGTTTGAGTTCAATATGATAGAACTTTGTCATGAGGCGTACAGCTTTCTGGTGATAGGGATTTAGTTCTGGCTTCCGCACTTCGAACTCCCCTTGGACTTGCTTTATTATCAACATCGAATCCCCGAATACCTGAAGCATTTGGATACCCATGTTGAGGTTGATATGGAGTCCGACTATCAGAGCTTCATATTCGGCTTCATTATTGGTGCATGGCTTGTTTATAGAACAGGAAGTATGCACAACCTCCCCTTCTGGTGATTTCAGCACAATACCGGCCCCAGCCCGTATTCTGGTCTTTCCATCGGAATCTGTCTCCGCTCTGGATGCTCCATCAAAGAACAGTTGCCACATAACTGGCTGAGCTTGACAGGCCTCGAGTGTCTCATCATCGGGTAATTCAGTCCCCAACATATCATTCTCCGGCACAGGATGCTCCGCGAAGAAATCAGCCATGGCCTGTCCTTTTATTGCCCTCTGGGGTATATATGTAATATCGAATTCCATCAGAATTACTGCCCATTTGCCCAACCGGCCCTTCAGTATTGGCTGAGTCAATATGTATTTGAGCGGATCTGTTGCAGATATTAATCTGACTTCATGTGACAACATATAGTGTCGGAGCTTTTTGACAACAAAGACTAGTGCCAAGTAGGTCTTTTCTATGTAGCTGTAGCTTTCTTCAGTTCTCATCAGCCTCCTACTTAGGTAGTACAAGGCTTGTTCTTTGCCTTCTTCATTTATCTGTGCCAGCATTGCCCCCAGGGAACAGTATGTGGCTGCGATATACAGTATCAAGGGCCTGCCTTTAATAGGTGCCCCCAGCACTGGAGGGGTCTTGAGATATTCTTTCAGCTTCTCAAAGGCTTCCTGACAGCCATCGTCCCAGAGGAACAGCACATCTTTCATCATGACCTTGTGAAAGGGGTGGCATCTTCCCGATAGATTTGATATAAATCATCGGATGTAGGCCAGACGCCCTTGCAGGGGTCTCAACTCGTGCAGATTCCTTGGTGGATGGAGCTCCTGGATAGCCTTAATTTTGGACGGGTCAATTTCAATGCCCCTATGATGGATAATAAACCCGAGGAATTTTCCACTGGACACGCCGAAGGCGCATTTCATAGGGTTCATTTTGAGCTCATATTTGCGCAACCTCTGGAACACTATCCTCAGGTCTTGCAAATGGTCTTCTCTTCTGCTGGTTTTCACCACCAGATCGTCAATGTAGCACTCTACTTTCTTGAAGAGCAAATCATCAAAGATCTTTGTCATGGCTCTTTGGTAGGTAGCGTCGGCATTCTTGAGGCCGAACGGCATCCTTTTGTAGTGAAATATCCCCTTCGGGGTACGGACTGCAGTGTGCACTCTGTCTTCCTCAGCAATCCAGATTTGGTTGTATCCGGATGACCCATCCATAAATGATAGGGCCTCATGGCCAGTAGTCGCATCGATCATCACCTCAGTGATGGGCACTGGGAAATCATCTTTCGGGCAAGCCTTATTAAGGTCCCGAAAATCAACACATATTCTAATCTGCCCATTCTTCTTCTTTACGGGCACTATATTGGCCAGCCATGTAGTATACTGGTTTTCTTCGACAAAGCCTACGTCAATCAGCTTGTCAACCTCTTTGTTAATCTGATTTATCAGTTCAGGACGCATTCTCCTGGAAGGCTGCTTTACAGGGTTAGCCTCTGGGTTTATTGCCAATCGGTGTTGTGCCACATCAGAGCTCAGTCCTGGCATTTCATCATATGTCCATGCAAAACAATCTCGGAATTCTATTAAGAACTATATATATTGTTCCCTGACATCTGGCTCCAGCAGTGCGCTGAGGAATGTCGGCCTTTGCTCATCTGCGGACCCCAAATTTATTTCTATCAACTCATCGCCGGTGACTTGGCCTCCGTCTTCGACTTCGGGTGGGGCTTCTTGCAAATCAATAAAGCCTCCCGGGATATAATCTTCTTCAGTTTCATGCTCCTCTGCTTCATCATACTGGTCATCAGCGGATGCTGGCGCATCATATAGGGCCAATATTACTGGATCCTGTTCAGTCTGCTCCGAGGGCGAGACTGGTTCAGCAGGAAATTCAGAAGTGGACTCCTCCGTCCTTAGAGGCTCTTCTAATGTGGGCTCCCTTGAAAGGTCATCATTCTGCAGAGCCCGAAATTCTTCTAGGATGTGCCCGAACTCCAGACACTCCTCCAGCTCTCTGGCCATTTGATCTTCATCCGGGGTTCCCGTATCACATTTTGCTTCAGCCTGGAATAGCTCCTCATTGGAAGATAAGTCCTCCCAGTACCAAGCTTTCTTTGTCTCATCAGATGTTTCTGTTTCTGGCAGGTTGCCTGAGGCTTCATTGCTTATTATGGATTGATAAATGATTTCTTCATCTTCTGAGGGGTATTTGTCATATCCTACCTCGGGAGGATCGTCATGCTGGTAGGAGATAGATATGACGTCTACCTCAACCTCATAGTATTCTTGGAGGGTATAACCCAATCCTGGGTGTTGAGTGATCTTCCTCATTTCTTTACTATCTCGAGGCGGATCCCACAGTTCCTTGAATGCCTTCTTCTGAGCAGCAGGCTGCATTGATGGCATTTGCATCTTGGAGAACATTTCTGAAACCCATTGGGTAGTATAATCCAAGCCTGTAATCGGTACCATCCGGTTTGCAGCTTCTTCAGGGGCCATACAGTCTTGATCATCTTCTTCGACTGGCTCCCCGGTGTAGAATATAATAGGAGGCTCGCAGAAGCAGAGGATTTCCATAGTCTTCAGTGGTAGCACCGTTTGGTACTCAAGGCTAATGATGGGTTTAAATAAACCCTGCGGCACCTCCACCTGAGTGTACTTTTGTTTCATTTCTTTATCAGCATTATCCGGGTGGACGCTAGGAGGGGTAACCCGAGCAAAGTCACCGGCATAAGAGATGTGAGATACATTATGCTTTTTAACATAGCCCTTTGGTGGCGGTGGAGACCAATTCCTTGCCTCTGTCGCGGGCTTTTTCTGGCTGACCACAGCCTCTTTCCTTTCGCAGTTTTGCGACACCTCGGTATAGTAGGATGCATCGAGCATATGGCACTCGAACACTTCGAAAGGATGCAGATCCGCAAACACCCTCTCTTCTTTTCCTTCATGGCAGTATTTGATGCACTGATGTAGCGTGGATGGCACTATTTGATATTCATGCAGCCACGGTCTCCCCAGCAGGGCTTTATACGTGGTATTGGAGTCGATCACATAGAATCGTACCACTGTAGTGAGGTCTCCCAATGTGAGGTTGAAATCAGCTACCCCAAGAGGTGTCTCACACTTTTGGTTAAATCCTGCAATCTTCATGTCTCTGACCTTGGTGAGCTGCAGATCAAAGTAATATTTCTGATAGATGCGGTATGGGAGAATGTTCACAGCAGCCCCGGGATCTATCAGTATTCTGCTTATCGGCTGACAGTTCAGGGAACCCCTCATATACAGCGGTCTGTTATGGCCGGAATTTGGGATTAGCATATCATCCTCTGTGAATGTGACTGATGGACCAGAATTCACTTCTGTCAAGAGTGCTTCATACTGTGCCGGCGACTGCAAGGCATCAATAATGGCTTGGCGAGCCTCTTCACTCAGAGAGAGGATTTCCCAGATGGAGAACCTGGTAGGGAGCTTCTTTAGCATTTTCATGATCCGGCTGCCCACCCGGACGTTAGACAGTCTCATCTCCTCCACCCAACGGGGTCTTGGAGGTTCATGTGGTGCCTGTGGCCTTTGCTGCCCAGTGCCGGTTTTACCCTCTTGATCGATTTCCCGGGAGGCTTCTTCTGTAGTAACGACCCATGTTTCTGCTAGAGGGTTACTTCCTTTATTTTCTTCATGCTGCTTCTGCTTCCTAACTGCAGTCTGCTGGCATTTATTGTTTTCTGCTGAAGCAGTGTGAGCCAATTTCTCATTTTCCAAACTGGACAAGAATTCCAGGAATGAAGGAGCCTCTTCTTTTTCTTGGTACAAGCTGGCAGGGGGAGGAACCTGGACACCTCGTACTTCTGGCTCGGGAATCTGATAGGGTTGCTCCCCTCTAAATATAATATTATGATTGGCTGGTGGCGGGCGCCCCCATCTTTTCCCAGAACGTGTTGCATGGGCTGAGGTAGAGGCCTCAGCATGGTTGGCTTCTAGCGGGGCATTTGATGCTTCATCCTCATCATTCTCGCCGGGCAAGGAAAAGAGTACCGACAGGGTGTTGCATTGTACTGTCGTGACTTTCTTTCCCCTTTTGGACTTGGGCCGTCTCTTCTTCTTTTGGGAATTCGGCTTTGCCGGCTCCTGCCCCCAGAAGGGCTCATCTTCAGCTTTTTCTTGTTCTGCCTCTGGTTGCTCTTTCATTTTCAATTCTTCGAGCTGCTCCCAGAGTATACAATCTTTTACCAGCAGGTTTTTGGGCTTTTCTACTCATATTCATCGAGCTCATTGATATACTGCTGCAGACGCCTGGCTGCAGGACTTACTTCTTTATGTGCAGGTAGGGGAGTTTGTCTCCTCCGGTTGTGAGTAGGGATCCGGATGACTGGCCCGGTCTTAGCTGTATGCCATACTGGCTTTACTGGAGGTGGCTCAGGCCTTGGGGTGACACCCCGAATAGTTGGCCCACTGGTTCTGGCTGCAAGAGTGTTTTTCCTGTTCTTTATGGGCTTCGTCTGCCATCATCCCTGATCTTTCAGTGGGGTGAGGAGGCAAGCTTCATAAGTATGCCTGGTACATTCTTCAACGGCTTCCTCAGGCAGCTGCTGATAGACTGAAATCATATTGGCGGCCATCCTCCAGGGCGGAGGCTCATGCGGATGAGGTGGCTTCACCTGGTAATCACCCAACTGTAGCTCACCCTTTTTGACCATTCCTTCCATAATATCCATGAAGACATAACAATCTTCAATTGCGTGCCCCAGTGCACGGTGAAATGGACAGAACAGCGGATCATCTTTCTTTGTTGCATCCGCAGGTCTCTTCGGTTCAGGCAATGTTACCTTGTTGAACTTATATGCCCAGTTAAATAGTGCTGATGTCTTATCTTTGGGGAAAGAGTAAGCCCTTCTCATTCTGTCTCTCAGAGAGACCTTATCTTTTCTTTCTGTTGCACCCTCAGGAGGGGGAGCTTCGTCTGCCTCCTTTTTCCCTTTCTGTTGCTCAAAGGTTCTAAAATCGACGGCGTTAGCCTCAGTATGTGATGGCCGTCGGTCATTGGTTTTACCCTTCGAAATAGTGGGAACATTGGCGGTCGGACGCTTGGACAAGAACGTCTCGACTTCTGCCACTATGTTGTTCAGCCGGTCAAATGTCCTGACATCTGCACCGATCATCTTTTCTAGCACCTCTCTCTTGAGGCTCTATTTACATATCTGCACTGCATCTTCCTGATGAGGAGGTCTTCGGCATCTCATGGCTAAGTTTCTCCACCTTTTGATGTAGTCCAGTGCTGTTTCATCCTGCCTTTGCTTAGTTGCATATAGCTCCGCTATTGTAATTTCTCTTTCAGTGACATGAAATCTATCGTGGAATTTTCTTTGCATATCAGGCCAATCCACCACTGATCCAGCGGGCAGGCTTGAATACCATTCAAAGGCTATCCCAGTGAGGGACGAGCCAAAGAACTTAAGCAGATATGCTTCATCAGCTGCCAGGTCGCCCATAATTGTGGTATAGTAAGCAATGTGCTCCCTGGGAGAGCCCTGGCCGTTGAATTTCTCAAATTTCGGCGGCTTACTGACGCCTGGGGGTAGTCTTTTAGCAGCATACTGGGGAGGATACGGTACTTTGTACACGTCATAGGTACTTACACTATCACCGGTCTTTTCAGACAGCTTCATCTCCACAATTCTTTCAATCATCAGCTTGTGAGTCAGGGCTGGATCTATCTCTTCTGGGAAGAAGTGAGCTTGCTGCTGGCTGTAGGGAGTCGTCATCACAGTTGCGCGCAAGGTGGGCGCGGTAGGTTGTGTCTGAGATGCAGAGGGCTGAGCTGCTGCTTGCTGCAGAACAGGCTGGGTCGGAGCTTTGCCCTTATCAGCTGGAAGGGGATTAGTTGGGACAGCCGTGTTTGTTGAGCTGGAAGTATGCCCGACAGGCTCGACTTGCTTGGAGACCGGTGTGGCTTCATGCCTCTCATTTAGCTGTCTTCTGAGAGCACTGATCTCCTGTTGATATCTTCTAAACATCATCTGGATCATGGGATCCAGAGTCGATGGGATCTGTATATCTTCTGAAGTCCCTTCAGCATCATCAACGAAGGGATTGTCTTCTTCTTCTGTTGTCACCACATTGACCGTCATGGTGGTGATCTTGCGGGTTTCCTCATCATTCTTCATCTTATCTTTTGCAGCCTGACCTCTTCTTGTGACGGGGCCTGGTCTGGTAGCCAGCCTGAGCAGTGCATCTGGCTGAGTTGGTAGCATATTCTGCCCCCTGGCGATTCCAGTCATGTTACAGGCGAAGATTTGCATTCTTCCCTTCTGCCTGTAAACTTTTCTTTTTGCCTGGTCAGGGTATTTGAGTCGGTCGAAGACCGATACTCTTTCTTCAGCTTCTTCCCTGTACAGGTCTTCTTTATCATATCCGGCCTTGCGGCCTTCTTCATAATTATTTGAATCGGAGGAGGAGACTCCGAGCATCACTTCTTGAAGGGCTTCTCCTTCTTCTTCATCCACGGTGCCCAGAGCACGGGATAATCTTTGCTGACCGAGGGCAGAGTTCCCCAGGTAATGGAAGTAGTCTTGGACCACTTGTTTCATCTCCTCTGGATCGTGCCTTCGCGGCTCTGGTCGGACTATCAATCTTTCCTGGCTTTTCTGCTGATGAGCCAGTCTTGTCATCTGAGCATTCAAATGCTCGGCTTTGGAATATTTGAATATGTCAGCCTATCTGGCACAGGCTCTTGGTCTTCTTGGAATGGCAACCGTGACTGGTTCGCTCATTCCCATATCACCGTCTTGGCAGCAGTTGGCAATGTCATCATAGTTCTTCCTTTGCCATCTTTTGCCTTTGGCCCTGGGATGGGTGATAGTAAGGTCTTCATTCTTTTGATATCTTTTGCCCTTCATCACGGGGCGAGTAGTAATCAGATTTCTTCCTTCATCATCTTTTTCATCTCTCCTCCCCAGAGCTTTTGGGTAAGCAGCAACATCATCTCTTCTGTAGTTTCTTTCTTCTCTTCTGCTTCCTGCCCTGAAGCGGGCAACAGCATCCTCAGTAGCCTTCTTCTCATATCGAGTTGGGGCCGAGCTCTGTCTTCTCTGGTCGCCAGACCTGTTTATATTTTGCTGGCTTGGGCCCCAGCGGCTTCCTTTCATCAGTTTCCTAGTTGGCCCTCCTAGCGGCCAGGACGCGGAACCTAGTGTCGGTCTGGACAGTCGGGATAATCCTGTCCGGCCGGACTTCTCTGGGGTGACCGTTGAGGTTCACCCTAACATCTCCCATCATCATTATCTTCCCAGATTTGGAAAGACGACGCTCAGTAGCAGCGTACCGGCTTCTCCGGTTATTTCTCTTTCCCCTCTGGGCAGCAGCGGGAATCGTGTCCCTCCTTTGAACGTGGTGTACATAGCAGGTGACGGCCGTCAAGGTCGTCTTCTCCGGTAAGCCAGCCTTCTTACCAGTAGTCTTCATAGGGACACCTGCAGCGGTGCCTTGCTCGTCGGTGTTGACCTGCAGAAGGTCGGTGAAGACGAGGCCCAGACAGTTGGGCAGCCCGACAGCAGGGGGCATTGCTCTGAATGACAGGGGTACCGCCAGGTAACCCTCTCGCACATGCATATCGATCGGTTGTTGGCCGAAGCGTACAGACATAAGTCCAGTAGTCATCTTCTTGAAAATAAGGAAAGCGCACAGGATCAGAAATTTGAGGGGGGCCCGCTGGGCCTCCTATTTTGGCGTAGAGATGAAGGGAGACTAGGTCCCACCGGGCGTGCCAGCTTGTGGAACGTGGATCTTATCTTTTTTTTATATTATTTATTTATTTATATTTTTTATTTGGATTTTTGATTTATTAGGCGTGCCAGTCACGTGTGTGACGATTTTATTGTGCGCTCGATCTGACTTGGTCAGTCGATTGTGAAGTCTGAGTCGGGACCAGAAGTCCGTCATACCATAAAGGCTATGACGTTAATTACGCCCTTCCAAGGAAGGACAACCCTTGATTAAACGCCAAAATAGGAGGAAAGCAGCGGTGAAGATAAGGCTCAGAAGAGACGGGGTTGATTTATTTGCAGAATGCTAAATGGACTAGACAAAGCAGGGGGGTTATTAAGTACGGGACAAATCTGACGGCATATCCCCGCCATCTTGGACTATGCCAAGTGGGAATAGGAAACCACCCATGCAGCGGCAGGGTAGGATCCGTAAAAGATCGGGTATAATAGACCCGGAGTCCGAATAGGGACCAGCACGACATGGCACGTCCCATGTGGGTGCGGTGCCGCATCTATATCCCCCTTCGAGGGACCATCGGAGAGCGTGCAAGGACATAACTCCGTGGGCCGGTGGGGCTGGGAGAGAATATCACATTTACCCGGTAGGGTATGTATGAATTTCAGCAGCATGTCCCCTCAACTTGGATTATGCCAAGAGAGAATAGGTCATCATCCACGGGATGCCGGGATGACGACCAGATAAGAAGGGCACCGGGCCCGGGGATGTTACTTGCGTCTATCTCATTGGTTAATATTCCCTTGGAACCCATCAGAACGCATATAATAACATGGCTCTTTGAGTTCGTAAGGTAGCAGTGAAATCCGGATCGGAAATGAGGGCCGTAGGGGAGGTCTTCCCCATTACTGTATCTTCTCAGGGCACATATGATGGTCTCCGAACATCCCCTAGACAGGTGTGTAGGGAGACTAAAGTATTGAAGGATGACAGTGCAGAGGAGGGCCTCAGACTAGGTTTCATTGGCCAAAGAAGGAGGGTCTCGGCGTGGGTTTTATTGGCCAAAGGGAGAGCTCTCGGCATGGCTTTAATGGCAAAAAAAAAATGGGGGGGCGGAAGCTCCCGGCGTGAGGCTTCTCGGCGCGCTCCTCGCCGCGCCGGGAACCCGGCGCCGGGAGGCCACAGGCCGGGAAGGCTGTGAAGGAACAGGGGTTTAACCAGGGGGTTTGTCGGTTTGCTGAAGGGGAAGGAAGAGGGAGGCCTCTCGGCGGCGTAGCTCTCGGCATGGAAATTAGCACGCCGGGAAGGTGAAAGGGTTAAGGGTTTCAGGGCTTGATTACGGTACTCTGTTTTTTGGGATTTTGAGAGTTTTCTGGGAATTATATCAGAGTAGATTGGCTCTGGGGACTAGAGATGGGGTTCAACTGGTTTTAGTTGTATATGCTTCAAAGGAGGCTGAGAACTAAGAGGGATTGTAGGGGAAGAGCCCCACACAGAGGTCCTTTTCACCATCACCATACAGAGCCCAGAGGACAGCTTCAGTATTATTTTTCATCAGCTGGGAGGATTTCAACAGCACCTCCCCCGTACCTAGCGTATGCCAGGGAGTAATAGACGATCACCCACAGAGTGCCGGGATAAAAGCCAGAATAAGGGGGGTATGGGACCCCTAGCTCATGTATGTGATCACAGCACCAACTTAATATCCCTTTGAGGCCATTGAAACTTATGCAGTGGCAGAGTTTCTCTGGCTCGTAAGGTTATGTAGGGGAGTTATCCCCAATGATGTTTATCCCTTAGGCACATATGATGATCTAGAGTATCCTTCGACAAGATGCAAGGCTTGGTTGATCGGACTTCAGCGGGCATCCGTGTGGTTCCTTGGCCTGTAGCAGGAAGGCTTTCCTCCGGGGTTCAAGGAATGGGGGATTCACAACGTAAAGCAGGGGTGGCAGGAAGCATGGTTCCCTGTGTGGGTTTTATTGGCCAAGGGGGAATGCTCTCGGCGCAAGGGTTCTCGGCGCAGTAATGACCACGCCGGGAACCCGGCGCCGGGAGGCCCCCGGGCCAGGAAGGCTGTATTGGGATAGGCTTTATTTGCCTTGCCGAAGGGGCTAAAGCAAGGGGATCTCTCGGCAGAGTAGTTCTCGGCGGGGAAATGGCCACGCCGGGAAGGGGCTAAAAGGGGTTTCTGGTTTGGTTGCGATACTCTGCTCAGGAAATTTCTGGGATTTCTGGCTCGGATTGAGTCAAGATCTGGACTGCAGAAGGGGTTTACACGGGGGTTAGCATCAATCGAAGGGCAGATCATCCATTATCGAATCCTCATGGGACGTATGGCGTTTTCTATACTCACCTGCTGCTCAGACGGTCAAGAGATTGATGTCTCTGACCCTGAACGAGATGGGAGCTCGACAGACATCTGTGATATCCGGGGAAACCATGATTCGAGGGGGAGGAAGAGGAGGGACAGAGCCTAATAACCCACCGGATGAGGGTTGAGACTCCGTTTTCGTCTTCCACCAGAGGACAGGCTAGGGAGGGGAGGTCGGAACATGGATCGGAAAGCTATAACATCTAGGCAAAATGACATTCAGAAGAACAGCCGATGCAAGAAGGGGAGAAATACAGCAGATATTTCAATCGATCGAATGCCCAAACGAGCCATGTTCATCTTTCATATTATTGCATCATCCCAAACCTGTACAGATCGTAGAAGGTAAACGAAAGACAGAGAGATGGAAATCGAGATCGGAATCTTCCGGCTATATTGATACATCGAGAAAGCCTCGCCAGATTACATCAGAAAAAGAAAATAAAAAGAGGAAAGCATGGGGGGAGGGCGGAGCATTGACTCCTCTCCCTCCCCGGGCTACCCACCTGAGTCTCCCTTTCTTCTTCTTCTCTAAGCTTATTCTTTTTTCCTTTTTGTCTCTCTTCTGGCTCTTTTTTTTTCTTTCTTTTCGATCCTCTTCTCAGCCTTTCGAAGGGAAGGGGCTTTATAGCTGTCCCTCCTTGCCTTCTCGGCAGACACCTCACGGCGCGCCTCAGCTGAAGGCTTCCCGGCGCGCAGGACTCCAACCTTGTACAGCATTTGGGCTTTGATAAAGTGGCTCCCGGCGCCACCATTAAAGGCCCATTTCGGTCTCTTTGACCAGGCCTTTGATAGGCCCTTCACGTACATCAGTACCCAAGAGGGTCCTCCGTTGGTGATATATTTTGTATTGAGATCATTAGCAGGGTTTTCATCAGTCCGCGAACAGGGGTTTCATCAGTATTGCCATCTGAATGATGACAAAATCGGACATCATTTTATCGATATCGTCACCTGAATGGTGACGAGATCGGACATCAGCTTTAGTCTGGGAAGACTTCAGCCGGGTGTATAATCTGTGGAGACGATTCTTCTTCATTGATCTGACTTTGCAAAAGCCTTTACAATCTTCATCTGCCGGTACCGACTTCATCTTTATCTCATATCACATCTGTCAATAAGCCGACATCTGACTTACCCTGACATGTCATCTGTGGATACTTGGATGAGGCAGTAGTACAGCTCTCATTAAAGTGTGCTAGGAGGTCCCATCAGTCGAGTGACTGCTGATTTATCAGTGTTGCCGCCTGAATGATATCGGCACCGGGCATCAGCTTGGCTGACAAAGGCTTCAGCCGGGTAAATGGTTGACGGGCTTCATCATTGGTCTTTCACTGTTGGTCTGATCCTCTTTTCAATTGTGCTTTCACCCTTGTTCATTTTCAAGCTGTCAACATGGCCTCGACTTGACCGTTGCCTTGAGGATAATATGGAGATGAATGATGCAATGCAATATTGAACTTCTTACAAAGGTCCTTAAGCTCTTGGAAGATGAACTGGGGTCCGTTGTCGGTGATGATGCTTCTTGGCACTCTGAACCGTGAGATGATATTCTTCATGATAAAGCGGCACACCGTTGTAGCTTTGATTTCTGCGTACGCCTCGGCTTCGGCCCATTTGGTGAAGTACTCAGTGGCGGTAAGGATAAAGAATTTCTGCTTGATCTGAGAATTAGGATCACCGAGTGGGCCGACAACGTCGAAAGCCCACATAGAGAATGGCCAAGGAGCGGTCATAGGATGGAGAGATGAAGCTGGAGAATGAATTTTATCAGCATGGAGTTGGCACTTAAGACACCTCTGGACATAGAGGGAGCAATCTTCCTCTAGAGTGGGCCAGTAGTAGCCCTGCCTAAGGATCTTCTTTACTAGAGCCTGGCCATTGACGTGACCTCCACACTCGCTAGAATGGGCTGCTTCAGCCACCTTCCAAGCTTCAACATCATCTAAACATCTCATGAGCATTCCATTAGTAGCACGCCTGTACAGTTCTCCTGCAATAAAGGTGTACCTTGCGGCGGCTCTTCTGATTGACTTGCGTTGCTCAGCTTTTGCCCCTTCTGGGAACGACCCCTCTTTGCAAAACAACTCGATTTCATGATACCAAGGTAATTCCTCTTCGTCCAGAATCTCCTCTAGCTCTGGTAGTGAAACTTCCTTGAGATCTTCCTTCTCAGCCTTCGCCTCTACGGATTTTCTAAGGTTGAGGTACCAAGGATCCTGAAGAGAGGGTACGTCCAATCTCTGGACGACGATAGTCTCAGTATTCCGACTGAGAGGGAAGGATAGGGAGGAAGCAAGAGATGCCAGAGCATCTGCTAGAATGTTCTGAGAACGGGGAGTGTGGATATAGATCAGCTTACGGAATTGCCTAGCGAGAAGCGTGACCAAATCTTGATAAGGTTTGAGCTTGGGGTCACGAGTACGGTAAGTGGACAGAACTTGCCGTAGGACGAGCTGAGAGTCTCCTATGATGTTCAAATAACACGCACCTAAGAGGTAGGCGTGCTTCAAGCCGGCCAGGAGAGCCTCATACTCAGCGATGTTGTTGGTAGTAGGAAACTGAAGTTGATAAGCAAAGGGAATGGTTACCCCCTCCGGGGTAAGCAGAACAGCACCGATCCCTCGACCTTGAGAGTTGAGTGCACCGTCGAAGTGCAGAGACCAGAAGGGGTGATGAGAGATAACAGAAAGATGCTCATCAGGGAAATCATCCTGAATGGAATCGGTGTGAGGGATGGGGAGATGGGCAAGATGCTCAGTAATGGCATATCCTTTGACTGCCTTCTGAACAACAAAGGTGATGTCGAACTGAGAGAGGAAGCTCTGCTAGCGAGCTAACCTACTAGAAAGGACAGGCTTTTCTAAGAGATAACGGATCGGGTCCATTCTAGAGATCAACCTAACTGGGTGGAAAGGAAGTAGTGTTTCAGCTTCTGAGCTACCCACACTAAGGCGGCACAAGTTTTCTCCATAGCGGTGTATCTCGATTCAGCTGGATTAAACAATCGGGAAAGGTAGTACGCAGCCCGCTCTTTCCCTTCATTATCTACTTGTGCTAAAACCGCCCCTAGGGAGTCCTCAATAACCGAGATGTATAGGATTAGGGGTTTCCCAGGGACAGGAGGTTGCAGAACCGGGGGATTGGATACGTATTCCTTGAGGTCCTCATAGGCCTTCCGACAATCTTCATTCCATTCAAACTTGACCCCCGCCTTAAGCAATTCGTAAAATGGACGGCACCTTCGAGAATGCTGGGATATGAACCTTCTGATAAATTGCAATCTACCAATCAATCCTCGAAGTTCCGTGATGTTCTTTGGCGGAGGCATGTCCATGACGGCCTGTGCTTTATTAGGATCAATCTGGATCCCCCGTTTGCTTACTATGAACTCTAGCAGCTTCCCTGAGGAGACTCCGAATACGCACTTCTTCGGATTCATCTTGAGCTTGTACTCCCTGGCTCTCTGTAGCACCTTAGCCAGGATAGAGGGGTGTTCTTCCTTAGTTCTTGACTTCACCAGGATGTCATCCACGTAAGCTTTCATATAGATATGCATCATGTCGTGGAAGATGGCCATCATCGCCCTTTGATAGGTGGCACCTGCGTTCTTCAGACCGAACGACATAACCACATAACAATACGTGCCCCAGGGCATGGTGAAGGAAGTTTTCTCTTGATCTTCTGGAGCGAGACGGATTTGATTGTAGCCCGAGTATCCATCCATGAATGATAAAGCTTCATACCCGGCTGTATTATCCACTAGGACATCTATATGAGGCAGCGGAAAATCATCTTTGGGACATGCTTTGTTAAGATCCCTGAAGTCAATGCATATGCGTACTTTTCCATCTTTCTTAAGAACAGGGACTATGTTTGCCACCCACTGAGGATATAAAACAACTCTGATGAATCTGGCCCTGTATAGCTTGTCGACCTCTTCCTTGATCCTCAAGGCCATGTGGGGGTGAAATCTTCTTGACCTTTGTTTCACAGGTGTTGCCCCTGGTTCAAGCACGAGTCGATGTTCCACTAAGGAGGGGTCAAGACCTGGCATGTCCTCGTAAGACCAGGCAAAGGAATCGCTATACTCCCTTAGTACCTTAATTAATTCCTCTTCTACTCAGCAATAATGATGGGCCTGGGGTCTGCCTCCGTTCCCAAGTTGATTTCCTTTGTAGGTTCATCCACTGCCGTCAACGGCTCGTCGAATCTTTTTAGTCCTTGTGCATACAGATCGGCAGTGTCATCTACATTGCTGTCTTCATTAACTGGATCCTTCTCATTCAAAATCTCATAGACGCCTAATCCGTCGTCGCTCCACACCCCTTCTATTTCCTCGTCATCTTCAATCACAATTGCTGTAGCGACAAATTCCGGGCACTTCAAAAGAGCATGGCAACGCTGAGCTAAATCTTCCAAGAACCTATCAGGGACGGATCGGAATGGATGAGCGAGCGAGCGCGGCTCAGAAGAGGAAGGGTTGGACGACCTAGAACAAGACCCTACTTCTCTAGATCTAACTGACTATAATTCCCTAGGCTCGACGGACCCTAATCCTAACCTAGGGGAGAGGAAGCCTAGTGGAAGGGAAGGAGCAGGGGACTCGTGCCCCTGGGAGGAGGATGGCGACAGGATAGCGTAATCTTCCACTGAAATCTCCGCTTCAAATTTGACTTTTTTTTTTGGAGATCAGCGGAGACTACACAGCAAGATGGAGGAGGTGGGAGCTGCATAGGGAACAGCTCGGGGAAAATGCAGTCAAAGAAAGGATCGAAAGAAGAGAACTACATCTCGTGGAGTTGGGCGTTGGGAGGAGGAGGAGTGAAGAGAGTGGATAGATCAATGGGCGGACACCTCCCGCAAGCACAAGGAATAAATAGAATCTCTGGTGGATTAATGAAAGATGGATCTACTATGATGGGAGGAAGGTGGGGTATGAAGTCCCTTTGCTGGAAAATAGCTTGAAAGCGTGAGGGGGACCAAGAAAAGACGATTGGAGAGTTTCCCTCCTTCTGTAAATCAACAATAGGCCGTTTCTTCGGCCTCCATTGCACAAGCCGAACCTCTTGTTGCTTTTGACATTCTTCCTCATGAAAGAGCCCCTGTAAGGCCTGACCATAGTCGAGCATATCATCATCTGACCCTCCCGGCAATGGGGGCGGGTTAGTAATCGGACAGGCTAAACCTCTTTCTGGCTGAACTGGTCTTGAAGCTAATGTACCGGGCTGGAGAGGCCCTCTGACAAAATGCTGGCGATAATCCCAGGTGAGTGGCCCAGAATCACCCATCATAGACAATGCGGTCTCTCGGTAACCGAGACCTCTCCTGCCCATCTTTCTTCCCTTAGGTATGGGTTTGGTCATTCCTTGTAATTGCACACCGAGGCCTCTCCCCGGTTGATAGCCCAGTTTCAGTATGATGTTCCAGCCCTTGAAATCTCGAATCTGCGGCTTCACTTTGATGTTGACTGGAGTAGCGGCGGGCTTGGGAGGTGCATATGCCCACGGGAAGTTCAAGTCCAGCACTGATATAACGGGCCGGCTGCTTGGCCAAAGTGTGGGAAGAACCTGCTCTGATATGGCCTTAACTGTCTGCACCGCGGACAAGCTTTTAACTTTGACGACCCTCCCTTGGAAGGGGAATTTGAAGCACTGATGTGCGGTGGAGGGCACGGCACCGAGTGTATCAATCCACGGACGACCCAGGATAGCCTTGAACATAGGGTCGATATCGAGCACATAGAATTCCACGGCCATTGTAAGGGGCCCGAGCTCTGCCTGAATGGTGATCACCTCGTGACATGCTCGCCTCGAGTTGTCATATGCTGCTATAGTGGTGGGGGTAGGCCGTAATAACTCTTCAGATATGTTGCATGCTCGGAGGGTGCTAAGTGGACAAACATTAATTGAAGCCCCTGTGTCAACCAGCGCCGCTTCAATGCTGACTTTGTTCAGAGTGATCGTGATGCAGAGCGGCATCTGCCGAGCTTCCGGAGGTGCTAGCTCAGTTTCTGAAAACGTAATTACCGGCCCTTTGGAGATGGTTGCTAGTGCGGTCGGTAAGCTGTCGACTACCATATCTTCACTGACCATTACCTTCTGTAAAAAGTCTCTTAGTGCATCCTGATGAAGGGTAGACCTTTTGATCAGCTCTAGCACAGATATTTTAGCGGGCACCTGGTCTAGGTGATGTAACAAGTCATATTGAGTACCTGGTAGTGGTTCAGCTTCTTCCTGCTCGGCCGTTGGTTGAGAGGACTGGGGATTAGAAGTAGTGGGGTAATTCCGATGGAACATCTTCCCGCTCCTTAGAGCACAATTTGCCGCGGCATCTGAAGATAGTATGATGGACCCTGCGGGGTGGATGAATGGAACAAGTGGTGCGGGGGAGACGGTTTGGTGGAGCGTAAGGTTGGTGGTGGTAGTGGGTGGTGAGCGGATGATGGGTGAAGGGTTGGCGGAAGGCAGGGTGGTGATGAGTGTTGACGCGGGTGGAGGGAAGGCTAGCGGAAGAGTAAGGATGGATGAAGTGTTGGATGGTGGTGTGATGACGGTGACAGGGTTAAGTGGTGGAGGGTATGATAGAACGGTGGGTGGTAAGGAATTTGCTGAAGTGGGTGTAATCGGGAGGATGAATGGAGGGGATGTTGGGTGTGCAGGAAGAACAAAGGAAGGAGTGAGAGGATTGCGATGGTTATGGTGGAGGGCCATGACTTGTGGTGCGGCACTATCATCATCAAAAGACCACCCGGCATTGGGGGCCGGTGGTTGGACCACGTTTACTTGTGCTGGTGCTGGCGGCTGCTGCTGAGGAGCGGGTGGGTGGTTCGGCATCGGATTCTGATGGATGCCCAGGTCCTGTACTTGCTGTGGTTGCTGTGGTTGCTGTTGTGGTAGCTGCTGCGGCTGCGGTGCCTGTTGCTGCTGCACTTGCGGCCTCGACTGCTGCCCTCTTTTCTCCTTGATCTCAACAATGGCCCGATGCATTGCGGCCCAATCTATCCTTTGCCCTTCATGGAGATCATATACCAGATCCCGGAACTGGAAACATCCTTCTATGGTATGGCCCGGCTGCCTATGGAACATACAATATTTAGTCTGATCAACGGCTGGGTTCCAAGTAGGCCGCTCTGGAGGAAGTTGGATCGCGTTCACTGACATGAGGGCGGAGAAGATATCTATAAGTGTCTCTGGCAATGGAGGGTATTGAGCTCTTCTGGGAGCCGGGCGCTTGCTGTTAGGGTTGTTGTTGTTGTTGTAGCCGTTAGGTGGAGGGACATTGTGGTGTTGTGGAGGTGGTGGTCGTTGTTGTGGAGCGACGAAGGTGTTTTGTGGAGTGGCAAAGGTAGGTGGAGGGCTTTGCGGAGTGACCTGGAAGTTTTGTGGAGCGGAGTTTTGTGGATTGCGGGGGTTTTGGGGGAAGCGGAATGGTGCGGCCTGGAATGGGAAGGCAACGGCTTGCACTTGTTCATTTTTCTGGACCCCCTCGGTAACCGGCCCTTGTGGCTTCTTGTGGTATTTGGGCTTTTGGTTTTCGAATAAAGAGTGGATGGGGGAATCCTTAAACTGGGTCTGGATGAAGCGCGCCCGGCTGTAGAGCTGATGAATGTTGGCTATGTCATTCATTGCCAGGATATTCCGGAAGGTTGGAGTAGCATTCGAAATCAACAGCTTGACCTTCTCTTCCTCCTGGATGTGGCCAGGCACTCTAGCGGCCATATGTCTCCATCTGTCTGCATAAGTGGCAAACTCCTCGTCTGGCTTCATCTTCTCGGCCACCAGATCTGTGAACGAGTATTCTGGGCCGACCCTATCTTGGAACCGCTGGATGAACTTGTCCTTGACTACCTTGAAACTCTCAGCCTCTTCCAGTGGTAGAGAATAGAACCATTCCAGAGCAACACCATCTAAAGATCGGCGGAATAAATATGCCATAAGGCGATCATCATACTGGAATTGCGCCGATTCATATAGAAAATCCCTCACATGGATAAAGGGATTGCTGTTCCCGTCGTACTTGCGGTAGTTGGGGAGCTCTGATTGAGGAGGGAATCGGATATTCTGGAAGCTTGGAACAGGAATATCGGCCAAAGATTGTGGGCCAACCCGCTTCTGGAGGAAATCGAGTTGCTACTGCATGGCGGCCCACTTATCAAGCAAGTCCTGCTCTCGGGAAGGAGCAGGGGTAGTGAAGGATGCTGATTGGATTTGAGGAGCAGACGGAACGGTTGTGACAGAAGGTGGAAGCCCATAGGCAGGAGTGGAGGGATAAACAGTAGAGATGGGGAGCCCATAAGAAGGATATTGGACCTGAGATTGGCCCAGATTAGCAGGAGCTTGGGCCACCCCTGGCCGAGGGTGCAAGAAATCGAAAGGGCCCATGAGAACTTGCGGAGCTACCGGAGCAGATACGTGATGATCCAGTTGAACAAAAGAGGGGATGGGCGACTTTCCTTTATCGAAAGATTGTTGGGCCGAATTGGAAGACTGGCCCGTTTCCATGCCCGTGAAAGTGATGGTCCGTGGTTGGACCGGGGTAAGATCAATTGGAGTGGGCTGAATGGGGATCCCAACAACGGAAGGATTGGATTGACTTTGGATGATTGTGGGAGGAGATGCGTTGGACCCTTGCATGGCCTGATAAAGAACTTGGAGTTGGGCCGGATCCAATTGGGCCATCATCTGAAGGACGGAGCCCGCGGAAGGAGTGGAGAAAGAAGGGGTAGCTTGACCACCTTCCATAGAAGTGGAGGACGGAAGAGGGGTAGTCCCCTCCCCGGAGGAGAAGGTAATAACCCTAGGAGGGTTTTCAAGAAGCCCTTGAGGAAGAGAGTCCTCTTGGGAACGGGGAGGATTAAAGGATGCCATGGTGGACTCGAAAAGAGGATTGGAATAGAATTTGAAGAAGGGATTGACTTGAGGAGATGATTCGAACGGACGAAAACAACTCCACATGCAACTGATAACCTTGACAAAATGCAAAAACAACCAACACAAAAACACACAATAAGCAATCAAACTTAGGTGATTCAAACAAGATGCAAGTGATAAAAGATGAAGGCACTCAAAGACAACCAAGTTGTTTAGAATGATGCGGCAGGGTTCTTATGATTTCTCCTTTGGAACTTTAGTGGATTTGATTGATATGTGCTCTCAACAATGGGTTCCTAGTAGGAGATGGATATGGGACTTGGTTTGACTCTAAGTGTAATCACTCCTTCACTTGTGCAACCCTAGACGTGGGGTAGGAGAGGTACAACCGGCCCGGCGTCCGTGTGGGAATCCACGGCTCGCGGGGGCTTATGGAGGTCCCTGCTATGATTTCCTGGTCGGCTCCAAGGAATATGGAGACGAGAGGTCCTCACAACAAGGTAGGAAAATGCAATCTAAGATATGACAAGATGAATGACCCTATGTGTACCGGAGTGCATGCAAAGTCTAACCTAAAATCTAGCAATCAATGATGCACACAATGATATGAATATATGAACAAAGCAAGGAGAAAGCCAGGTATCACCCAAGCAATAAATCACAGTAGAAACTGCGGAAATAAATGCACCTCGGATGCGTACCTGCCAGGAGTATGACGGTCGAAGAACCCTGCGTCAGAGTAAAATAACGGTCTAATGCCAGACCGCCAGGAATGATATAACGCAGGGGGATGGGACCGCCGAATGAGCCAGAGCCAAAATCGGACAGAAATAACAGGAAAACCCATGGAAGCTCACACAGCAGAACCAAAGTGGCGGTCTAATGCCCCTGCGTCAGAAAACTGTAACGCAGGGCCACAGGGCCGTCGGAGCACCCAGAAAACCAGAATCAGCAGGAGGTAAAGGGGGAAACCAAGGGCAACTCAACAAGCAGATGATGGCAGGTCTAAACAGGAATCAAAAGCACGATTGGCACAAGTTGTCCCACCGTGATCGCCAAAAAATTATCTGTTGATTTTATTTTGCTTATCTATCTTTTCCTTGGGGTTTTGAATGATGAAATGACAAGCAAGTAATCAAAGATCTGCTCTTAACCTATGAACATGTGATTATGAACCTAGGCAATCAAAGCTAGCTCTAGCATGGGCATGCTATCTCAATAAAACTACACTAAAGAAAAGGGAAACACACGTCGGGACGTGGAGCAAAAGAGTAAATAAACACACCGCAAGGGGTGGAGCAAGCAAGAAAATAAAAGAGATATGTGATGAATAGAAAGCTAATGCCCAAGACTAAGGAAAGATGTGATCACCACCAAAGTAAAAACAAGCAAAAGACCTATAAATACCTTGGAAATAGGTGGATGAAGCACCCGCCCACGGGAGAGAAAACCAAAGAGAACCTGCAGGTCAGCTAGAAATAATGGCCATAACCCTGTGCGTTACTTAAAAAGTAACGGCCACCCGATAGACCGCCAGAAGAAGATGACGCGCCTTCACCAGACCGTCAGATAACCTGCAGTAACAAAGTGTAGATTCTTTTAAATCCAACTCTTCCAGCCGGCTAGAAGACTTGGGCCTCGTGCTTGTGAACCTGTAAACCTGCCAAAGATGTAGAAGACACGAACAAAACAACCCAAATTAGCCCTTTCAATAATATAGCATCAATTCTTAAAGAACTTAAGGACATCAAAAGGAGAGGGGATTACCGGGGAGTTTTTGGTTTTTTAACCTCTCTGGGCGTTTTTAAAAGATTAGGAGGATGTTTGGATGCTTAGAGAACAGTGAAAAACGTGGAGAAAGAGGAGGGACAATGCTTTGATTGAGGAAAAACCAGGGAAGAACTTAAGCATGCAATGATGAACTTGAAAGACTAAAACCAAAGTACTCCCTTGATTATGAGATGGATGAACGTGGGAAGCAGTTCCTCTCAGATGAAGATGGCTCCTGAGTTCGGCAGCACTTCGTCGTGAATTTCAAAATCCTCCTCCTCTTGGCCATGAAGTTAAGGGTTCTATTTATAGACCCTCAAACTCTCAGGTCGAGTAGAGGATAATCCAGCAAGATAAAGGAATAAATCTTAGCGAATCCTCGAAGATAATATCACCAAGAGTCCATAGAATCAAACATAAGGTCCTGAGGATTAGATTTGAAAGAGATATCGTCAATCCAAACTCTTATCTCGACCACGGAGTAGCAGAGAAAAGGCCTGAACTGTTAGGACTCTCTGAAGGAAGTAACGGCCACACGACAGACCGCCACTTGGAAATAACGCACCATGGAACATCCGTTACTATCAACCTTATCCCTAAAAGATAAGATCAACGGGAAGAAGACCCAACAAGTTGGACTCTTCAAGGAAGCAACGGCCAAGGCATAGGGCGTCAGAGTGAAACAACGGCTGCACGACAGACCGTTATTATCAATGTGTAATCAAAAAGGACAAGCTTTAAAATGAGGCCTTAAGCCTTAGGACTCTTCAAAGAGTAACGGTCTAGAACCAATCCGTCAGAATGAAATAACGCACCTAGGACTGACCGTTATTATCATTGAGGTTCAAAAAATGAAATGAAGGGGCTTGCTAAGATTCATCCAATGAAACGCCACTGGGAGCCATATCCGATCAAAGAGTTCAGACCCAAGAAATAAGCTTCAACTAATCAAGAGACTCAATGAAGAGTGAACAACTCGGAGCATCATATAGAATGAATAAGGAGATGACCCGACTTATTGGGTATAAAACGGGTGTCAACAGTGGGGTGATCAATGGTGGTCTTGGGGATGGGAAGAGGTGCCTTGGGAAGGTGGAGGGATGCTTTGGGTAGTGGGAAGGGTGCTTGGGGAAGTGGGTGGGGTAGTTGGGGGTTGGGAGGTGGAGCTAGGATTGGTGGAAGCTCTCTTGGGACTAGGGGGTGGAGTAATGGGATGTGTGGGGAAGGGGAGTGGTCTTTAATGGGGGTAGGTGGGAGAGTGGTGGTTGGGAAGGGAGGAGAGAGAAAATTTTTGAAATTGGGTGTGGAGGAGAGAGAAAGGGGAGTGAAAAAGAGAGATTAAGAGAGGGATGGGTGGGGAATCTCTCCCCTAGGGTCTCTCACCCAAAAAATGGAATCTCTCCACTAGATAAGAAGTGTAAACTCTCAAAATGGCAAGTTTTTCATTCATTGATTCATTGACTCCTTGATTCCTTACAAATGGGGGAAATGGGGTCCTATATATAGGCAACCCACATTTTCACAAAAGACCCTGACATTTAACACACTAACAAATAACCGAAGGAGGGGGGGCGCCCATGGGCCTAGCCCAAAGAAATGGGCCCAATAGCAAACTCATTAGCCTAATGAGACTTAAACTTAGGGAAATGACTCAATAACCTAGGTACAAGACTCAGATAAAAGGGAAATTACATGATTATGACTCAAAGAAAATATGAAAATTACATGACTCGACTTAGAGAAATATGACGGACACAATGGAGCTATGCTAGCAAGCAATCGAAGTTGTAAAAAAAATATGAAGGGCGAGAGATGCCCCCATCAGATGGGATGAGAGAGAAAGAGAGCAACAGCCACGTGGGTTGTAGGTGTGGGTGAGAACGGTGCGGTGTGAGAGGTTAAAGAAGGTCCAGGGGGAGACCGACGCAACGGAGAAGGAGGGGGATCTCGCGAAGGTGTTCCCGTTGTGTGTGTGAAGAGGAGAGGGACCACGTGAGAGAGCACACAAGGGGGTGTTGTGGCGTTTGCATGGGTGAAGCCGGTGGTGGCTGCCGGCGGTGGGTGATGTAGCAGAGAAGGGGAGCCGGAGATGCTAGCGTTGCAGACGCCATGGGGAAGCCGCCGTTCACCGTTTTCACGAGTTCATGGGAAGGAGGAAGATGGACACAGTTCAAAAATAAGGACTTTGGTGAGAGTTTGTGAGAATGTAAAAAATTATAACTAAGCACCTTATGTATAATAATATTAATTATGTAATTTTTATTCTTCTTTCACATGTCTCAAATCTCATTGATTAACTTATGTTTAAAATTTTAATTAATTATAGAAAATTCTTAATTTTGTGAGATTGAGATTAAATGTAAAAATTACATAATTATTACATGAAAACCTATAGAATAGTCTGTGTGATATAAATAAATGTACAAAAATAGACGCCGTTCACCGTTCTCACGAGTTCATGAGGAGGAAGATAGACACAGTTCAAAAATAAGGACTTTGGTGAGAGTTTGTGAGGATGTAAAAAATTATAACTAAGCACCTTATGTATAATAACATTAATTATGTATTTTTTATTCTTCTTTCACATGTCTCAAATCTCATTGATTAACTTATGTTTAAATTTTTAATTAATTATAGAAAAATCTTAATTTTGTGTGAGATTGAGATTAAATGTAAAAATTACATAATTATTACATGAAAACCTATAGAATAGTCTGTGTGATATAAATAAATGTACAAAAATAGACGCTTATCACTCGCCATTGAGTTCCTCATCGTCGTCACCGGCTTCAAGGTCACATGGCATCGGCGGGGGTGGCTGAGAAGAAACTGGAACACCCAAGTCACCGGCTACGGCCTCCAGAGCGACTGACTAGCCCTCCTAAAACCCGAGGTCCCGTGCGGGACAGAAGACCTTGACTGCGGCCGCATTCAACTCGTCCCGGTAAACCAAGGACTAACGAAAGCATTCCATGGCTTCTGCGCCAGCAGTAGATAGCGACGAGCGCAAGCTCTTAGTTTTCACCTCCGCCTCCCAAGCTCTACCCTCCGAGGCCTCGACCACTGCCCCAAGATCCTTCAGCAGGGCTTCCATTTCCTCCACTCGGCTGGACGCCTCCCAGAGAGACTCCTCAATGGCCTAGGCCCGAGCACTGATGGCATCCTGGTCCATCCCGGCTTTCACCAGAGCCCTCTCCTGTTGCTTGACCAGTCCCCTGAGCCTGGCGAGTTCGACTTCATCCACTGCGAGGGTCTTCTGGAACTGAGTGGAGAGGGCCCCCATCTCCTTCCGCTCGTCCCGAGCAACCCGCAGCTCTTGTGCGACCCCAATAAAATGGTACCTCCATAGGCCAAGAGCCCTAGCAACCGAGCAGATTTCCTTGATGGCCAGGTCCGTCAGCTGCTCCTCGGCCTCAGGCCCAAACTCTCTCGTGCGCTCGTGCCTCCCCACGTTCTTGTTCAAAAGGGTAAGGGCTTCCGCCCTTCCTCCAAACCCACGAATGGTCTCCTCGAGCGGTAGGAAGTGGGCACTCGAGATGGTTCTGGGTGACTGGGGGCGTGCAACTTCATCATAAATGGGCACGTTGCCCTTATCGGGCGCTCTCCCCTCCGAAACAAGCACGGGCGGGGCGGCTATGGACCCCGTTCCCGGTGGTGACGGAGGAGGAACCTCGGACTGCGACGGTGGTGGAGGAGAAACCTTGGATTACGACGGCGGTGGAGTGCGACTCCGGACTGTAGCAGGTCCCCTCTTCCTCTTCCCTTGGCGACACAGGTTGTCCAACGCCGCTAACTCTCCTAGGTTTGCCTGGACGCACCCACCGCTAGGCATAGAGGATTCTACTTCGGAGACACTAGTAACTTCCTTGGAGATGTCCCTCCGAGCACTTGACGCACCACTGAGCGCGGGAGCTGTAGAGGAACCCTCTGCTAGAAGAGCAATGGGAAACGGATACGGCAGACGCCCTGGTGCTAGAGCGATGGCTGCCTGGGGAGCGGAGGCGGTCACCTGATCGGCGCTCAGCTCTTTATGGCCAGTAGGGGCAAGAGCACACCGCGGCAACTCTACTATTTCATAGCATAACTCAAATGACTCTCTCACCCCTGCAAGACAACACAAAAGGCGTCAGTTCAAGCATGCAAAGGACCGAGCTCAACCAGTGGAACAACGAAGGCAATATCCTGAGGCAATGGGGGGCTCAACCCCAGCTCCCACAGCACCGCATGAGTCAGCACAACATCGACGTTAGGAAGGGGATACTGAACAAGGGATTCAATCGCCCTCGCCTCCTGGGCATTGGCGGTAGGCCGTCTATCCGCCCAAATGGGCTGAAGACCGTGAGCAAAATGCCAGTCACTCGGGTGGTTACCGCCCCCGACCTTGGTAATGAAGACAAAGCGCTCGGCCCAGTGTTTGATGTTCGACACCACAGACGTAACCTGAACTAAGGTCCGACTCGGCCGAGCCTTGAAATCATAGGAAGATGGATCGGATGGACAAGCCTGACAACGGTAAAAGTGCCGAAAAAGCCAGTAAGTGGGATCGATTGAAGCTCGACCGTAGACGTGGACAAAACCACACAGGACGTGCCACGAGTTGGGGGATAGGTTCCCGGACATACCCCGTAGTATTCCAAGACAGACTCAAAGAAAGGGTGAATAGGGAGACGCAAGCCTGCCCTGAAGGACTCTATTGGAACTAAAAGCCCACCGGGTGGACAACCCCAGAGACCGCCGTCGGTGGAAGGAAAGACAATATCAAACTCTGCGGAACTGAAAAGCCTGCTGTAGTCCGTGGATGACTCTATACGCCACCAATGTAGGGGAACGAGGGTGACTTGGGCCAGCACCCGAACTACTCGGGACTCCCTGATGCGGGACAAAATCTCGAGTCGTATAATTTTACAACTTTCTCTCCTTTGTTCTTCAATTTTCTCAAAAATTATTTCCCACTCTATTTATTTAATATCCTCCATATTTTCACATAATAAATTTTTGTTTCTCATTTTTTTTCAAAAACTTCTCACCCCTTTTTTTTGTAAAACGTCTCCCTCTTTGACCCCTTTCTTTACCATTTTTTTATGGAAATAACTTCTTCTTCTTCTTTTTATTTATTATTTTTTATTGTAGTTTTTTTCCCAAAACAAAACTCATCAACTTTTCATTTTTAAACCGGAGACGTATGAATTTCTTTCCTTTTATCCTCTTTTTTTTCTCTGTTTCATTTTTTCCTACTTCTTCTCTTTCTTTTTTTTACTTTCTCCTTCTTTTTTTCACTTTTCCCCCCCCCTCTCTTTCTCCTTACATACACCTTTTTTACCCAAGCCATATGCAATGGCAGCAGCAGATGGTGCGTGAACATTATTGAAGTATGCAGCCACCATCTTGAGGTCCCACCCTTTCTCGATGCTTTTAGCTTTCTCTCTTCTATTGGTGTTCTCACTCCACTCATTACCTCCATCAATTTGCAGTCTCCCTCCTCCATGTGAACATATGGTGTTTCAATAGATTGATCCATGGGGGCTCCAGCTCTCACAAGCATGATGATGACACAAAGCTTTTTGATTGATAAGACAAATGAGTTGGGGTCGTGAGACCCTATTGAGAAGACAAACTATTTTGTACTTTCACTTCATCTAGCGAATGAAAGAAGTTCACATGCATCTCTATTTGTTAACATTGACCGCAGCTCATTAATGCTTGTCCTTCAAATGAGATATTATCCCAGCTGCTTCTGAAGGTGAAGGTTGCCCAAGAGATGAAGACTTCGGCCTGGACATCTTCTCAGCCAAATTAACGCTAGACCTTTCTCCTCCCTACTGAGGCTGAAATTGGAGGAGGGAATCACCCATGGGCGGAGATCGAGCAGGTGCAGGGGAGAGCGGTGGGAGGTTGAGAAAGGAGTCCTTTTGTGAAAGGTGGGACTGCCGCGCTGAAGGTGGGGGAGTGGGGCTGGTGAGTTACAGGAAGATGGGGCAGCGCTGTGAAGGGTTGACAACAGCTAGTGGAGGGAGGGCCAGGGAGGTGGGATAGGATGTTGGATACAGAAGATGAGAAAGGGGAAGGGAAGGGGGGGCATCTCACCCATGGGCATCGCACCCAGCTCCTTCTCAGAGAAAATAATAAGGCAAAGGCTTCACACCTGACATTCTCATAATTTTAATCAACTTCATTGTTCTCTTAACATGTGATTACAGACTCTTATATAGACTCCTCACACAGATAATGTATCAAAAACTTTAACACCTAACATTTGACATTTATGACCAAACATCACCTAACAACTCTTTATAACTCACGTGGGAAAACTTAAGACACTAACATAATGGTGACACTAACATAATGGTGACACATCTTTAAAGCACACCTAAGCTTACGAATGTGACCTAAAAAATAAAACACTCAAAAACATAATTTGATAAATGTCCATGTTGCTTACGATCCTCGTCAAACCCCTACGCTTTGAGGAGGTTCAACCTCAAACCTAGGGCCTTTGCTCAGAGAAGTAACGGCGTTGGTGGAGACGGACGGTGAAGATGGGCGACAGAGAAGGACAGAGCTAGAGCTTCGAATGGGGTCCCGCACCTGATGCGGGACGGACCATGGACTCAACTCCGATTGGATATGCGATCCTCGGACTCTAAACAAGCTCGTGATTGTCCCTTAACGAGGGAAGCGTCGGACGTGCGCGGTTGAGAAACCGGCAGTGAGCTAGGGTGGTCGGCTCTCTCTTGTGCCCGGATCGGGTCACGGGACGGTAATGCTCTCTCTCGCAGCAGCGGTGATATAAATATAAAGCGAGCTAATTACCCTATCATGCTCTCTAGCAGCGGCATATAAAGCATGTATGAAATAAAGCAAAATGCCAAGTGTAGGAGCGAATACGATACCTCTACGCGCTTGACATGGGGAAGACGGAACCGGACGAAACTCGTACTCCCGGAATAAAAATACACGATTGTTACAGCAATGAATCACTGCCCACTCCACGCAGGGAGGTAAAGGGCCACACAAGTGGGTCCGGGAGGACCGATTTCGGGTTGACGGACGGCTTCTCGCGTAGTTTCGGCAGCACACGTACTCGCGACTGTGGGGCCCACGTACTGGTCGTAGGGGCCGTGTGGGACCGGGTGACACCACTGTGGTGGGGACACTTGGGGAAGCGCTCCCTGGGATGGCGGCACGCTGGTTCGCCGGCCGGAGATCGGGCGGCTCCGATCGGCACCGGTCGGAAAAGCTACCCACGGATTTGCACTTGCTATTTTTAGACGCGCGACCCGGCGACATCGGCCGCTGCGACCAATCCCGATGTCGGATCGGGGCACAGGAGCTATCGTTGGAAAGCTCTCTTAAAATCCTTCAATCTAGGCTAGGAGGGATCGACTGGATCTGCGCGGATCTGGATGTTGCTTAATTTTGAAGTTTCTATTGTACAGTACCCAAACTCTCAGGTCAGTAGGGAACTTTCCTGAGAGTTGGCGTTGACTGATAGGTAGACCTCCGAATCTGAAGTTAGGTTCATCATCAAAGTTGTGGAGGTTCAAGATAGGAAACCGGGTATACCTTTTGCGAAAATTTTTGTGGAGAATGGAATTTTATAGAAATTTTATACTGGTGGTGGGTCGGATCTGGACTGAAGCAGGCAGAACAGATTTGGAAACTTGGACGAATTTTAGAAAATATGTAGGGGCCAAACCTGATGGAGGCATCACCCACTACTCCCTTTGGCTCGAGTCCACTTCTTCACATTCAAGAGCTAGTTGAGTTTGGGCCTCACTCTATTAAGGCCCCTTATCCATTTTGTAGTTTTCCTTTGAGTCATTTTGATGTATTTCCATTTTATTTGAGTCATTTCCCTAAGTCTAGCACTTATTTTCCTATGTTTGGTATCATCATGATGTCTAATGTAAGCTATTGGGCCCCATTCGTTGGACTAGGCCCATTAGCACTCCCAACCCCCTTGGTTATTTGTAGTTGTTTATTTTGTCAGGGACTTATTGTAAAGAGTGGGTTGCCTATATATAGGACCCCACTCCCCTCATTTGAAGTTAATGAATGATTACATCCTTTTGAGTTAAACTTGCCATTTGAGTTCAAATTGGAGTGATTCCTCTAGTTTTTGGGTGAGAGACCCTAGGGGAGAGATTCCCCACCCATTCCCCTCTTAATCTCTCTATTTCACCCCTCTTTCTCTCTCCTCCAACCCCAAATCCGAATTTCCTTCTCTCTCCTCCCTCCTCCCATCCACTTCCAACCTCCAACCACCTCCTTTAATGCCCTCCACTTCCCCATGGCCTCCATTACTCCACTCCCTAGTTCCTAGGTAGAAGTCTCCCCATTCCAACACCTTCCTCCACCTTCCAACCAAATCTACCCCATTCCAATGCAAGCACTCCACTTCCCAACATAATCACCCACCTTCCAAGACCTTTTGAATTTGAAATCCACCCTTCCCTCCACTCACTTGTGCCCCCCTCACCTTCTCCTCTCACCCACCTTCCCCAAATTCGTAGCTCTTCCTCCTCCACCTGCTAGCACTTGCTTCCAGCCATTCTCCACCTCATTCCCATCACCATTAGCTCCCTTCTCCACCCCACAAGAGCCCCCACTCTCCCTTAGGTCATTCCTACCATTTCCCTCCACCAAAGAAGCCACATCTCCCTCTCATTTCTTCTAGTAGGTTGGAGCTGTGCAGATCTGCAGAACAGCCCTTGTTGCAGCGTCAACCACGGATTCATCCTAGTTCTTCAGAAGGCGTGGCCTACCTTTCTGGAAAGGCCTTCCAGTCTACTTCGCAGGCGAGGTGGAATCAACACGATCGGAGCTCGGAGCTGCCAGATAGAGCCATTCTCCCAACAGTGCGCAGAGAGGTCTTCATCCTGGACCAGAGCGTGGAAGATCCTTCTGCCACGACAAACCCCAGCAGATTCAGGCTGAAGCCCCTTCATCAAAGTTCTTCCTCTACCGGTCATCTTTCAAGATCAAGAAACAGAACCCCGTTCGGCCACCGGAGGAAGAAGTTACGAATTTTCTCCCCCGATCTATCTAGTTCTGTTTTCTGCTGTCTACTCCGACCAGTACCCACTCTTCTGGGTGCCCCGGCCATCCTCGACCTCTGAATGCATCTCCGTCACCTCCTGCTGAAAGCTACCTCGACCATGAAGATGATGCCGCTGGTTTCGTGCTGATCGGAGCTCGGGAGGGCGCTCAGTCACTTCTGCAACTTGCTGTTACAGTCCAGACAGTACCTGCGGCCAGACAGAGGAGGCTACTTCCTGTTGCTGGTGCAGCCACCTCCGACCGTCTGAGCTTCCCCAAAAATTCTGGAGTCCACCTCTTCCAGTCAGGAAGCTTCAAGAGCTGGTTTCGATCAATTTGGAGTCCGGACAAGCCCGGCATAGCCATCACAGCGACCCCCTGTCCAGAATTCCAGATTGAAGCTGCAACTTCCCTAGTTCTCATTTCTCTTCGTTTCGGTCCACCAACCCCTCCCCGCTTGGCCGGCTGAAGGCCCCACCCTGCGTGGTGGTAGTGTTTGAATGTATCATATTAACCCCTACCCCAAGATCCCCCCTCCTGCGAGAGGAGTAGTTTTGTAAGTGGTTTGGCAGGTCAAGCGACACCGCCGCGGCGTGTGGGGAACCACCGCCTCCCCGCTCGCCCTCGTCTCCGACCGGGACCGGTTTCTTCAAACCGGTCGAGTAAGTGTCTCTTCCTTGCTCACCTAGTGTAGCTCTCTCAATATTTGATTCATGCACCGCTGAATTCGTGAGGAGCGCCCGATCCTCAAGTCCATGACTTAGAGTGATCGCCGTGGGTTAGTGTGACCCGGTGCCCGAGTGCACTTTGTCGGCCCCAATCGAATTGGGCAACCAACCTTGGGGAATCAATTCTTGGCCTTGCTGGCCCTCTACCAGCAAGGGTCCATTCCCATAAGTCACCCTTGGTATCACATAGTCACCCCGGGAATAGAGTGCAACGAAGAGAGCGGTGGCCCATTAAGGCCCATTTGGATGCTTAGATGTGCTTGTTTGACTAAGTCCGAGGTTGTGTCACATCAAGTGGTATCAGAGCAAGTCCTTGACTTGTCTCTATCAAGTCTAAGTCCTAGGACCTTTGCATTGTGTGTCCAACCACTTTGGCCCTTTGTCTTGCATGTCCACCCGTAGTGGTACTAGCTACCAACCCGGTTCTTCATCTTCGATTCCAACCATGGATCCCAATCCTCACCAACTCAACCAAGATGTTCCTAGGGAGGAACCCCAAGAAAGGGTAGAGGCTGCCCTCACAACCATCCTTGCCCAACTAGAGTCCCTTACCAACCGAATTGCTCGGTTAGAAGACCAGGGGTACCACCCAAGGAACAATGAGCCTAGAATTCCCCCTCCACAAGATGAACCTCATAGGGAAGATCCTCACCCAAGAATCAATGAGCCAAGAGTCCCTCCACCACATGGTGATTATCATAGGAATGGTTTTCCCCAAAGGAACCAAGGCCCAAGAGTCCACCCTCCACATATAGAGCCTCATAGGGATGAGTTCCACCCAAGGAACAACGGCCCAAGAGCCCATCACCCACATGCTGAATTTTATAGGGATGAAATGGACTATGACTATTATTATGAGCATGAGATACCTCGCCCCCCTCAAAACCATGACCGGCGTCCACGGGATGATCCGGATGACCCCCTTTTAAGGATGATCAAGGTAGAGGCCCCAAACTTTGACGGTTCACATGAACCTAGTGTTTACCTAGAATGGGAGACCGCCATGGATCAATACTTTGAATGGTACCCCATGTCCGACCAAAGAAGAGTTAGATTGGCTAAGATGCATCTCACTAAGTTGGCCAAAACTTATTGGCTAAATCAAGAGGGTCTAAGGCGGATTAGGAGGGATGAGCCTATTAACACTTGGGCGGATATGAAGAATCTACTTAGGAACAAATACCTTCCCCGAACCTACCACCAAATGCTCCTAGATGAATGGCAAAGCCTCACCCAAGAAGGAAAGACCGTGGTAGAGTACATTGAAAAATTTGACTCTTATCTTCTAAAGTGTGGAGTCCATGAGGATGCGGATGTCACCTTATCCCGCTTTAGGAATGGGCTTCAAAGCCACATCAAGAGGGAACTATTCATGAGAGATGTTGATAACCTTGAGATAGCTTACCAAATTGCTAGAGATGTGGAAAGGTTTTCTAGGAGTTCCCGATTTATCCCTCCCCGACCCACCGACCCCAAAAACATGGGACCACGTCCCATTCCACCCACCCCCATGAGAGCTCCTAGCCCAAGTGGGAATGCCCCTTTAAGGTCCTACAACCCTCCCCCACCCATCACTCCAAACAAACCCGCTCCTAGTCACCCTCTTCCACGGAAGGATGACAACCCCAAAGGCCCAAGTGTAGGAGCCACCCCGGGAAGTGGGCGCCAACAATGCTATAAGTGTCATGGGTATGGTCATTTTGCGGGGCAATGTCCATCTAAGGGGCTATCTAGCTTGCTTATTGAGGAAGAAGTCCAACCCCAAAAGGAACAAGAAAATGTCATTGAGGAACATGAAGCCTTAATAGATTGGGAAGAGGAGTATGAAGCCCAATGTCTAGAGTCGGGTCTAGATCATTCCACTCCTTGAAACAACTCCCATCTAGGAGTCATTAGGTGCACTCTCACCCAACCTCAAGAAGAGGATTGGCGACGGACTTCAATTTTCCACACCTTTGTCAAGATAGAAAACCATGTGAGGAAAGTGATCTTGGATAGTGGTAGTTGTGTTAATGCCGTGTCACCCGACACCGTCAAGCTCCTTGGGCTTACTCTCACTCCCCACCCAAGTCCATACCGGGTCTCATGGATCAACAACAACTCCATCCCGGTCAACACCCAATGCCTAGTGCCTCTCACTTTCTCTTCCTACCATGGCCAAATATGGTGTGACGTCATACCTATGGAAGTGGGTAGCATCCTTTTAGGAAGACCTTGGCTCTATGATGTGGATGTCACCATTCTAGGAAGAAGCAACATATGCACCTTTGAGCATGAGGGTAAGACTATCCGTCTTAACCCTTCCCCACCTCGTCCCATGCCCAAGAGGGACACTCTCCCTCAAGGATCACACCCCACCACTCCACAAGTCTCGGGGAACTCCACCCCTCCAACTCAAGCCCTTATCCAAACCCCAAAACAAAGTAGAACCACGGGGTTGACCAAGGGTATTCATCTCATCACTAGGAGAGAGCTTGAAAAGGAAATTGCTCAAGGGGTGCCTTTGTGTGCGGTTGTCATATGCTTAGGGGAACCTACCCCTTCTAATCCCCATCCCATAGAGATCCAACAACTATTGGAAGAATTTCATGATGTGTTCCCGGAAGAGCTCCCGGACCAACTCCCTCCCATGCGTGATGTGCAACACGCAATCGACCTAGTGCCGGGAGCCACCCTTCCAAACCTTCCTCATTATCGCCTCAATCCTACGGAACATGCCGAACTTAGGAGGCAAATAGAGGAACTCATTAGGAAGGGCTTCATCCGCATTAGTAAGAGTCCATGTGCCGTCCCGGCCCTCCTTACCCCCAAGAAAGATGGATCGTGGCGGATGTGTGTGGATAGCCGGGCCATTAACAAGATTACCGTCAAGTATAGGTTCCCTATCCCTAGGCTTGATGACATGTTGGACATGCTAGCTGGAGCCACCATCTTCTCTAAGATAGATCTCAAGAGTGGTTACCACCAAGTTAGGATAAGGCCCGGGGATGAGTGGAAAACGGCCTTCAAGACCAAGGATGGTCTCTTTGAGTGGTTAGTCATGCCATTTGGGCTTTCTAATGCCCCAAGTACTTTCATGCGTCTTATGACGGAAGCACTTAGGCCTTTCATTGGGAACTTTCTAGTGGTATACTTTGATGATATTCTCATCTATAGCCACACCCATGAAGCCCACCTCGAACACCTTAGGAAAGTTTGCACCGTCCTCCGGCAAGAGAGCTTATTTGCCAACCTAAGAAAGTGTCATTTCATGACCACTACCATCACCTTCCTAGGATATGTGGTGTCAACCAAAGGAGTCTCCATGGACCCCGACAAGGTCCAAGCTATCATTGATTGGCCTGAACCCCACACCCTTCATGAGGTTAGAAGTTTCCATGGGTTGGCCACATTCTATAGGAGATTCATTCGGGGGTTTAGCACTATCACCGGCCCAATAACTGATTGTCTCAAAAAGGGAACCTTTGTTTGGACCAAAGCCACCTCTAAAGCCTTCCTTGAGCTTAAGGAAAAGTTGACCCAAGCCCCGGTCCTATGTCTTCCCGATTTCTCTAAAGTTTTTGAGGTCACTTGTGATGCATCCGGGATTGGGATAGGAGGGATTCTTAGTCAAGAGGGACACCCGGTCGCCTACTTTAGTGAGAAGCTATGTGATGCTAGGACTAGATACTCCACCTATGACAAGGAGTTCTATGCCGTGGTCCAATCCCTCCGACATTGGAGACATTATTTGCTTCCCAAAGAGTTTGTCATCTTTTCCGACCATGAGGCACTCAAATACCTCAATTCCCAACAAAAGTTGAATGCCCGACATGCCCGATGGGTTGAGTTCATACAATCCTACACCTTTGTCATCAAACACAAGGCCGGGAGTGAGAATAAGGCCGCGGATGCCCTTAGTAGGAAGATGTCCTTGTTATCCACTATCCAAGTGGAAGTGATTGGCTTTGACAAGGTCAAGGATGATTATCCTAGTTGCCCCGACTTTGGACAAATCTATGCCAACTTGACCACTCATTCTAGCAAGGAGCATGAAGGATTCATTTTAGAGGATGGGTTCCTCTTCAAGGGACCAAGGCTTTGCATTCCTCGGACATCTCTTCGAGACTTCTTGGTTTGGGAATTACATGCCGGTGGGTTAGCCGGTCATTTTGGGGTCCACAAGACCATTGCCTTAGTTGAGGGTCAATTTTATTGGCCAAGCCTCAAGAGGGATGTAGGCAAAATAGTGGGTCAATGTCGCACATGTGCTTCGGCCAAACAAGTAAAACAAAACACCGGCCTATACACCCCACTTCCCATTCCCGACCGCCCATGGCAAGATTTGAGCATGGACTTTGTGCTAGGTTTACCCAAGACCTCTAGGAAGCATGACTCCATCTATGTGGTGGTTGATAGATTTTCCAAAATGGCCCACTTCATCCCATGCTACAAAACCTTCGATGCCTCCCATATAGCCCGGTTATTCTTTGATGAGGTAGTCCGCCTCCATGGGCTACCCAAGACCATAGTCTCCAATAGGGATGTCAAATTCACTAGCTATTTTTGGAAGACTCTTTGGCACATGATGGGTACCCTCCTCAAATTCTCCACTGCCTACCACCCCCAAACGGATGGCCAAACTGAAGTGGTCAACCGGAGTCTAGGGAACCTCCTTAGGTGTCTTGTTGAGGATCGGCCCGAAAATTGGGATCTCATCTTACCACAGGCTGAGTTTGCATACAATAATTCCGTCAATAAGTCAATAGGGATGAGTCCGTTTGAAGCAGTGCATGGGTACAAACCAAGAAAGCCATCCGATCTCATTCCCCTTCCCCAGCATGCTAGAGTGTCCATTTCTGCCGAGTCTTTTGCACAACATATTAGAGAGTTGCATGAGGAAATCCGCAAGCACATTGGCATGAAAAATGAGGCGTATAAAAGGTTGGCCGACTCTCACCGGCGTCACTTAGAGTTCCAAGTGGGTGACTTTGTGATGGTGAGGACGGAGAGGCTCTCCCCAGGAGCCAACTCCAAGTTGAGACCATGTGGGACTGGGCCCTTCCAGGTCTTGAGGCGTATTGGTGCGAATGCTTATGAATTAGATCTCCCCGAGGATTATGGGGTAAGTCCTACATTCAATGTCGCCGACTTAGTGTCTTACAAGGGCCCCACGGTGAGACCTAGTGAGGAGATCGAGCCCACTCCCTCCTTTGAGAGAGCACCCACCCGAGAGGAGAGTCCACTAGCCAAAAGAGCTCAGCGTGATCGCATTGAACAAATATTGGATGAGCAGGTCACTACCACCCGGAGCAAGGTCTATGAGCGCTATCTCGTCAGGTGGAAGGATCGGCCTCCGTTGGAAGACTCATGGGTAAGTCGGGAGGACCTACAACGATTGGATCCAGATCTCCTCGAGCGGTACCTTAGCCGGATGGACCCTTACTCGACGGAGTCGAGCTCTTTGCGGCCCAGGGGATTTGATGGAGGCATCACCCACGACTCCCTTTGGCTCGGGTCCACTTCTTCACATTCAGGAGCTAGTTGAGTTTGGGCCTCACTCTATTAAGGCCCCTTATCCATTTTGTAGTTTTCCTTTGAGTCATTTTGATGTATTTCCATTTTATTTGAGTCATTTCCCTAAGTCTAGCACTTATTTTCCTATGTTTGGTATCATCATGATGTCTAATGTAAGCTATTGGGCCCCATTCGTTGGACTAGGCCCATTAGCACTCCCAACCCCCTTGGTTATTTGTAGTTGTTTATTTTGTCAGGGACTTATTGTAAAGAGTGGGTTGCCTATATATAGGACCCCACTCCCCTCATTTGAAGTTAATGAATGATTACATCCTTTTGAGTTAAACTTGCCATTTGAGTTCAAATTGGAGTGATTCCTCTAGTTTTTGGGTGAGAGACCCTAGGGGAGAGATTCCCCACCCATTCCCCTCTTAATCTCTCTATTTCACCCCTCTTTCTCTCTCCTCCAACCCCAAATCCGAATTTCCTTCTCTCTCCTCCCTCCTCTCATCCACTTCCAACCTCCAACCACCTCCTTTAATGCCCTCCACTTCCCCATGGCCTCCATTACTCCACTCCCTAGTTCCTAGGTAGAAGTCTCCCCATTCCAACACCTTCCTCCACTTTCCAACCAAATCTACCCCATTCCAATGCAAGCACTCCACTTCCCAACATAATCACCCACCTTCCAAGACCTTTTGAATTTGAAGTCCACCCTTCCCTCCACTCACTTGTGCCCCCCTCACCTTCTCCTCTCACCCACCTTCCCCAAATTCGTAGCTCTTCCTCCTCCACCTGCTAGCCCTTGCTTCCAGCCTTTCTCCACCTCATTCCCTATCACCATTAGCTCCCTTCTCCACCCCACAAGAGCCCCCACTCTCCCTTAGGTCATTCCTACCATTTCCCTCCACCAAAGAAGCCACATCTCCCTCTCATTTCTTCTAGTAGGTTGGAGCTGTGCAGATCTGCAGAACAGCCCTTGTTGCAGCATCAACCACGGATTCATCCTAGTTCTTCAGAAGGTATGGCCTACCTTTCTGGAAAGGCCTTCCAGTCTACTTCGCAGGCGAGGTGGAATCAACATGATCGGAGCTAGGACCTGCCAGATAGAGCCATTCTCCCAACAGTGCGCAGAGAGGTCTTCATCCTGGACCAGAGCGTGGAAGATCCTTCTGCCACGACAAACCCTAGCGGATTCAGGCTGAAGCCCCTTCATCAAAGTTCTTCCTCTACCGGTCATCTTTCAAGATCAAGAAACAGAACCCCGTTCGGCCACCGGAGGAAGAAGTTACGAATTTTCTCCCCCGATCTATCTAGTTCTGTTTTCTGCTGTCTACTCCGACCAGTACCCACTCTTCTGGGTGCCCCGGCCATCCTCGACCTCTGAATGCATCTCCGCCACCTCCTGCTGAAAGCTACCTCGACCACGAAGATGATGCCACTGGTTTCGTGCTGATCGGAGCTCGGGAGGGCGCTCAGTCACTTCTGTAACTTGCTGTTACAGTCCAGACAGTACCTGCGGCTAGACAGAGGAGGCTACTTCCTGTTGCTGGTGCAGCCACCTCCGACCGTCTGAGCTTCCCCAAAAATTCTGGAGTCCACCTCTTCCAGTCAGGAAGCTTCAGGAGCTGGTTTCGATCAATTTGGAGTCCGGACAAGCCCGGCATAGCCATCACAGCGACCCCCTGTCCAGAATTCCAGATTGAAGCTGCAACTTCCCTAGTTCTCATTTCTCTTCGTTTCGGTCCACCAACCCCTCCCCGCTTGGCCGGCTGAAGGCCCCACCCTGCGTGGTGGTAGTGTTTGAATGTATCATATTAACCCCTACCCCAAGATTCCCCCTCCTGCGAGAGGAGTAGTTTTGTAAGTGGTTTGGCAGGTCAAGCGACACCGCCGCGGCGTGTGGGGAACCACCGCCTCCCCGCTCGCCCTCGTCTCCGACCGGGACCGGTTTCTTCAAACCGGTCGAGTAAGTGTCTCTTCCTTGCTCACCTAGTGTAGCTCTCTCAATATTTGATTCATGCACCGCTGAATTCGTGAGGAGCGCCCGATCCTCAAGTCCATGACTTAGAGTGATCGCCGTGGGTTAGTGTGACCCGGTGCCCGAGTGCACTTTGTCGGCCCCAATCGAATTGGGCAACCAACCTTGGGGAATCAATTCTTGGCCTTGCTGGCCCTCTACCAGCAAGGGTCCATTCCCATAAGTCACCCTTGGTATCACATAATCACCCCGGGAATAGAGTGCAACGAAGAGAGCGGTGGCCCATTAAGGCCCATTTGGATGCTTAGATGTGCTTGTTTGACTAAGTCCGAGGTTGTGTCACATCAAAACCAAAAATCAAGAAAATTCTTGGAGATAGGGGAAAGTGGAAAGAATCTCCAATAAAATTGGGGGTTCCTGGAAAAATCAAAATATGGGTCGAATATGGGAAACTCAGGCGGACTATCACAGTGAACAGACAACTGACAGATCTGGGAAGAGGTTGAAAACCGAAAATGGGAAAATAAGAAAAGAAGGAATTTGGGCGTGAAATTATTTGTGCAGATGGGGATACAAGATAGGAACACACCCTGAAAGTTTCAGATCAAGAAGATGTCGGGGTGGAGAGCAGTAATTCTCGAAGTTGCCTTCTATCTAGCAGGCCAGAACCTGGACAGAACTTCCGACGGTGGCTCGATGGCGGCACGAACGGCGGTGGCGGCACCAGAGATGAACTCAGAGATTGAGGGGGAGGAGATAGAGGGGTTCCACTCTAGAATTGGGGGTTGGGGATGAAGAAAACCAGAGGGAGCGAGAGGGGAGGTCAAAATTCTCACAAGGGGGGCTCTTGCACAATGATTTTTTTACTTTCATTAATTCTAGAATAATAGAAATACATGACTTATATAATAAATAAAAAAATTCCATGAATACCCTTAGATCTAAGATCTGGAGGGGCATTTAAGGGACTTCATATTTGATCCAATAAAATAAAAAAAATGAAATTCCTAATTAATTTTAATGGGGGGACAAGGTAAGTGAGGTAGGTAGCCTACCTTTGAATTTTTAATCCACTTGTCTCCCATGTGGTCAATTGGCATTCCAACCTTCTAGATGGCCACCTAGGATGGTTGACCAGCCCCACATGGTCTAGGTGGACCAATGGGAAAGGGGTGAGAGCCCCCTTGCTTGGGCCTACTGGAATTTTACATATAAACCCACTAAGACTTACAATTGCGTACCCATATAACACAAGGGTATACATACAAATATGAAAGGACATAAATGCAAACAAAATGTGGACGGTCTTGCCTCGATGTCCCCATCAATTCACCCCGGATGGGAGGAACTCGACCCCATCGAGTAGGGGTATGGATGCTCGAGTACTCCGGTGGATCCGTCACCGTGCCAAGTAACGCGGGTATGCTCCACTCCAAGTGACCGTCACCTGCTCATTCCATATATACTCGATATGCACAAGCTGCTGTGGGCTAGAGGTGGACACTCCGGGTGGGGCACTCTCAAAATGGGAGGAGGCGGCTCGAAGACTCACTAGGAATCACCGCTGGATCCATGTAGGTGACTGATCCGGGTATAGAGGTAGAACCGTTCCCAAACTCCTCGAGTGAGTCTACTCGCTTTCACACTCATAAGGGACTGACATCGACGAGCTTGCACACGACACATGCAGACTCACCATGCACTAACACACATATGCAAACCACACAAATAAGAAACCGACTCATGACTCGAGACAAATCTATGGTTAGTCCGACCCGTACATGGATGACGGCGGACCAGGACACCCGAACGTATGCCATGCATGCATCTGACGTAACCGGTGGTTGACATCATGCGGAAATCCTAGACCTCCTAAGGTGGGCCATGCATGCATATGGGATGTGGATGTGGGAGGACCAAGAGTATTTCCCCTAGATGATGGTGTACCATGTAGGTGTACGGGCTTGGTGGGCGTAGATGACCCGGCCCGTGGGGTAGGAGTGTGATAGTGGACTCCCTCTAAGAAGTGAAGTATATATGGAGGGTCTAAGGATCCACTAGGGAATGAGTCAAAGGGATCAAAGAAGGTATGACCCCTTGTGGTGGGTTCCCATAAGTCACGGTCCCACGTGTAGAAGTTTTGAAGGTGTGGATAGTCACCTTCTTGAATTGTGACGGGTGGGATGGGGATCGTAGGCAAGAAGTATGATTCCTCCCTCGGACAAAAGGGTATGAATTCGAGCTCGTCCGGTAGCGGGAGAAGTAGAAGAACCTCCGTGGTGACATAACCCACGGTGCACTCGGAGGTAATAGACCCGAAGGCCGGATGGGTGAAGCTAAGACTAGCGGGTTGGTCAAAGCCTCGTGCCAAAAGATGCGTCAACTTCCATTGTGAATCTAATCCCATGACAAGATCGTCCAATGTGTCAACATGGTGACTAGATTGAAATGTGGTATGGAAGGAGTTGACCGGCACTAAAGGGAGGATGGGGTCCATGGATGGAAAGGGTGGTGGGACCAAGCCATCCTTGAGCCAACTAAAAAGTGGCTCGGCTATGTATAGTGTACCCGTTAGAAATACGGGTGGTTCGGGCCTTGGTGGCTCCAAATGAGATGGTTCCGAATCACGTTCGGACATAGAGGGTGGTGGCATTGGAGCTCTCGAGGGTGATGGAGGCGTGGTATCCATAGTGGGAAGAGGGCTTGGGGATGCTAGAGGTGGGGCCGGGTGAAGACTACCGGCTATGACCTCCTTGGGCTCGGGTTGGATTAGTGCCCTCTCAATCATATCCAGCCCGTCCGTAAATTGTTTCAAGATCTCGGCAAGGGTGCGGGTTGGAGTAGGGACCTTGGGGTGGACTCGCTCCTCGTCCCTCGGCCTAGGTGTGGTCCTAGGCTCGGTTATAAGCGGGGCTTCCACTCGGTTGGAGGTACTTGAGTATGTTCGGATGGGGGTGCCAAGGGGAGGTTGGTTGGAGGTGATTGGGTGGGCCACTAGATTGGGGTTGCCTTGGTGTGCTTGGACGGCGGTGAAGGGGTGGGATTGGGTAGAGGTGTGGCCCACTTGATTGTGGGTGAGTTGGTGGGGTTGGTGAGTGGTATGACCTCCGTGGTTGGAGGTAGGTGGGCGGGGAAAGTAGGCCCTCCTAAGCGCTCTCTTCATTTCCCACCATGACTCGATGGGCCTTAGATTTCTATCCTCCCTCCAATATTTGATGTCCCTCCATGTTTCGGCGGCTTCACCAAAAAGTCATCTTTTAGCAACATCGACTTGCATGGGCCCGTACATATTGTACACCTCGAAGTAGTCATCCATAATAGATTCCCACTCTAGGTAGTCACCTGGGTCATCGGACCAGTAGAAGTCCCGAGTTTCGGGCCTAGTGGGGTGATTCGGGTGGTCCTTCCATTTGAGATAGTATCGCCACCATGGATAAGATTCGGGTGTTCGGTAATCCATGGGACACGGAGAAGCTAGTGGATGGCCATGTCGACACTAGTAGATAAACCAACTAGACAATGGACTACAACCCTAGACATGACGACCAAGACTCGGTACGTGGCGGAGCTAATCGATCCGAAGATCACTCGCGCAAGTGTGCGGCCTTCCCGATAGGCGTAGCCTAACATTCAGACAACACATTTTGATATACCAACTAAAGGTATGCAAATGCTACTCCTAAGACCGACTTAGACACTTAGACTTAAATGACACTTTTTTTTGACACCCTAGACTCAACTCGCTCTGATACCAAATTGATGCGGGACGGACCACGGACTCGACTCCAAATGGATATGCGATCCTCAGACTCTAAACAAGCTCGTGATTGTCCCTTTACGAGGGAAGCGTTGGACGTGCGCGGTTGAGAAACCGATAGTGAGCTAGGGTGGTCGGCTCTCTCTTGTGCCCGGATCGGGTCACGGGACGGTAACGCTCTCTCTCGCAGCAGCGGTGATATAAATATAAAGCAAGCTAATTACCCTATCATGCTCTCTAGCAGCGGCATATAAAGCATATATGAAATAAAGCAAAATGCCAAGTGTAGGAGCGAATACGATACCTCTACGCGCTCGGCGTGGGGAAGACGGACCCGGCCAAAACTCGTACTCCCGGAACAATAATACACGATTGTTACAGCAATGAATCACTGCCAACTCCATGCAGGGAGGTAAAGGGCCACACAAGTGGGTCGGGGAGGACCGATTTCGGGTTGACGGACGGCTTCTCCCGTAGTTTCGGCAGCACACGTACTCGCGACCGTGGGGCCCACGTACTGGTCGGAGGGGCCGTGTGGGACCGGGCGACACCACTGTGGTGGGGACACTTGGGGAAGCGCTCCCTGGGATGGCGGCACATTGGTTCACCGGCCGGAGACCGGGCGGCTCCGATCGGCACCGATCGGAAAAGCTTCCCACGGATCTGCACTTGCTGTTTTTAGACGCGCGACCCGGCGAGATCGGCCGCTGCGACCAATCCCGATGTCGGATCGGGACTCAGGAGCTATCGTTGGAAAGCTCTCTTGAAATCCTTCAATCTAGGCCCAGAGGGATCGAATGGATCTGCGCGGATCTGGACTTTGCTAAATTTTGAAGTTTCTATTGTACAGTACCCAAACTCTCAGATCAGTAGGGAACTTTCCTGAGAGTTAGCATTGACTGATAGGTGGACCTCTAAATCTGAAGTTGGGTTCTTCATAAAAGTTGTGGAGGTTCAAGAGAGGAAACCGGGGATACCTTTTGTGAAAAGTTTTGTGGAGAATGGAATTTTATAGAAATGTTATACTGGTCGTGGGTCGGATCTAGACTGAAGTAGATAGAACAGATTTTGAAATTTGGACGAATTTTAGAAAATATGTAGGAGCCAAACCAAAAATGAAGAAAATTCTTTGAGATAGGGGAAGGTGGAAAGAATCTCCACTAAAATTGGGGGTTCCTGGGAAAATCAAAAGAGTGGTCGAATATGGGAAACTCAGGCGGACTGTCACAGTGAACAGACAGCTGACAGATCTGGGAAGAGGTTGAAAACCGAAAATGGGAAAATAGGAAAAGAAGGAATTCGGGCGTGAAATTATTTGTGAAGATGGGGATACAAGATAGGAACACACCCTGAAAGTTTCAGATCAATAAGATGTCGGGGTGGATAGCAGTAATTCTTGAAGTGGCCTTCTATCTAGCAGGACAGAACCTGGACAGAACTTCCGACGGTGGCTCGATGGCGGCACGAACGGCGGCGGCGGCACCGGAGATGAACTCAGAGATTGAGGGGGAGGAGATAGAGGGGTTCCACTCTAGAATTGGGGGTTGGGGATGAAGAAAATCAGAGGGAGAGAGAGGGGAGGTCAAAATTCTCACAAGGGGGGCTCTTGCACAATGATTTTTTTCACTTTTATTAATTCTAGAATAATAGAAATACATGACTTATATAATAAATAAAAAAAGACCATGAATACCCTTAGATCTAGGATCTGGAGGGGCATTTAAGGGACTTCATATTTGATCCAAATAAAATAAAAAAAATGAAATTTCTAATTAATTCTAATGGGGGGACAAGGTAGGTGAGGTAGGTAGCCTACCTTTGAATTTTTAATCCACTTGTCTCCCATGTGGTCAATTGGCATTCCAACCTTCTAGATGGCCACCTAGGATGGTTGACCAGCCCCACATGGTCTAGGTGGACCAATGGGAAAGGGGTGAGGGCCCCCTTGCTTGGGCCTACTGGAATTTTACATATAAACCCACTAAGACTTACAATTGCGTACCCATATAACACAAGGGTATACATACAAATATGAAAGGATATAAATGCAAACAAAATGCGGACGGTCTTGCCTCGATGTCCCCATCAGCACCCGCCCCCATCTCAAGGATGATGCACTCGAAGCTTCAAATTCTTCCTTCATGGCGGAGAGGAGGAGGACGGATCTGGAGCTTCGAATGGGGCCTCGCACCCGTCCCCATCTCAAGGACGATGCATCTGAAGTTTCAAATCATGTCTTCTTGGCGGAGCGGATTTGACCAAGGACCCGACTTGTGAGAACAAGTGGGTAACCGGCTCTGATACCAAACTGATGCGGGACAAAATCCCGAGTCGTATAATTTTACTACTTTCTCTCCTTTGTTCTTCAATTTTCTCAAAAAAAATTTCCCACTCTATTTATTTAATACCCTCCACATTTTCACATAATAATTTTTTTTTCTCATTTTTTTTTCATAAAATTCTCATCCCTTTTTTGTAAAACGTCTCCCTCTTTGACCCCTTTTCATAAAATTCTCATCCCTTCAACATAGTGATGCCAATGCTATAAGGGAACGTGGCAAGAAGGTTCTGGATCGAACGCGGGAAGCACACGCCTTGCATGCACCCTCCTGATCGCTTATAAAAGCACTGCCTCACCATCTACGAAAAGCGAGGAGCTCTGAGGTTACATAAACGAAATTTGAGTGAGAGCAGAAGAAAAAGAGCCTCCCTAAGAAACTAGAGTGTTCCAGTTGAGAGAGAAGAGAGAGCAGAAGAGTGATTAGAAGATGGGTATTGACTTACGGATCAAATCCGAAGTCTACTGCTCAGTTTGAGCTACATTGTTTCCAGTTTCTGAATTTTGGTTTCCTTCTTTCTTGTTTTCGTTTCTTATATGTTTTTCCTTCTTGATTGAAAGTTCTCTGTGTTACCTCCTGGTGTTCAGGGGAAGAGAGAGACGTGTTCTCTCTGGTTCACTTGCAACAGAGGTTGCAGTATTGTTCCCTCTCGTAGAAGAGGTGTTCCCTCTGGGCTTCAGAGGAAGAGAGACCTTGGTCTCTGGTTCTAGTGACTGCAGATCACTAGTGTTCCCTCCGGTTGGAGGAAGAGGAAATTGTTTCCTGGTTTCTAGGGACTTGGCGTCCTTAGGGTTCCCTCCGGGTGTGGAGGAAGAGGGGAGGGTTTTCCCCTGGTGAAGCTGTGAATCAGCCGTTGTCGCAGACTGAGTCTGCTTTGCTAGCAGGTGCTAGTGGAAGCCTCACTTCGATTTGAAGTGAGGGGTGGACGTAGGCAGACTGGAGGTCTGACCGAACCACCTTAAAAACCTCTGGGTACTCGTGTGATTGTCTGTGGTGATTTTGTGGTGTGCCTTCTATCCACTCGAGCTATTGTCCGCACTGCATTTTTGTGGGTTCAACTCTGAGATTGCTTGTTTTAAGTGAATCATTCTTCAGTAATTTTTTAATCGGTTGAAAACAGTGATCTATTCATCCCCTCCCCTTCTAGATCACTTCATATTTCTTGTATCAAGATGTGCAATCAGGTTTGATAATAAGCCTCATCCTAAAAGTGACAATAAGAGATGCATTGTTTTTTCCATTTCTTATGTTTTGGAAAAAAAGTGTTTCTACATTCCCTTGTCTTCAGCCCATGCTAGCAGATTAGCCTACTATCAATTCTTTCCCTGGGTGGAGGTCAAACGGCCAATCTTGGTGACTCGCAGCTTGGCTTTGGACCGGCTGACTATACATGTTGATGGTGCTTCAAAAGGTAACCCGGGTCTGTGTGGAGGTGGGGGATGCATCCGGGATGCCAAAGGCAACATGCTCATTGGCTTTGCCTTTTACTATGGCAGAGGCTGTAGTTTTCTTGCTGAAGCTAGGGCCTTACATGATGGTTTATCCATAGCAAAGCAGGGTGGTTTAAACATAGCAACTGTGTTTTCAGATTGTGCCTTGCTAGTTGATGCAGTTCATAAAGGAGTGGCTCCCAATTGGACTGTTTTGCCTTGGTGGAAGAAAATTTTGGAACTTCTTCGTGTTTGTGGAAGCACGGTGCAGCATGTGTACATGGAAGGCAATCAAGTTGCTGATGCCTTGGCATCATATGCCTGTGTTATCCAGGATAATTCTATTTTCACACATACTAGGGACCTCCAAATTTTGGCTAGGGGGGCTCTCAATATGGACAAAGCAGGACTGCCCACTTTGCGTAATTGTATCTAGATAAGTGGGTCCTTTCCTTGTTTTTGTTTCTTTACTTTTGATTGATCATACGAGGGTATACCCCAGTCATTGTATAGTCTCTTTTCTTGGTTTTGTGACTTTACCTTTGATTGTTCACACAGTGGTATGCCCCGAAGCTATTGTATTCTTTCATTCAATCAATAAAATTAGGACCACAGGATTTATCTAGGGGAGTGAGAACATTCTTCCCTTCTGGGGGAGGGTGCGCTCGACCGGATTTTAATCCTGTTGGTCGGTCTTTTGGATAAAAAAAAATAATTCCCTTCTTTTCTCAATTTTTTTTTTGAAAAAAATGTATCACCTTTTTTTTCTTCAAGGAACTTCACGAGAGAGAGAGAGAGAGAGAGAGAGAGAGAGAGAGAGAGAGAGTCTCTCTTTCTCCTTACACACACCTTTTTTACCCAAGTCATATGCAATGGCAGCAACAGATGGTGCGTGCACATTATTGAAGTATGCAGCCACCATCTTGAGGTCTCACCCTTTCTCGATGCGTTTAGCTTTCTCTCTTCTATTGGTGTTCTCAGTCCACTCATTGCCTCCATCAATTTGCAGTCTCCCTCCTCCATGTGAACAGATGGTGTTTCAATAGTTTGATCCACGGGGGCTCCAGCTCTCACAAGATGATGACACAAAGCTTCTGGATTGATAAGACAAATGAGTTGGGGTTGTGGGACCATGTTGAGAAGACAAACTATGTTGTACTTTCACTTCATCTAGCGAATGAAAGAAGTTCACATGCATCTCTATTTATTAATATTGACCACAGCTCATCAATGCTTGTCCTTCAAATGAGATAATATCCCAGCTACTTCTGAAGGTGAAGGTTGCCCAAGAGATGAAGACTTCGGCCTGGACATCTTCTCCGCCAAATTAACGCTAGACCTTTCTCCTCCCTACTGAGGTTGAAATTGGAGAAGGGAATCACCCGCGGGCGGAGATCGAGCAGGAGCAGGGGAGAGCGGTGGGAGGTTGAGAAAGGAGTCCTTTTGTGAAAGGTGGGACTGTCGCGCTGAAGGTGGGGGAGTGGGGCTGGTGAGTTACAAGGAGATGGGGCAGCGCTGTGAAGGGTTGACAACAACTAGTGGAGGGAGGGCCAGGGAGGTGGGATAGGATGTTGGATACAGAAGATGAGAAAGGGGAAGGGAAGGGGGAGGCATCTCACCCATGGGCATCGCACCCAGCTCCTTCTCGGAGAAAATAACAAGGCAAAGGCTTCACACTTGACATTCTCATAATTTTAATCAACTTCATTGTTCTCTTAACATGTGATTACAGACTCTTATATAGACTCCTCGCACTGACAACGTATCAAAAACTTCAACACCTAACATTTGACATTTATGACCAAACATCACCTAACAACTCTTTATAACTCACGTGGGAAGACTTAAGACACTAACATAATGGTGACACTAACATAATGATGACACATCTTCAAAGCACACCTAAGCTTACGAATGTGACCTATAAAATAAAACACTCAAAAACATAATTTGATAAATGTCCATGCTGCTTACGATCCTCGGCAAACCCCTCCGCTTGGAGGAGGTTCGACCTCGAACCTAGGGCCTTTGCTCAGAGAAGTAGCGGCGTTGGTGGAGACGGACGGTGAAGATGGGCGGCAGAGAAGGACAGAGCTGGAGCTTCGAATGGGGTCTCGCACCAGTCCCCATCTCAAGGATGATGCACTCGAAGTTTCAAATTCTTCCTTCATGGCGGAGAGGATGAGGACGGATCTGGAGCTTCGAATGGGGCCTCGCACCCGTCCCCATCTCAAGGACGATGCATCTGAAGTTTCAAATCATGTCTTCCTGGCGGAGCGGATTTGACCAAGAACCCGACTTGTGAGAACAAGTGGGTAACCGGCTCTGATACCAAACTGATGCGGGACAAAATCCCGAGTCGTATAATTTTACTACTTTCTCTCCTTTGTTCTTCAATTTTCTCAAAAATTATTTCCCACTCTATTTATTTAATATCCTCCACATTTTCACATAATAATTTTTTTTCTGATTTTTTTTTCATAAACTTCTGACCCCTTTTTTTGTAAAACGTCTCCCTCTTTGACCCCTTTTTTTACCATTTTTTTATGGAAATAACTTCTCCTTCTTTTTTTATTTATTATTTTTTTATTGTAGTTTTTTTCCAAAACAAAACTCATCAACTTTTTATTTTTAAACCGGAGACGTATGAATTTCTTTCCTTTTATCCTTTTTTTCTCTGTTTCATTTTTTCCTACTTCTTCTCTCTTTTTTTTTACTTTCTCCTTCTTTTTTTCACTTTTCCCCCCTAACATAATTTCCCTCTTTTCTCAGTTTTTTTTTGAAAGAAATGTATCACCTTTTTTTTTCTTCAAGGAACTTCACGAGAGAGAGAGAGAGAGAGAGAGAGAGAGAGAGAGAGAGAGAGAGAGAGAGAGAGAGAGAGAGAGAGAGAGAGAGAGAGGTCGGCCCCTCTCTTTCTCCTTACACACACATTTTTTACCCAAGCCATATGCAATGGCAGCAGCAGATGGTGCGTGAACATTATTGAAGTATGCAGCCACCATCTTGAGGTCCCACCCTTTATCGATGCTTTTAGCTTTCTCTCTTCTATTGGTGTTCTCACTCCACTCATTGCCTCCATCAATTTGCAGTCTCCCTCCTCCATGTGAACAGATGGTGTTTCAATAGTTTGATCCACGGGGGCTCCATCTCTCACAAGCATGATGATTACACAGCCTTTGGATTGATAAGACAAATGAGTTGGGGTCGTGGGACCCTATTGAGAAGACAAACTATTTTGTACTTTCACTTCATCTAGCGAATGAAAGAAGTTCACATGCATCTCTATTTGTTAATATTGACTGCAGCTCATCAATGCTTGTCCTTCAAATGAGATATTATCCCAGCTGCTTCTGAAGGTGAAGGTTGCCCAAGAGATGAAGACTTCGGCCTGGACATCTTCTCAGCCAAATTAACGCTAGACCTTTCTCCTCCCTACTGAGGCTGAAACTGGAGGAGGGAATCACCCGCGGGCGGAGATCGAGCAGGAGCAGGGGAGAGCGGTGGGAGGTTGAGAAAGGAGTCCTTTTGTGAAAGGTGGGACTGCCGCGCTGAAGGTGGGGGAGTGGGGCTGGTGAGTTACAGGGAGATGGGGCAGCGCTGTGAAGGGTTGACAACAGCTAGTGGAGGGAGGGCCAGGGAGGTGGGATAGGATGTTGGATACAGAAGATGAGAAAGGAAAAGGGAAGGGGGGGCATCTCACCCATGGGCATCGCACCCAGCACCTTCTCGGAGAAAATAACAAGGCAAAGGCTTCCAACCTGACATTCTCATAATTTTAATCAACTTCATTGTTCTCTTAACATGTGATTACAGACTCTTATATAGACTCCTCACACAGACAACGTATCAAAAACTTCAACACCTAACATTTGACATTTATGACCAAACAACACCTAACAACTCTTTATAACTCACGTGGGAAGACTTAAGACACTAACATAATGGTGACACTAACATAATGGTGACACATCTTCAAAGCACACCTAAGCTTACGAATGTGACCTATAAAATAAAACACTCAAAAACATAATTTGATAAATGTCCATGCTGCTTACGATCCTCGTCACTCCCCCTCGCCTGGCTCCCACCTCTCTGGTGGGGGAGCTGGACCCTACGGTGCGACCCCTCCTGCAAGGTGGCATGGTACCAAGAAACAGGAGAAAGGAGAAAGACCCTCACCAGGTAAAACGGGGAGGAAGAAGACGATGGGCGCGGCCGGCAACAAAAGAGCAGGCAGGGTTCAAAAAGACATCCTACGACAGTTCTTATATATAATTACCAGTGGCGAACGGCTACTTTGAGGCCCAAGGGCTGGTGAAAAGGCATCCGCCCCTGTCACGATATGGACGTCGAACTCAAGCGCCTGTTCGAACCCGCGCTCCCAGACAAGACCCCGCGTCATGATGATAGGAGGCACACTGCCTGCCACCACCAAACGCGCCTTGCGCACCAAGCAAGAATTACAAGGAGACTCTCCTCGGAGCTAGCTTCCGGTATACCCTCTCTGACTCAGCTCTCAGAGCCAGAAAGGTGCTTGGCCTCTGAGAGTGGGGGGCTAGTGAGGAGGGTAAATTTGGATTGGCCCAAATAAGGCCCGGTTGCACCAAGCCCAACTCGACTGGCGATCCGCAACGCGCTTAACGGGCCTCCCTCCTTGGCCGCGGCCCACAGTGAGTTGTTCAGGATGATATATAGTCCTTGGATTTGACAATGGGAAAGGCCTTAATTAGGGCGATAGGACTGCCGGATAGGCCTCCGGAGACAGACCGTTGCCCCCCCCCCCCTGATGCGGGTAACGACTCCACTAAGGGCGAGCACGCCCCATGGGCGCCGTGCGACTCGCCCAGGAACCGGCCGACCCCGGGGTAATCGCCCCTCAATGGGAAACTCCCGTCATAACCACAGGGAACCTTATCCCACAACGCATGCCCTTCCCTATTAAGGGATCGACCATCTCCACCAGGAGATCCCCCTATAAAAGGAACCCCGACGAAGGACAACCCACGGCGAATCTTCTGCCAAAAGTTACACACAAAGAATAGAGCTACTAGTCTTGCTACAGTGAAGGAGAGGTCATGCCAGTCTACGCTCTGAGAGAGAACCCCTCCTGCACGACCTTACCACCCAGCGAGCACTCCCCGAGTGACCACTGGGAGCGACGAGCACTCGTCCGGAGGATCTACACATCTCTCAAATCTCCTACTACAACCTCCATCATTCCCTCTCCCCTGCTCTTCTCTGTTCCTTTTTTAAAACCGTTACTGACTTAAGCATCGGAGGGTTGTCCCCTGAGGTAAAGCCCCGGGCTCCTTCTGACGCCCTTTGCTTCTGATGTTTGCAGGCTTCCACGGGTGCTGGACGACTTCCATAACAAAACAAATAGAAGTGGGATACGTGGCATAGAAACCAGATTTCTGCCTCTACAAAAGGAATAATCCTGAGATAATTGTCCATCATAAGATGATAAATTAATTATTTGAGTCATGAGATGATTAAATAATTAATTTCATGTTAAGTATTAATGTGGAAAAACTAAGAATGAGTTATTAAACTTAATGGCGCTAAAATCAGACTGACACTAGACTTCACACACGTTAGAGTTATGGACGGTAAGAGAGTATATATGCAATTTTGGACTTGTGAGAATTTTTATGAAAAACTAAAAATTCTATAAATAGTTACTTTGGGGAACCTTGGGCTAGGCATCCAGGGTTTTCCCAGTAAGGCGCTACCCCCTTTCTCTCTCCTCCTTGGGAGGGACACCACCTTCTCTCTCCTCTCTCTTCTCCCTCTCGTCTCTGGTGTAGAGACCATGCTGAGGTGCTATAGAGGAGGTTGTTCGTGGGGCACTATGAAGAGAGGATGCTGTCGTCCGTGTCCGTGTGGATACCACTAGCGACCATGCACTTACATGGTTCATTACAGTTACGAGAGATCGTTTAACTTCCCTGTGATCTGAGCATCGTAGAGATAAAATCAAATCCTATAGTTGTAGATATATATATTCATGAGGAATCACACAGAAGTGATTGACTCGGCTGAGATAAAATTTTAATTTTTTGTTTCCGCTACATTCTTCCTTATCCCAGTCTAAATCTTTACAAGTATCGTTTAACTTTTCGTCTATCTTATTTTCGTTAGACGATGTATCGTATAACTTTTTGTCTATATGTGAAACTTAGATGAAGTATCGTCTGAATCTTTTATGAGTGATTGCAACTAAGGGTGCGTTTGGAAAGGATGTAGGAGTGGGATTTTGAGCCCTCCAATCATTGGAATCTCTCCTCCTCCAAAAGCTTTTCTAAATGTCCCAATGTCCCATCAACATTAAGTTTATGGCGGATTTTGAGATTTAGAGAGAGATAGGGAGAAAGGGAAGAGGATTAGAAAATCTCCAAAAATTACTTAAAAGGTGATTCTTCTCTCTCTAAGGAATTTTGAAAAAATCTCTCCACTCTCAATCTGTTCTAAACGCGCCCTAAGATGAAGTTCTTTCAACCTAAATAGACGTTGCATCATCTATCTTATATATCATCTAACACTTAGTCTATTAGCCATTTGGAGGATATTTTTCTGATCTTGCTATATTATTCTAGATATTAAATCAGACCTTAATGTTTTGGGCTACGTGTATGGGAGGCCCGAGATGAGTTAAATCTGTAAGTACACTTGGTCATTTAGAGGTGATAAATTAAGATATGTAAAATATATTTATTTTATCATCATAAATCTAGAATAACTAATTTGTAAAAAAAAATATTTCCCCAACAAGATCTCAAATAGATAGACTTGGAAAACAAAGATCATACTCGACAGCTCATGTAAGTAGAAGCATGTTCAAAAATATATACAATAAGCATAAATCTGGGCAAATAACTTTCGTTGATATAAATGAACTGAACACATCATAAGAAATATTTCACCAACAAGGGTCATGAAACCAAAATACAACACAAAATTAAGGCCGGGCTACATCTTTGAAAGAGGAGGGAGTATATATAAAGGAGGTCAAGGTGAGCATGCAGCACCACGAGTCGATGATCAGTCTCCTAGGATATATTAAAGGCATAATTAATTAAGTCGACTCCGATCAAGTCAAAAGAAATTAGGAGAAGAAGAAATGCTGCATGCATGGCTGTGTGGTTAATAATTAGATATGCTTTGCTATTTCTCTATTAATTTCTCTATATAACTAATTTGTAATATATATATATATATATATGTATATATATATATATATATATATATATTCCCAACCAAGATAATATGTATAATTAAGTAGGCTAGCTACTGTTTTGAGTTCGTTTTATTTATTTATTTATCCGTTAACAGTTGAACGAGTGGATTCTCTCGATCTTGTCGGCACCTCCTGGGGGTGGATTGTGAACGTCAGTGAGGACAAAATTGAGTTGGGAGTGTGGACAGAGAATAAAATATAAAGGCTTCTTTGAGAACTTGTCCACAGACGGGCTCTGAACATGTGGATTGGATGATCACAGACAAGAGTGTCTTACTTAGGTAAGCTGTCCAAATCACGTGAGAGCTACCCTGATCGAGGTGATGAGCTGTGTGTCTCCTCCTTGGAATAGCATGCCGATGAATGAATGAATGGGGTCACCTCCACATCCATCCATGTGTCCTTTGTCCTCCTCACTCGTGACTCCCCCATTGCATCGAAGGTTATTTACATATTTACCCTTGTCAATGTCGTCTTTTATGTAATTTTATTTTCAGAAATGAAATTGTTTGTTTGGTCCTTGTGTGTGTGTGACTGTGTGTGTGTATATATATACATATATGGCGATGCCTAATTAAATCACAGTATGCAGAACCTTAATTAATTAATTTGATACCATGACATTGGGATCAGTCATTAATTATTACCTAACGGTGAAAGTAACTAATTAAATACCATGACATGGAGGTGATTCATAGAAAGAAGCACATCATGTATTCCAACTGAACATCTCTATGTAGTTCAGCCGCCGTCATCGACACTCCCACCTGTTGTCGTCAAAAAAACGAAAGAAAAGAAAAACTTACATATAGATTCTCTCTCTCTCTCGTGTGCGGTATAAATTTATTTTACACTACACCCAACGACATATTTACCTTCTCATCAATTGTCATATATATAGATATATATAACCAACTTCCATATATTAACAGCCAGCAACAAGTACGGGAAGAACACCAACCCCCGAAGAACACCAGCACCGGCAGAAGAAGCTGCGGGAAGCACCCACCCACCATTGACTAATTGTTAATAATAAAACGAGATCGTGAGAGACAGCGGGCGCCAAGAGGTAGTGGACCTGCCGCCGGCGCAGCCATGGCCGCCTCGAACTGCCTGAGGGAGATGGATGGGAGGGCCAGCAGGTCGGGGCCTCTGTCCCAGCTCTTCATGATGGGCCCCCCCCCCACGGATGAGCCATCCCACCCGATGTGCGCCACATGCTTCACGTCCGTCGGGAAGCCGATCTGCATCTCCATCTCCTCGCCGTCGTCTTCCTCCCCCCTGTGGAGGGTGAACAGCTGAGACAACCCCCTGAAGCTCTTGATCAGCCTCTGCAGCCCAGCGGAGATATTGCCCGGCCTCGGCAGCGCCAGCACCCCCAACGGATGCGGCTTCCCCGCCTTCCCACCCACGAAGCTCTGACGATCTTCACCTCCTCCTGCATGCGCGCGCGTCATATTCATATAAATATATCAATTTTAGACGAGCAATGGAGGGAAAAATACAGTTGAGAATTAATATAAAAGGGGAATACATATATATATGTATTTATAATATCTATGCAAGAGTAGTCGACAAGCCGGTAATGATCATTAATTTCGGCCCCATATATATAATTGGTTTGAACAATCGAGTATCTTTCAGAAATTTACGGAAGAGCACAGGAACAAGAAAGCGTTAATTAGGAGAGGCGTGCCACGTACCTGATCCTGTCGATAATCCTTTGGGCGATGGGTTGTGTTCGGCATGCGTCATCTTCGGTTGGTTGTCGCTCACCGCAACGCTAGACTGTGAAACACAGCCAACGGAGAAGGGCAGAATCACGAACCTCTCCATGCGATGCCTCATGGTTTCATGCATGAGGGGGGAGGGGGAGAGAGAGAGAGAGAGAGAGGTATGGATGAATAGGGGAAGAGGAACGGAGATAGAGGGATAGGGAGGTGGTTATGGGGATGGAGACGTGAAATGGCTCGGTTATACTGGTCGGTCTTGTCTTTGTTAGCAAGTCTGAAATGATTTCTCATTCGGGGGGAAAAGTGAGTGAGAGAGAGAGAGAGAGAGTCGGGTCGAGTTTGGTCTGGTGGGTTAGTTGGGTGTGTCCTTTTGCTGTGATCGGAGTCCACTAGTTTGTAGGCCAGTGTCAGCTCGGGAGCAGCATTCTTGTGCTTTAGATGACCTTACTTCGCTTCTGTGATTGCTGCGTATTCCAACGGCCATCCCGCTTTGCTGCCCTCCCCTGCAGACCAAGACATGGTATTTACTTTCTTTGATACTCGGGCAGAACAAGGGCGAATAATCCATCCAACCGATATAAAGTCATCTTACGTACCTTTTCTCGTCTAACGACTTATTCCATCAAAATAATTTTTTTTACTTAAAAACTCAGTTAGAATCAGTTCAGAACCAACAAATAAGTCAGCTTTAGGCGGCATATTATCTTAGACCCGCTTTGATAACGAATTAAAATTTTATCTAAAGTGATGTGCCCATCCCCTATTCCTATCTAATCTAAATTAAGTCATTCCACATATTTTATGAGAATGTTAAAATCTACCTTAATTTCTATCCGACTCCGATTAAATCAAAATAAATCAAATTAGAACAACTCATCTAACCTTGATAAATCATCCTAAACGAATTTATTCCATTATCAAAATAGACCCATTCTTTTCTTTTTCATCGTAACACCTTTGCCTCCCCCCCCCCCTTTCCTTCCTTCGAACTCCTCTACTGAATTATTGGGCAACTCAAAAAAATATATCCGTTGAATTGATAAGCACGCCTTCGTTTAAAGTGCTCATGTTTCATTGAACTCGGAGCCAGCGCAAGACGTCGTCGTCGTCGTCTTCTTATTCCTGTTAAAGAGAATTCCAATGTCCGAATATTTTTCAGAATAAAACTACGTATAAAGAGAGGGTACTTCTCTGCCAGTGAGTTGAGCTCAAGAGTCTTCTAATAAAGCTCCCGATGTTTGAGGTTATGTACGCAATACAACACCAGGTTTTTGGACTTCTTAATCAGTCTGACAAACCTGTCGGATAAGGCTTACAATGTTGACGAGCTATTGTATATCATCTATCTCTTGACATTTTCCAGCCATGTCAGTACTGTTGAAGACGAAGATAGAAGAAAATAACTATACATGTTCTAAGACTCTCCAGCCTTCGGATGGAGTGATGACATAAGGTTCTGATGACAATAATTTTCAGTTGTACTTAACTGATTCTGCCATCTGCTACAGTACACATGATTAACCAACCTTGAACACAACAAAATTCATTACTGACTCATTTGCACCCCAATGGATATTGTCGTGTACACTTGAATGTGTAGTGAGGGGTCGAGCAAGAAAGCGCTAGACAAGAGCGAGCAGTGCTTCCAACGGTTGAGCCGAGTGTTGAGATTGAGTGCCCGCAGGTTAATTTCTCCATAGGCTTGGAGTTGAGTGCTGAGTGCCAGGCGCGCATTTGGCGTTGAGACTCTTCAGATGGAGAGAGAGAGAGAGAGATGTTGAGTGTCCCTGTGATTTTGATAATGTCAAACAATGTGACTCGTCGTAAGTTAGATGAGTTAGTACATAGTGGTTTTGATGATGTCATAGTGCATTTGATCATGCATGGTGCATTTGGTCATGTATTGGTGCATTGGATTCATGGATTAACATTTGCAATCATGCCATGCCTTGCTTTAATGCTATATGATCCTAAATGCTATATGATTCTAACTCTGCATGAGTATTCTTGAATTTGTGAAGTGGCTTCAACCTCATGAAGCTAACAAGTCCAAGTAACAGATCCTGCCAATATTGTTCTTACAGTAATGATGGAGCTGAGAAAAGTCAATCAGTCAAGCAAAGCAGTAGCTGTAGATACAGAAGAGACAGCAAATTGCTACAAGAAAGACTATGTGTTGCTATGAAGAGATTTGTGTGAAGAAGAGTCAACCCAGACACTACAGCAAGTCAACACAGTCAAAGGCTGATGGTCAAAGTCAGTATCCGTGTCAGTCAAGCCAGCACTTGAAGCATTCTGTTGTCAGTCAAGCCAGCACTTGAAGCAGTCTGTTCGAAGGATTTATCTCCAATGCCGCGATGCATCAAGGTTGATGCACCGACGCACCAAGATAGAAGTCAGTTAGAAAACTGCCGATCGAAGGTTTTATCTTCAATGCCTCGATGCATCAAGGTTGATGCACCGACGCATCAAGAATCAAATCAGCCTTCAAGTCACAACATCAAGACTGTGCTTCAATGCAAAAGTGCAACTATGTAGCATTATTGCAAGAAACATGTCGAAGCACCAAGTTGTACATCGATACCACGGAGCAGATACTGATCAGTCAAGTCCGTGCACGGACGCAACAAGTGAATTGCATCGATGCAGGCCATCTAGAAGCTCCACATCTTCAATTCTGCACCGACACAGTCATGAAATGAATCAACACACAAAGGCAATCTTCGTCTGATGCACCGATGCATGGTATAGTTGCATCGACGCACCCAGCTAAATCCTGCAAGCTGCAAGTCAACACATCGACGCATCTAAGGAAGTGTCGACCTTCTGTAAATAACCTATGATGCTATTTATTTTGGCCGACCGAAATAGGGAGAACGGTCAACCGTTTATGATAAGACTCTTCAACAGCCAAAAGGATTAAGGAAAATGAATAAAGGATGGGACTGGTTGATTAAGGGTGAAGATTGACTGCCTTACTGGATCAAGAGGATACAAAAGACTGAAATGAGCCAAAACTTGTGAGGTCTCTGAGGAATCACGTGCCAGCGCTCATGGTCATGGAACCTTTGGCGCGAAAATGATAGCCCACATGGCTGGAAGACTCATATCATCTGAATACTTCCATTTTCCAGGTGGACCAATAGAATTTTGGCTGATCGGAATCTCGAAGAGAAGAGTGTGGAAAATATTACCATGTTCTATAAATATCAGTCTTCCTGATTAGAGAAAAAGAGAGAAAGCAGCAATCCTTCATCCCCCAAAAGAAAAATCACTGAGAGCTTCTCCGATAGAAAAAGAAGAAGAAAGAAGGGAGAGAAGAGGTAAGCCGGAGAGCAGTGAGCTGAGAGGAGAAAAGAAAGAGAGTCTGAGAAGAAAAGAGATTGGGTCTAGAGAAGAAGAGTGAGAGCAGTTCCAGACATTCAGATCAAAGGAGGGTTTGAGAGCAGCCGGAGCTACCATTGAAGATATGTTGTCAGTATCAGTTCGTGGATCAAATCCACAACTGCTGTGACTACAAGAAAAGGTGCGATTACAGACAAAAATTTGTGACGGACATTTGTGACGGGAATTTCCGTCTGAAATTTGTGACATATTAATTTCCATCCGAAATACTGTCTGAAATATGCAATTACACACGGAATTTCAGACGGTACTACACACGGAAAATATTCCGTGTGAAATTTCACACGGAATTTGTGACGGATTATTAAACTGTTCAAAATTTATGACCAAGAATATGTGACCGCCGACTCCATCTGAAATCTGTCTGAAATCCGTTACAAAGGAGTTTTGTGATGGATTTCAGACGGATATGGCCGTCTGAAATCCCGCTTTTTCTGGTAGCGGATCTTGTTTTGTTTCTTTTGTTTGCTCTTCATTTTCGTTCCAATTCCTTGTCTAAGGAGTGGGTGTTCCTTCTGAGTGATCAGAAGTAGGGAGAGCTAATCTCCGGGTTCCCTCTGAGATCTCAGAGGAAGAGAGGGTGGTAACTCTCTGGGTTTGTGAGCAGTTGGGTGCTGTCTCATGGTTTCCTTCTGCATCCGCAGAAGAAGGGAGTGTTTGTTCTCTCCAGTCACTACATTGGTAGTGGGGTGCTATTCTAGCGTGGTGCTAGATCAGTGGTTGCGGGATTTGTCTCCCTTTGATTCAAGCTGTTAGTCAGCACATTGTCGCAGACTGAGTCTATTTCTTGCTGTTTACAAGGGGAAGCCACACTCTGGTTGGAGTGTGGGGTGGACGTAGATCTACAAGGCAGATCGAACCACCTAAAAATATCGTGTGCACCGTGGCTTGATCCTTTGCATTTGCTCTATTCCATCGATCCTCTTCATAGGTTCATGTGTGATCAAATTGTTCATTGCCTTCTAAATGTGTGGTAAGTGTTCGACATGGTGTTAGTGTAGAACGGTTGTCTGCTGCATCTAAACCGAATTATTGCTATTAAGTCTCTGATAGTCACTCATGTGTTTCAGACTGCTTCCAAATGAACCGCTGGATAATTTAATCAGTCTTGTTCTGGTATATTAAAAGATGTGTTCTCATATCTTGCGAGAGGAGAGTTTCTGGACTCAACCCTCCGCCCAGTACCAGTGTGAATCTAACTAATGAATGGTATTTGAATTTAGCTCAACAACTGATAAGCTCTGCCATCATCTGTTTAGTACTTGATAGAACTATTATTTACATGTGTATGATAGCCATGGACTTTATTGTCTAAGCAAGGTCTTAGCTGTGAATGATTCTCTAGCAATTGCTTAGTCTGTTCTTATCAAGAGAATTTCTTCCATCTGGGCTGCTGGCACTGTTGCCATTTCAGCTCAGCCTATTTCGCAGTGTGAGTTGATTTTCATTTAGCAAAGTTTTATAAGGGATCCATTCAACCCCCCCTTTTAGATCCCAACTGCGCCCCTAACAATTGGTATCAGAGCGGGTTCTCTGGTTGATCAGATCCAGCGATCTACAGAGAATCCTGCTACTTTCTCGGTGCATTTTCTGTCATTGTCTGTTGTTCCTCTGGTACAATGTCATCTTTAGTTCACTGTTTTGATTGGTAGCCTTAATTTGATTTAAATGGCTCATCCACCGATTTTCAATGGGTCCAACTTTGATTTCTGGCTTAGCAGCATGCGCAGGCTTGTTAGATCAATTCATCTTGATCTATGGAAGTTAATTTCACACGGTTCACACCGATTACCTAAGGATAAGTCTAAATGGACTGATAGTCATAGATCCAAGAATGATGAGAATCTAAGAGCTCTGAATTTGATGAAGGCTGCCATTGATATTGACATACTTCCTTGTTTTTCTACTTGCAAAACTGGCAAGGAGATGTGGGACAAATTGAGGACCATCCATGGACAGATGGAAGATAAATGTCTCATGGAAGATAAAAGTGATCACATCAGTGATCAAAATGAGGACGAGGAAGAAGTAAGTTCTATCTTTGAAAACTACTCCATTAAAGACTGGGTAAATGCATATAGGGATTTACTTGAGTCTCATGAACAGTTAAGAAAACAGAACAAATCTCTGAAAAGAAAAGTGAATAATGTCATGAATCCTAATTTTGAAAATGAAGATGTTGAAATGCTGAAAACTGAAAATGATATCTTTAGAAAACAACTGATGAATCTTGACACAGTCAATTCAGAATTGAATCACATGAAATCTGAAAATGAAACCCTTAGAAAATACATTAAAGAAAGTGAAGATAAACTCAAAAACCTTGAGGAAGAAAATAATTTGACTGTTGAGAAATTTGAGGCTGTTAGGGCTGTAAACATAGAGTTTCAGAAAAACATTGAAAATTTGCAAAAAGATTTGAAAGAATCTGAAACTAAAAAGATACGAGAAGTCACTTCTGATGATCAGAGTTTAATTAATGAGCTGATTCAAAATGAAAAACAGATAAAAGAAACTGAGATTCTGAAGGGCGAGATTGAAAAGCTAAAACAACTAAACACTACCCTGTTTGATAGATTGGTTAGTTTTGAAAAGGGTAAGTGTGTCATTGCTGACGGATCAGATAAACTAGCTAGCCTGGAAACTGAGATTGAGAGGCATAAGTCAGTCAACGCTTTATTGAATGAGAGACTAGCTAGACATGAGGAAGAAAATGAAAACTCTGAATTGTTAATTGCCACTTTAGAAGATGAGATTTAGGACTTAAAAAATTCTTTGTCTAAATTTGTTGATGGCCAAGAAAACTTGGACAAGTTGCTGGGAGTCAAAATTAATTTTCAGAGAGGGACTGGGTTACAACCTAGTTAACAAAAAGAGCTTTGGAAATAAACTTAATACATCTTTTGTGTGTAGCTCTAAACAAACTAGCACCAAAAATCCTTCAGTCTTTCAGTTCACAGGTCAAAAGGATCCTAAACATGTTGGTAATCACAAAACTCAGAAACAAACTGAGGAAGTGAAAAAGAATGATCACATGCAGAAAAATCCAAGAAACACTCATGCTAGTCCTGTACATATTGTACACAACTCTAACACACACACACATGCACACAAAAAGGAAATGTCATGTCATTATTGTCATAAAATTAATCATTTAATGCATGAGTGTAGATTGATGGAACAAGATGATCTGAATGCTTATACAATGCATGCTAGGAAATCTCATCTTAGAAATAATGCATTTCAGAAAAGAAAAATTTAATATTTTTGTTGTGGCAAAATAGGCCACATTGCTGCTCAATGTTGGCATGTCCAACGAAGAAAATTTAATTCTGAATCTGATAAATTCCGTGTAAAAGAAAATGTTTTTGGTAGAAATAAGTATAGATTTAAAAGAAAATCTTTTGCATGTTTTGAGTGTGGGAAACCAGGCCACCGAGCCTCGGACTGCTGGTTAGCCGGTCACAAAAGACAAAATGTTCATTTTAAAAACAGAAATATTCATGTTCATGCATATAAAGTCCATGCTCATGCTAATATGCATAAAAAGAACAAAAAAACTTATGCCTCATGTCATTATTGTGGTCAGATTGGGCATTCTATAACTGCTTGACATTTAATGAAGTTTGATGATTTAAAGGCCCAATGGTTGTGGAAAACATCTCTTAAAGGAGCTACTAACCCTTTAGGACCCAAGGAGACTTGGGTACCTAAAATTACAAAATGAAAACTTGTTTTGCAGGTGTGCCTTGAAAGGAAATAAAGAGGGGGTTAAATAAAAGCAAGGCACATGCTGTTTGGAAAAACCCCGATTTTTGTCTCTTTCATTGTTAAATTTGTAATTTGTTATTCCCTCTCTTGTCGAATTGCATAACATGTTTTGAATCTGCCTGAATCTCATGCCATTCATTCTTGTTTACCCTTTTAGTTGCACACTTAATTAAGGGGGAAGTTGAATTAAATTGGAATGCATAGATTCTCATCTCTGATAATTGGAAATCTGCTGCATATATCTCCACATGTGCATATGTCATATGCATTGTCTTCATTAGTATCCCATTCAAACTTTCAAGATGTGCAAGTACATATAGACCTGCTCTTGTTAAGTATTTCATGCACGACTTCATGGTATAATAAATGGTGATATAAATAAGGACAAGCTAAGGCTGTCTGGAAGCATTCACCATGCGAGAGGTGATCTAATGGTCAATCCTCCGCCTGGTACCGTGGGTCAAAATTGCATACAAGGCATTTTAGATACTCATGAGAATAGTTCAGAAGTTCACTGCATAGTCTTCATGCTTAAGCCTAATGAGTCAATGCACTAAGATAGGGGGAGTCAATGCATAGGCATACAAATGTTTAATCATGCATACAAAAGTTTTAAATTCAATTGCATATTATTCATGTGCAATATTTCAAAAGATTGCATGACAAACATGCACATTCTTAGGCAGAGATTTGTACTCTACTTTATGATCAATTTGGCTGTCATTGCTTGCTAGCTCATGCACACATTCAGGGGGCTTAAATAAGATTAATCACATGCATGCACATATAGAAGGGTAGTTCCTGCACTCTATAGTTTGCTCATAAGCATGAGGTTGCCTTGATGCCCGTTCACTATCTGTCCACTCTCTGTTCATATCTGACATACTCTTGAGTTGGTCTTCTTGAATTTCCTTCACATATATTGTCTACTTCATGAATGTGAAGTTCCCCGCAATAACCCTCTACTTGCCGCCTATTTGAAAACTATTGTCATACATCTTGTCATACATTGAGTTGATGTTCCTACATCCTCAACATGTTCATAACTGTGAGCCTTCTTGAGATCATCCTTCAGCATCATTCTTGAAAAATTCCATGAATTATCTGAAATTTAGGAAAATTTTAATTTGCATACAATGATCATAAATCTGTTCATTCAAAATTAGGAATCTTCCATTATATACCCTTATGATTGTCCAAAATAATCTTGCTGGTTTGACCTTAATGGTTTCTTTGAGTTTAAGGATGTATGTCTCGAAAATAATTGTGTTCAATGTTAATAGACCTTAATCAAGTTTTTACATGTTGTGTCTTGAAAATTTTCTTCTAAAAATCTGAAAATTCTGAAATCATGGTTTTTCTTTGGTTCAAACACTCAAGTTGAGTATTGTCTTTAAACATCAGATATTCTGATATTTCTAAAGGCTAAAAATTGTCAGAGCAATGATAATGGTTCACTGAGAAATCATGTCCACTAACCCTGAAGTCTAATGGATTGTGTCATGAAGTGCCATGTTAACTCTACAAAACATCAATGAAAATCTAGACAGAGCAATGGCTAGCTTACTGAGAAATATATCTCACTCATCAATGAAATGAGTTGAGGTATGTCATGACGTAAAAAGCCACCTCTATACATGTTGTGACATGACAATCAGTCTTACTGAATACTTAGGGACGCTAGCGTCTAAACAATGTATGTCCTCTAGTTATAATGTATGTACTAGACTTGATTGCTTTAAATGGTAAGCTAAAACAATCTTGCTGAATCCAAGAAATAATTCAGCACTTTTATGCATGTTTAACCTCAATACTATCTTTGGTAAATCCCAAGGGAATCATTGAACTTAGATAAGTAAGATTGAGGAATATTAAATAAGGAGCTAATATGATATCTTGATTCATTTCTATTAAAACTTGAATGCAAACATGTTTTCACATGTCATTGCTAAACCAAGAACCCATTAGGTTTGAACCATGGTGTTAAATAAGGAACATGTCATAAACTGTTTATAATGGAAGAGTCTAGAACTCCATTCTCTCAGATTTATGAAATTAGTATCTGATTGAAATTTCATGAATGATCCATACTTGTGGAACCACTGATGAAATTATGATGCTCTCTGAAATTTCCTTGCTATTGAAGTCATCACTGTGCTAACTCTTGATACTGTCCTTCACTACTTCCACCATCTCTAGCTTTCTCACTTCAATGGGGGAATAGTTTGCTAAAGGGGGAGTAGCGCCTGATGTTTTTTAGAGTCTCACTTGGTATCTAAATCTGTAGTTTTGATGTGAACTTACTCACTTCTGCACACATTATCATATGTGCAACATCATCATTTTGTTTTGTCAAAGGGGGAGATAATTTTTTTTTTTGTGAGAATAGCTTTGCATATTTTGTGGCTAAGCATGCAATTCCATGTCCAAGCGGGCGCACATTTGTTCTACATATTTCAAACTATTTGTTTTGACAAAGTCAAAGGGGGAGGATAGTTTGATGAGTCATTATGCTTGTTGCCACAATGACTAATAGTGTTGGTGTTGCCATCATCAAAAGGGGGGAGACTGTTGAGTGTCCCTGTGGTTTTGATAATCTGTGGTTTTGATAATGTCAAACACTGTGACTCATCATAAGTTAGATGAGTTAGTGCATAGTGGTTTTGATGATGTCATAGTACATTTGGTCATGCATGGTGCATTTGGTCATGTATTGGTGCATTGGATTCATGGATTAACATTTGTAATCATGTCATGCCATTCTTTAATGCTATATGATCCTAACTCTGCATGAGCATTCTTGAATTTGTGAAGTGGCTTGAACCTCATCAAGCTAACAAGTCCAAGCAATAGATCCTGTGAATACTGTTCTTACAGCAGTGATGGAGCTGAGAAAAGCCAATCAGTCAAGCAAAGCAGTAGCTGTAGATACAAAAGAGACAACAAATTGCTACAAAAAAGACTATGTGTTGCTATGAAGAGATTTGTGTGAAGAAGAGCCAACCCAGACACTACAGCAAGTCAACACAGTCAAAGGCTGATGGTCAAAGTCAGTATCCGTGTCAGTCAAGCCAGCACTTGAAGCATTCTGTTGTCAGTCAAGCTAGCACTTAAAGCAGTCTGTTCGAAGGATTTATCTCCAATGCTTCGATGATTCAAGGTTGATGCACCGACGCACCAAGATAGAAGTCAGTTAGAAAAATGCCAGTCGAAGGCTTTATCTTCAATGCCTCGATGCATCAAGGTTGATGCACCGACGCATCAAGAATCAAATCAGCCTTCAAGTCACAACATCAAGACTGTGCTTCAATGCAAAAGTGCAACTATGTAGCATTATTACAAAGAACATGTCGAAGCACCAAGTTTTACATCGATACCATGGAGCAGATGCTGATCAGTCATGTCCGTGCACCGACGCAACAAGTGAACTGCATCAATGCAGGCCATCTAGAAGCTCCTCATCTTCAATTTTGCACCGACGCAGTCATGAAATGAATCAACACACAAAGGCAATTTTCGTCTGATGCATCGGTGCATGATATAGCTGCATCGACGCACCCACCTGAATCCTGCAAGCTACAAGTCAACACATCGACGCATCCAAGGCAGTGTCGACCTTCTGTAAACAACCTCTGATGATGTTTATTTCGGCCGACCGAAATAGGGAGAAGGGTCGACCGTTTACGGTAAGACTCTTCAACAGCCAAAAGGATTAAGGAAAATAGATAAAGGATGGGACTGGATGATTAAGGGTGAAGATTGACGGTCTTATTGGATCAAGAGGATACAAAAGACTGAAATGAGTCTGAACTCGTAAGGTCTCTGAAGAATCGTGTGCCAGCGCTTATGGTCATGGAACCTTTGGCGTGAAAATGATAGCCCACGTGGCTGGAAGACTCATATCATCTGAATACTTCCATTTTCCAGGTGGACCAAGACTATTTTGGCTGATCGGAATCTCGAGGAGAAGAGTGTGGAACACGTTACCCTATTCTATAAATATCAGTCTTCCTGATCAGAGAAAAAGAGAGAAAGCGACAATCCTTCATCCCCCAAAAGAAAAATCACTGAGAGCTTCTCCGATAGAAAAAGAAGAAGAAAGAAGGGAGAGAAGAGGTAAGCCGGAGAGCAGTGAGTTGAGAGGAGAAAAGAAAGAGAGTATGAGAAGAAAAGAGATTGGGTCTAGAGAAGAAGAGTGAGAGCAGTTCCAGACATTCAGATCAAAGGAGGGTTTGAGAGCAGCCGGAGCTACCATTGAAGATATGTTGTCAGTATCGGTTCGTGGATCAAATCCACAACTGTTGTGCTCCTTTGGAGCTACATTCTGTTCGTCTTGTTTTGTTTCTTTTGTTTGCTCTTCATTTTCGTTCCAATTCCTTGTCTAAGGACTGGGTGTTCCTTCTGAGTGATTAGAAGTAGGGAGAGCTAATCTCTGGGTTCCCTTTGAGGTCTCAGAGGAAGAGAGGGTGGTAACTCTCTGGGTTTGTGAGCAACTGGGTGTTGTCTCACGGTTTCCTTCTGCATCCGCAGAAGAAGGGAGAGTTGGTTCTCTCCGGTCACTACATTGGTAGTGGGGTGCTATTCTAGCGTGGTGCTAGATCAGTGGTTGAGGGATTTGTCTCCCTCTGGTTCAAGCTGTTAGTCAGCACATTGTCACAGACTGAGTCTGTTTCTTGCGGTTTGCAAGGGGAAGCCACACCCTGGTTGGAGTGTGGGGTGGACGTAGATCTGCAAGGTAGATCGAACCACCTAAAAATATCGTGTGCACCGTGGCTTGATCCTGTGTGTTTGCTCTATTCCATCGATCCTCATCACACGCTCATGCGTGATCATATTCTTCATTGCCTTCTAACTATGAGGTAAGTGTTCAACATGGTGTTTGTGTAGAACGGTTTTCAGCTGCATCTAAATTGAATTGTTGCTATTAAGTCTCTAATAGTCGCTCATGTGTTTGAGACTACTTCCAAATGAACCGCTAGATAATTTAATCAGTCTTGTTCTGGTATATTAAAAGATGTGTTCTCATATCTTGAGAGAGGAGAGTTTCTGTACTCAACCCTCCGCCCAGTACCAGTGTGAATCTAACTAATGAATGGTATTTGAATTTAGCTCAACAACTGATAAGCTCTGCCATCATCTGTTAAGTACTTGATAGAACTATTATTTACAAGTGTGTGATAGCCATGGACTTTATTGTCTAAGCAAGGTCTTAGCTGTGAATGATTCTCTAGCAATTGCTTAGTATGTTCTTATGAAGAGCATTTCTTCCATCTGGGCTGCTAGCACTGTTGCCATTTCAGCTTAGCTTGTTTCGTAGTGTAAGTTGCTTTTCATTTAGCAAAGTTTTATAAGGGATCTATTCAACCTCCCCTTCTAGATCCCAACTACGCACCTAACAAGGGAGAGAGAGAGAGAGAGAGAGAGAGAGAATTTCCAAATGTCTAGAGCCAAGTCTTTCCTACACAAGGAAAGGGAATTTCTTGTCTGGGGTGAGGTATCCCGTGAGAATCCTCCAATGCTTAAGTCAACACTGGGTGGAAAGTCTCATAAGCATGAGGTGGACTCGAGAACCAAGAAGAGAAAGTGTTGGGGGCCACTTGCGTTGTCACGCCCCGAGCGGGGAAGGAACCCAGGGAGAGAACTTGACGAGTTTATATCAATCATGTCAATCAGAGCAAATAGAATTTCGACATCAACATAGAGTGCGCAATAAGAGAAGAATTTAAAACATAACCAAATACTGATACCATTGATAACCACCTAATCCATTAAACAAAGTCACATAATTCCAAGACTTAATAAGTCTAATCAGGCCCGCAAGCCTTAATTATTACAATTCGTGCAATGACATAAGTTTCAATAACAAGACTCCAAGAATAAACTAGGGACGACATGACTCGATAGAGTGCAATAGCATGACGCTTGTAGGTTCTACGCTCGTCACTCTGGTTCCTGCCCATCCGAGTCCGAGTCAGGGTCTGCATTACCTGAAAAGTTGGGGAATAGAACTTGATGAGCGAACGCTCAGTAGGAATTATATCTCAAGAACTAGCAATTGATTTAAGTAATTACCGTTTTCAAATGCAAGTCTAGCATGTGAAACATGTAAAATAGAATGCTATGGAATTGAACATGATAACGAGAGGAAATAACATGTATTGTTGATCCAAGATAGGGAATTTCAAGTATTCAAGATTTCAAGAACGAGTACCAAGTATATCAATAAAGTCATTAATGTCATGAGATAATGGCTATTAACAAGCAAGTACTTTGCCCATTCCGGGCCACGCAAGTCGTGTCAAGTCAATCAAGTCAAGCACGCAAGAGAGAGATAGATCGTGGATTATCGTAGATTCAGGCAAGTACTTCGGTGCAATGCCACACCGTGATCAATATAACTCCCATGGGCACAAGTACTTTCGGGTGCTCCTCCCAGGACCAGATCGGGCCCTATATGCGTAGACATTGTTACATGTAAATATCCAGACAACCACTTTATTGATAGCCATGGAATTCCAAGAACAACTCATGTAGGATATCAAGGTAGATTCGTGGATAGGTTCCACGGAATTTAAGGAAGAATATTAGATAGACGAGGATAAAACTAACGAGAAACATGACATGTCGATAACCTGGGTAGATTCGGTACCTTAACTAGGCAGCCGTGATAACTTGAGTGGATGACTAAACCTGTCACCAATCAAGAGACATGAACCAAGCTGAGAGATTGACCCCATCTATAAGGGACTCAATCCAAGATACCACCTAGTGGAATATCATCATTCCAATGGCAAAGATTATTCTCTCATGGACCAAGATGGCGACATGAGAGGGCCGGTTTACCACAAGACGTGGCAAAAAGGTACAAGGTGTTTAAGGTACAACCAGCTCAGTCGGCCTTGAGGGAATCCAAGGCTACGAGGAGACTTACGGAGGTCCCAATGACTAACTCGCCAGTCCGAAGGAACGGAATGTCCAACGGAGGGCTCGTATGTCACCAAGAGTTGAGGTGTATACGTGAACCAATCATGAAACAGGGACTCCATCTACGGACATGAGATGAGAGTGCCAAAAGACCCGCGGTATGGGTCAAAAACGGAAGAAAACGGTGAGAATAAGAATGCGTTAATCATAGAGTTCATGTCCATCCTACCTTATAATTAACTATAATTAAATAAACTTATATTATTTAACGCCCGTGGGTGCCGTCATTTATTAATTAGCATCCTCTTGGGGAATGTTAATTTTTCATGATTTTTAACTCAATTTATTTAGCAAGAATTTTCATTTAAACCTATTTAATTGAATAAATTCAAAAACACACATTAAAAGGCACATTGATTTATTTAAAATAATTTAAGAAAATAGAATATATGATAATTAGCAGAAAAATACAAGGATTCTAAATATATTTTTTTTCATAATTTTTGGTTACATATTTTAATAAATATAGATTTTCAAAGACATATACACATGATATATATATATATATATATATATATATATATATATATATATATATATTTAAATTGACGCCTATACCGCCACACGTCAAAACTGAATCTCACGACCTCACATTGGTCGTTATTTCAAAATTCAAATTTTTGGAACCTTTCGTTTCTGTGCTTAATAATGTCGGAATCTAGCGTATAATATACCGAAATGACCGGCTCGAAAAACTCTACCTAACTATATGTTCAAAATAATTTTTTGACGAGAGACGGGGGATCTTGCCATAGAGGGCACGAAAAATGGTGCAACCACTTTCAGTACCTCAGTCTCTATCCCAATAGTATGCTAGTAAATTTTCATGGCCAAAGGATACTTCTATAACCATTAACAACTATAAATGCGAAAAGCTCATAACCCACATATATATATATATATATATATATAATTGACGGATGTCACTGATCACTTCTTTTTAGAATTTGTTAATTGACGCCCTCGTGACTATCATGTTTTACTTTTTTAACGTCCTTAACAGTGGCGTCAATTCCATAAAACATGACATATGCAACGTCGTCAATTCCAAATGGAATTTGACGACCGTTTTGATGGCGTCAAAATGAAATAACGCCCTAGAAAGGGGCGTTAATTACTGTAAAAATTTAGAGCACACCGATAATCATATGTATGATAAAAATGCATGATATAAGATGATTTCATCTATCATGTTGGCCTTAAATCATGGTTTAACTTCGTTTGGACTACGAAATTTGAGAAAACCTACCTTTTTTGAAGATTAAACGGTGTACGGGATGAAGAAACGATACTCTATTTCGAACAGAGTATGTTGATTGCTTGCAGGATGAAGATGGAGGATGCCTGCTTCTTGATTGCAGATGCAGGATGAAGGAAAGGAAGAAGATCTATCTTCTCGTAGCAGTCAAACCGCAGGAGGGAGAGGAGGATGAAGACGAGCACCGTCTTCAAATGTCTACAGGATGAAGACGGCAGGACGAAGAGGACGATGCCGGCGAGTTCGAACGCAGCAACACGATGGTAAGGGAAGGAAAATGGGCGTTCGACCAATCAACGTGTTTTTATAGGAATGTAGGGATTCTAGAGAGTTCGTTCATGGGAAACGGAAGGATTTTGAAGGTTTACGTATGTTGCTTCATCCCCCCTTCTAAAATGACAGCCACCTGCCATTCCCTTCCTCAATCCCTAGGGTTCGAGATGTTTACGGAGGCAAGGTATTACGAGCCTGCCATGCATAACCAAAGATCATTCCCAGTTTGTGGCCGCCTTCTTTAAGTTGTTCCGAAAACCCTAGAAACTTAACACCATGCACCATCGATCCTGCATGCGGTTTCGGGTGGCTTCGGGCATGACTCCCTTGGACTTGCTGTGTGTGTTAAGTGGGCTTGGGTTTTTGGCTAATTTAGTACACCCTTACGTATATATGAGTTATAGCATTCGAATGGTACGAAGCCCATATGTGTATATTTAATTATTGGGTATTGGGTTTGGATTTGGTTTAGCAAGTGACCTCTTGAGTATATCCATATTTATATAAGTGAGGCCCATTAGTATATATCTCAAATAAATTCTTTTATTTTCACTTATTTTATTCTTTTATTCCCATTTTTCTCGATATGAATTAGCGCCTTAAGAGAGTGCGTGTTTTCATTAAATAGCGCCTTAATGAAGGTCGTCCTTTACTATTGTCTTATAAAATTGACGTTCATCAGAAGAGGCGTCACTATTTAAATTAGCGACTTAGGAGGGGGCGTTATTTATTTTTGACCCATTTGTTATATATATATATATATATATATATATATATATTTTAGTGTAAGGCCCAACATCAATTTAGGCTATTTCCCTTTATCAAATTTTTATTTTATTTAATTCATGACCAATATTAGCATGTATAGATTTACTAGTTTAAATTTATTTAGAATCTATTTTATTTTTATTAAAATTTTCGAGGGGTGCTACACCCTCCCCCACTTAAAAGAATTTGGTCCCCAAATTCAATTGCATGAATGGAGACATGGAGGATATAGAGTACTTACAGTTTAGAATAATTCTGGATATCTCCTTCGCATGGATTCTTCAGTTTCCCATGTAGCTTCTTGCTCCAAGCATTTGTTCCACTGCACTTTTACCATGGGAATGGTCTTGTTTCTTAAGACTCGGACATCTCGATCAAGAATCTTCATTGGCTTCTGTTCATAAGTGAGGTCCCTTTGAATCACTAAATTGCTATGATCAATGACGTGGAAAGGGTCGTGCACATATTTCTTTAGCATGGAAACGTGGAACACGTTGTGCACTTCCGACAGTTGTGGAGGCAAACTAAGACGATAAGCTACCTCGCCAACTCTTTCCAATATTTTGAGTGGACCAATGAATGTCGGTGTGAGCTTGCCTTTAACTCCGAACCTTCTTATTCCTCGACCGGGTGAGACTTTGAGGTAAACATGGTCTCCGACTTGGAACTCTAATTCCCTTCTTCTATTATCTGCGTAAGATTTCTGTCGGGATTGTGCTACTTTGAGTCTCTCTCGGATAAGTTCAACTTTTTCTGTTGTGTTTCTTACCATATCTGGCCCTAGTAGTTGCTTCTTGCCAGCTTCATCCCAGCATATAGGAGATCGGCAACTCCTGCCGTACAAAGCTTCAAATGGAGCCATCTGTATACTGGCTTGGTAGCTATTGTTATATGCAAACTCGGCTAGGGGAAAATGATCATGCCAGCCTCCGCCAAAGTCAATAATACAAGCCCGTAGCATGTCTTCAACTATTTGGTTTGTTCTCTCGGTCTGACCATTGGTCTGGGGATGGAAAGCAGTACTGAAGTTGAGCTTCGTCCCCAAGGAGTGTTGTAGACCCTTCCAGAAACAAGAAGTGAAGCGAGGGTCTCGATCAGACACGATCGATGATGGGACTCCATGCAATCTCACGATCTCCTTAATGTATAATGCGGCCAAAACATCAACCGACCATCGACTTTTAATTGGCAAGAAATGCGCCGACTTGGTTAGTCGAACGATGATTACCCAAATACCATCATGTCCGCCTCTAGATTTAGGCAATCCCATGATGAAATCCATACCAATTCCTTCCCATTTCCATTTGGGAACATCAAGGGGGTGTAACTGTAGCAACCCTGATAAAATAAAAAGGAATAAATAAATCAAAATAGATTAAAAGATTTAATAAAATAAACGAAAGAGTTTGGAATAAAAAGAATTAAACCCTGATGAAAATAACGCCTCAGATAAAGGCGCTACTTTACAAGAAAACGCCCTTACATAAGGCGTATTTCTAAGAAAGGACGCCCACAAGACAAGGCGTCAAATTTCAAATGACCAAAATAAATAAAAAGGGCAAGTTTGCATAACGTCCTTTGAATGGACGCGTTTCAACAAGTAACGACGCCTGACAAGGCGTCAATTTAAATTCGACGCCCTGACCTAGGTCGTTAATTCAATTCGTCTTTCGTTCGACCCAGGAGTCTATCCAGGGTAAGTAGATAACTATGAGAAAGAGTTCGAATGTAGTAATAACTTAATCTTAGAAGTGTTACTTCCACTAGAACTCTATCCCTAATAGGATCCCCATAATCCTATAAAAGCCCTTGATCACCCAAGCCTAAAAACTATTTGATCGATCATCTGTTACGGTATGTATTCCTGAAGCCTTTTTCTATGATTCTTTAGGGTTCGTGAAGAATAATTATTCTTCTTCTTATGTTCAGGAAACCCTGCTGCTGCCGACGAAGAATAGGTAATATTCTTCTATCTTTTTCCTTAAACATCGATTACAACTATGAAGATTATTAACATCTTCATCTTTCTTCTTTTTCTCTTCCTCTACAGGTTCTGTAGCGTGAAGATCTCTGAAGAACATTTGTTCTTCTTCCTGCTGCTGCTGCTATTGTGGATATCGCGTTGCTATTGAAGCAACAGAGCTCATCTTCTATCTAATCCTTCACGTTCCATCTTCCCAAATCTTCTAAGGTAGGATTTTCTCAAGCACTGTAGCCCAAATCACCATAATAACTATGTTAAACCATATATATTAGTTCATGCATATAGTTTTCGAGAGTTTTAAATGTTTCTATTGTTGGAAAGAAACGCCCTTTCCACGGGCGCTAATTTTATACGCGACCCAGACCAGGGCGCTATTTAAATAAACGACCCTGACAAGGTCGTCAATTTCAGATTTGACGCCCTGTACACAGGCGTTAATTTCGTGAATATAGTAAAAACCCACGTTTAAAATTAGATATATATGAAATCTTGAATCTAATATATTGCATGACTCCACCTGTGAAATCCTGCTATATTTCCTGTCATGACCTTATAAGTGTTCTCCTGTACATTTAATTATCGTGAAATTCTTGCTGTTCATGTCAATCCCTGAAATTTCTTGAAATTCATGACCATGTATAGGTCGTTTTTCACTGATCTAACGCCCCTGTACAGGACGTTAATTGAAAAGTAATGCCCCTGTCCAGGGCGTGTTTTTGATAAATTTCTAAAAAATATATATTCGGCAAAAATAGGAGTAAAGAATGAACGACCACTGTATATTATAATTAAACGCCCCTCACTAGGGCGCGTTTTTGGTAAAATATTGAAATATTGAAATTTTGTAAAAATAGAAAATAGATAAACGCCCTTACTTTAGGCGTTAATTACTTGAGTAGTGACTTTACTTAAGTCGTTATTTTCCTGTAAAAATATTTTTACCTGTTTCTGATAACCGATGGTTTCAGTATATCTATATATATATATGTATATCGGCACTATATCTCCACTCCGTGAGTATAGTCCCACGTTTCATGATTCTTTATCGATCACCCTCAATTCTCATTGACATACAAGCTCTCCTTTGGACAATCCGTTCCTTTGGACTAGCGAGTTAGTCATAGAGACCTCCGTAAGACTCCTCGTAGCCTTGGATTCCCTCAAGGCCGATTGAGTTGGTTGTACCCTAAAAACCCATTACACTATTGAATGCCATGTCACTCTAAAGAAACATGGTATACCGGCCCTTATGATATGCAAAGAGTATATCATGAGAATTCTTAATGGGATGATGATATCATGCCATTTGTTGATGTTCTTGTGGACCTCAATTCTATGATAAGAATGAGGGTATCGTACCTTTGATATACTGTTCATGTGGACCTCAATTCTATATAAAAGAGTGTCTATACTCATATTGTCATGGTACCCGAGTTATGGGAACCTATTCTACCTAGTTTTATCGAATTCGTGATTGTACCGCTGTTATCGCCTATCTGTGTCTAATATCGTATTTTTGGACTCCATTCTATCAAAGTTATCCTACGTGTCTACAAGCTTTGATTATTGAAATTCCATATTGGCTATATATATATATACAAGAGTGGATGTCAAAATACATGATAAATGCCTGCGCATATAGGGCCCGATCTGGTCCTGGGAGGAGCACCCGAAAGTACTTGTGCCCATGGGAGTTTTAATGATAAGGTATCTGGCATTATACCGAGTGCATGACTAGCTTAATTGGACATTCCACACAAATCTTGTACTTGACTCGTACTTGACTTGACATGACTTGCGTGACCCGAAAAAGGGTAATTACTTGCTTGCTTGATACATGATAGTCAATGTTCTTGACATGACTTGCTAAAAAGTACTTGCTTGAATATCTTGTTATCTTTTCTTGAAAGCTCATGACTAGCTCATTTTGCTGTCTTATTGATAATTCTCTCTCTATCTTGTCATTTTATACGAGCATGCATAGCTACAGTACATACATGAAAGATGTAATTATTTAAACCCCTTGCTAGCGCTTGAGATATAATTTCCTACTGAGCGTTCTCTCACTCCGTGTTTGTCCCTTACTTTTCAGGTAAGTCCGACGAAGAAGGTCAATCTGATGGGGAAAGTCAAGAGTGAAAGAACTAGAGCTTTTCCAAGTGTCATCTAGTCTTTTTCCTATTTTCTTGAGTCAACTATGTACTTTTCCTTTTTGATTGAATAGAGTATTGGATTTGTAATAGTCTATCCATTATGAAATAAAGGATTGGGTTATCTTTACTTTTGCGCATCTCTGTTTTGGTGTCGAATACACTACTACTCTGATTGACATGATTGATATAAACTCGTCGCGCATATCCGAGTATCTTCCGCGCTCGGGGCGTGACAGTAACTTTCCGGCGGGTCTTTGGTGTTCTGCTTTTACTTGTTGGCACGTGAGACAGCGAGATACAAAGTCTGCTACCTCCCTCTTCATGTTCGGCCACTAGAAAGTTCTTTTTAGATCTTTGTACATCTTAGTTGCTCCAGGATGAATGGTATACCTAGAGCGGTGTGCTTCATCTAGAATTTTCCTTTTCAACTCAGGATAGTCCGGAACACATGTCCTTTCCTGAAACATTAGTCTTCGATCAATTGCTAGCTTGAACTCAGTCCTTTGATCTAGTTTTTCCCTGATTTCAATTATTCTAGGATCTTCGTCTTGTAACTTCTTGATTTCAGATAGCAAATTCGGATGCACACTCATGTGAGAGAGAGTAATACACCCGTCTTTCTGGTCTGTGCTTATATTTAATCTAGAGAATTCCTCTAATAGTTTCCATTCCCGTATCATACAGCTGGCTATAAGGGTTCTCGGCTTTCGACTCAAGGCATCAGCTACCGAATTCCCTTTACCGGGGTGATACTGAATAGTGAAATCAAAGTCCTTTAAATATTCCAGCCATCGACGTTGCCTCATATTAAGCTCCTTCTGAGAGAATAGATATTTGAGGCTCTTATGATCGGAGAATACTGTGAATTGTTCTCCGTAGAGATAGTGTCTCCAGATCTTTAGTGCAAATACTACCGCGGCCAACTCCAAGTCATGCACCGGGTAGTTTTCCTCATGCTTCTTCAATTGCCTAGAAGAGTATGCGATAACTCTTCCCTGTTGCATTAACACACAACCGAGGCCAATACCGGAAGCATCGGTATATACCTCGTACTTCTCTCCTTCAATAGGAAGGGCCAAGACCAGAGCAGTGGTCAAACGGTCCTTCAATGTTTGGAAACTTTGTTCACATTCCTCATTCCACTCATACAGAACTTCCTTGCGGGTCAGCCTGGTGAGTGGTACTGCAATTTTTGAGAAGTTTTTAATAAAACGCCGGTAATAACCAGCAAGACCAAGGAAACTCCTAATTTCTGTTGCATTTGTTGGTTGTTCCCAATTCTTTACCTCTTCAACCTTTGCGAGGTCCACTGAGATTCCATCTTTTGAAATTACATGTCCTAAGAAGGACACTTCTTCCAGCCAAAACTCGCATTTGCTAAATTTGGCATATAATTGATTATCCCTCAATATCTGCAATGCTATTCTTAAATGCACTTCATGCTCCTCTTCAGACTTTGAATATATCAGGATATCATCGATAAAAACCACAATAAATTTGTCCAGATGTGGTCTAAAGATGCTATTCATAAGCTGCATAAAAGCTGCAGGGGCATTTGTTAGTCCAAAAGGCATAACAGAAAATTCATAATGCCCGTACCTGCTTCGGAATGCAGTTTTGTGAATATCCTCGTCCTTGATCCTCAGTTGGTGATAACCCGATCGAAAATCAATTTTTGAGAAATACTTAGCTCCAGAAATTTGATCAAAGAGTTCATCAATTCTCGGCAGTGGATATTTATTCTTGATAGTGAGATGGTTCAGCTGCCGATAATCGATGCACAGCCTCATCGATCCATCCTTCTTCTTGACGAATAACATTGGTGCTCCCCACGGGGAAGTACTTGGTCTGATAAATCCTTTCTTCAATAGCTCCATTAGCTGTTCCTTCAATTCCTTTAATTCTGCGGGGGACATTCTGTAGGGTGTTTTGGAAACAGGTCCGGCACCCGGAACAAGGTCTATAGTGAACGAGACCTCTCTCTCTTGTAGCAAACCAGGCAAATCTTCAGGGAAAACATCGGAGAACTCCCGAACCACTAGAATGTCTTCTAGTCTAGCTACCTTAGCCTCTGTGGCAGTTACAAATGCTAAGAATGCCTCGCATCCTTTGTTGATAAGTTTATGGGCTCGAAGAGCAGAGATGACTGGTGATCTCTTCCGGGGAGTAACGTAAGTTAACTCCGGGTAATCCACAAAAGTTACTTTTCCATTTCGGCAGTCTACAGTTGCCCGATAGGTGGATAGCCAATCGGCCCCTAGAATTACATCGTACTCTTTTAGATCTAAGCATATTAAATTTGCAGGTAAGTTGTGGCCTTTAACCATAATCTTACAATTAGGGTAATGGAAAGTGACATCAGACTCGTTCCCTAACGGGGTAGAAATTACCAAGTCTATCCATTCAGGTTCCATAGAGAATGAAGCAGCAAATTTCTTTGAAACAAAAGAATGTGTGGCGCCAGTATCAAACAGTACTTGAGCAGATTTAGAACAGATAGTCAAAATACCTTCCACCAACCCTCCCTCGGTTGGTTCCGTCTCTTGGAGAGCTTGTAAACGTCCTTGCTTCTTTGCCGGACGCTTCTCTTCCTTTGTCTCCGGCTCACTTTGCTCATTCATCATTGGACAGTCGGGAATATGGTGTTCTTTACTCCCACAATGAAGGCATGCTCCGAGCCTTCTCCAGCATTCCGCAGCCTGATGACCTGGCTTATCGCAATATTTACAATTCTCCTTTGGTGGTGCCGTGATGAAGAAAGGTTTGTTGTTGCCCTTCTTGAATTTCTTCACCTTGGAGGGTTCGCCTCCATTATTGGTCCACTTTTTGAAGGACGGTTAAGTGTTGGGGCTTGTGACATTCTCCCTTTTATCCTTACCACGGATTTTGTCAGACAGTTCCGTGGCGTCTTCTAGCAACTGGGTACGCCGCACCATCTCTGAGTACACTTGAATATCCAAGGGAGCGAGCTGGGTGATATACTGGGGTCGTAACCCATTCAAGAACCTTCTTGCCTTCATCTTTTCAGTGCATACTAAATGTGGTGCATATCTAGATAGCCTAGAGAACTGGGCTTCATAGTCAGCTACCGACAGGGATCGTTGCTTCAAGGCAGCAAATTCCGCGGCCTTTTTCTCCTGAACATGGTCTGAGAAGTATTTGCTATTGAAGTGCTCGACAAATTCGGCCCATGAAACATGATCTTCAAGCAGGGTGGCCTCGACGGACTCCCACCAAGCACGGGCGTCCCGTTCCAGTTGGAACGTAGCCAGAAGCACCTTTTCACCATCCGCGCATTGCATGATGTGGAAGATCCGTTCGATCTCTTTTATCCAATTCTCTGCATCCTCAGGGTTTGATGATCCTGCGAACCTTGGAGGGTTGAGGTTCCTAAAACTCCGATGGAGGTCACCAGCACCATGGTGTGCCCCACCTTGAGCCACATGTTGCAAGGCCTGGGTCAGGCCTTGAACAGTTCGTTGCATCTCACGCCATTGTGCGCGTTCAGCAGCCATAGTCCTACAAGAATTTAACCTTAATTAGTTTCATGTTGGAATTTGTAGTTGGAAGCCCTACAAGGACTTATACCCACGGCACTACCCATCCTCATAGTTTGGGGATAGACCTATCCTTGGACTTGGGTTTCCTAGGAATTTGAAATCCTAGGCTCCGATACCACAAAAACTGTCACGCCCCGAGCGCGGAAGGAACCCGGGGAGAGAACGTGACGAGTTTATATCAATCATGTCAATCAGAGCAAATAGAATTTCGACATCAACATAGAGTGCGCAATAAGACAAGAATTTAAAACATAACCAAATACTGATACCATTGATAACCACCTAATCCATTAAACAAAGTCACATAATTCCAAGACTTAATAAGTCTAATCAGGCCCGCAAGCCTTAATTATTACAATTCGTGCAATGACATAAGTTTCAATAACAAGACTCCAAGAATAAACTAGGGACGACATGACACGATAGAGTGCAATAGCATGACGCTTGTAGGTTCTACGCTCGTCACTCTTGTTCCTGCCCATTCGAGTCCGAGTCAGGGTCTGCATTACCTAAAAAGTTGGGGAAAAGAACTTGATGAGCGAACGCTCAGTAGGAATTATATCTCAAGAACTAGCAATTGATTTAAGTAATTATCATTTTCAAATGCAAGTCTAGCATGTAAAACATGTAAAATAGAATGCTATAGAATTGAACACAATAACGAGAGGAAATAACATGTATTGTTGATCCAAGATAGGGAATTTCAAGTATTCAAGATTTCAAGAACGAGTACCAAGTATATCAATAAAGTCATTCATGTCATGAGATAATGGCTATTAACAAGCAAGTACTTTGCCCATTCCGGGCCACGCAAGTCGTGTCAAGTCAATCAAGTCAAGCACGCGAGAGAGAGATAGATCGTGGATTGTCGTAGATTCAAGGAAGTACTTCGGTGCAATGCCACACCGTGATCAATATAACTCCCATGGGCACAAGTACTTTCGGGTGCTCCTCCCAGGACCAGATCGGGCCCTATATGCGCAGACATTATTACATGTAAATATCCAGACAACCACTTTATTGATAGCCATGGAATTCCAAGAACAACTCATGTAGGATATCAAGGTAGATTCGTGGATAGGTTCTACGGAATTTAAGGAAGAATATTAGATAGACGAGGATAAAACTAACGAGAAACATGACATGTCGATAACCTGGGTAGATTCGGTACCTTAACTAGGTAGTCGTGATAACTTGAGTGGATGACTAAACCTATCACCAATCAAGGGACATGAACCAAGCTGAGAGATTGACCCCATCTATAAGGGACTCAATCCAAGATACCGCCTAGTGGAATATCATCATTCCAATGGCAAAGATTATTCTCTCATGGACCAAGATGGCGACATGAGAGGGCCGGTTTACCACAAGACGTGACAAAAAAGGTACAAGGTGTTTAAGGTACAACAAGTTCAATCGGCCTTGAGGGAATCCAAGGCTACGAGGAGACTTACGGAGGTCCCAATGACTAACTCGCCAGTCCGAAGGAACGGAATGTCCAACGGAGGGCTCGTATGTCACCAAGAGTTGAGGTGTATACGTGAACCAATCATGAAATAGGGACTCCATCTACGGACATGAGATGAGAGTGCCAAAAGACCCCCGGTATGGGTCAAAAACGGAAGAAAACGGTGAGAATAAGAATGCGTTAATCATAGAGTTCATGTCCATCCTACCTTATAATTAACTATAATTAAATAAACTTATATTTTTTAACGCCCGTGGGTGCCGTCATTTATTAATTAGCATCCTCTTGGGGAACGTTAATTTTTCATGATTTTTAACTCAATTTATTTAGCAAGAATTTTCATTTAAACCTATTTAATTGAATAAATTCAAAAACACACATTAAATGGCACATTGATTTATTTAAAATAATTTAAGAAAATAGAATATATGATAATTAGGAGAAAAATACAAGGATTCCAAATATATATTTTTTCATAATTTTTGGTTACGTATTTTAATAAATATAGATTTTCAAAGACATATACACATGATATATATATATATATATCTATATATATATATATAGTTAAATTGACGCCTATACCCCCACACGTCAAAACTAAATCTCACGACCTCACATTGGTCGTTATTTCAAAATTCAAATTTTTGGAACCTTTCGTTTCTGTACTTAACAATGTCGGAATCTAGCTTATAATATACCGAAATGACCGGCTAGAAAAACTCTACCTAACTATATGTTCAAAATAATTTTTTGACGAGAGACGGGGGATCTTGCCATAGAGGTCACGAAAAATGGTGCAACCACTTTCAGTACCTCAGTCTCTACCCCAATAGTATGCCAGTAAATTTTCATGGCCAAAGGATACTTCTATAACCATTAACAACTATAAATGCGAAAAGCTCATAACCCACATATATATATATATAATTGACGACTGTCACTGATCACTTCTTTTTAGAATTTGTTAATTGACGCCCTCGTGACTATCACGTTTTACTTTTTTAACGTCCTTAACAGTGGCGTCAATTCCATAAAACACGACATATGCAACGTCGTCAATTCCAAATGGAATTTGACGACCGTTTTGATGGCGTCAAAATGAAATAACGCCCTAGAAAGGGGCGTTAATTACTGTAAAAATTTAGAGCACACCGATAATCATATGTATGATAAAAATGCATGATATAAGATGATTTCATCTATCATGTTGGCCTTAAATCATGGTTTAACTTCGTTTGGGCTACGAAACTTGAGAAAACCTACCTTTTTTGAAGATTAAACGGTGTACGGGATGAAGAAACGATACTCTGTTTCGAACAGAGTATGTTGATTGCTTGCAAGATGAAGATGGAGGATGCCTACTTCTTGATTGCAGATGCAGGATGAAGGAAAGGAAGAAGATCTATCTTCTCGTAGCAGTCAAACCGCAGGAGGGAGAGGAGGATGAAGACGAGCACCGTCTTCAAATGTCTGCAGGATGAAGACGACAGGACGAAGAGGACGATGCCAGCGAGTTCGAACGCAGCAACACGATGGTAGGGGAAGGAAAATGGGCGTTCGACCAATCAACGTGTTTTTATAGGAATGTAGGGATTCTAGAGAGTTCGTTCATGGGAAACGGAAGGATTTTGAAGGTTTACATATGTTGCTTCATCCCCCCTTCTAAAATGGCAGCCACCTGCCATTCCCTTCCTCAATCCCTAGGGTTCGAGATGTTTACGGAGGCAAGGTATTAAGAGCCTGCCATGCATAACCAAAGATCATTCCCAGTTTGTGGCCGCCTTCTTTAAGTTGTTCCGAAAACCCTAGAAACTTAACACCATGCACCATCGATCCTGCATGCGGTTTCATGTGGCTTCGGGCATGACTCCCTTGGACTTGCTGTGTGTGTTAAGTGGGCTTGGGTTTTTGACTAATTTAGTACACCCTTACGTATATATGAGTTATAGCATTCGAATGGTACGAAGCCCATATGTGTATATTTAATTATTGGGTATTGGGTTTAGATTTGGTTTAGCAAGTGACCTCTTGAGTATATCCATATTTATATAAGTGAGGCCCATTAGTATATATCTCAAATAAATTCTTTTATTTTCACTTATTTTATTCTTTTATTCTTAATTTTCTCGATATGAATTAGCGCCTTAAGAGAGGGCGTGTTTTCATTAAATAGTGCTTTAATGAAGGTCGTCCTTTACTATTGTCTTATAAAATTGACGTCCATCAGAAGAGGCATCAGTATTTAAATTAGCGACTTAGGAGGGGGCGTTATTTATTTTTGACCCATTTGTTATATATATATATATATTATTTTTTTTAGTGTAAGGCCCAACATCAATTTAGGCTATTTCCCTTTATCAAATTTTTATTTTATTTAATTCATGACCAATATTAGCATGTATAGATTTACTAGTTTAAATTCATTTAGAATCTATTTTATTTTTCTTAAAATTTTCGAGGGGTGCTACATGCGTTTGCCTTGCATGGGATTGCATATAGTTGCATAGTATACCTGATGGAGGCCGTAGTGACCTGCCTTATAGTCGAGGAGGGTAAAATTGACTCGGCCCATGTAAGGCTCATTACCGCCAGGCCCAATTTGGCCCACGATCTACAACGCGCCTAACGGGCCCCGACAATCGCAGCCCGTAGCGGACTGCCCAAGACGGATGGATCTTGGATTCGATAGTGCACGAAGGGCTTTATCCCAGGCGCAACGGCCATCGGATGACCCTCCAGTGATTGAAAGCGGCCTCACCCCCCACTAAGGGGGAGCACGCCCCACGGGCGCCGTAAGACTTGCCAGAGAATCGCCCGACTCCGGAGGAGCCGAACCTCAACGGGAAACTCCCCACGATCACGGGGAGGTGTTACTCTACGACTTATGCCCTTCCTTCTTAAGGGATAGGCCCTCACCATCAAGACAACCCCTATAAATGGGCCCCCGAGGACACAAAGATAAGGTGAGGCTGGAGAGAGATAGAAGCACCGACTTTTCCACTACAGCAAGAAAGGCCTCGACTGTCCACCCCTCGGGAGTGGATCCCACAAAGGAGAGTGCAAGAGGTCTTCCGAGCAACTTTACCACCCAACGAGCACTCTCCGAGAGCTCACTGGATACGGCGGGCACTTCTCTGGAAGACAGACTGCCCCTCCTGGCCCACGCAGACGATCTCGCGCTCTCTCTCTCTCTCTCTCTCTCTCTCTCTCTCTCTCGCGCGTTCTCTTCTTTATTCTCCCTCTCTCGAAGTACTGACTTAAGCATCAGAGGGTTGTCCCCTGAGGTAACGCCCAGGGCTTCTTCTGACGCCCTTTTTCTCTGGTGTTTGCAGGCTTCCACGGGTGCCGGATGATCTTCCCCAACAAATAAATTTAAAAGTGTGGTGTGAAGTCTGGGAACCAATTTTCCACCTCTACACTTTTTGGCGCCGTCTGTGGGAAACCGATCAAAAAGCCAATGGCACCCCTTGGGAGCCACCGCAATGCCAGCCAACGGGGCCGAGGTTCTCACTAGGGCCCCACTTTCCGCCAGGAATCGTGAGAAGCCTCATCATCCACCCGACCTCGTAGGGAAGTCACCACTGACGAGTTTGTCGAAATGCGTCAACAGCTTCAAGCCGTGAAGAACCTGTGTCAGGACCTCCTGAACAGACCTACGGGACCGGTCCGCATCTGTCGGAACAACCTTAGAACGGGGGGGGGGGCTCTGACCGTAGCAGATTCCCGCCGAGTGGGAGAAGCTTCCCACGCCTCCGCTGCGCCGGCCCGGGGACTACGCAGCTCTCCTGCATCAAGGGCACACAGCCCGCTGCACTCTAATCTAGAGATGGCCCAGCGGCTGCAACGTATCGATGAGATCGAAGACAAGGTCCGGTACTTGGACGACGTCTTGCTCGCCGCGAAGACTCACGGACTCATCATCGATGACTTGGACTTTCACGCTCCCTTTTCTAGGGAGATCATGGAAGCCCCCATCCCACCAAAGTTTCAACTACCGTCCTTCACCCCCTACGACGGCACCACTGACCCGGCCGACCATAAGCACAGTTTCGAGTCCAACCTGGTATTTCACCGGGCGTCGGATGCAGTGAAATGTTTGGCATTTGTTACTACTCTTCGTGAGAACGCTCGGACATGGTTTGAATCCCTGTCGGTCGGGACCATCACCTCCTTCCAACAGCTGAAGAAGTTGTTTAAGGAGAACTTTATTAGCTGTCGAAAGGAAGCCAAGTCTATAGTAAGCCTGCTCGTGATCAGGTAGGGGTGAGAAGAGACTCTCTGGGACTACGTGTCCCGCTTCGCAACAGAGGCACTTCGTACCCCACCTTGACGTCAGCATCGCCACCACCGCCCTGACACAGGGAACCTGGGACTCCATCCTCTGGCTATCACTCAAAGTCGAAGCCCCGGCGACCCTGACGGACCTCCTCACCTTGGCACAGAAGCACGTGAGGTGTGAGGAGAACACTGCGGCCCTCAGCCACACAGCCGGTACGGATCGATCCGACCGTAAAAGATCCACCGACTCACCTCGGGAGGGTCGAAACAAGCCGGAGCGACGGGATCGGGAGCATCGCAACCACCCGGAGAATAAGGAGAGGGTCCAGTACCGACACTACACGCCCCTAACGGCCCCGCCTAACCAAATCATCATAGATATCCGTGAGGAACCCTTCCTCCAGTGGCCTCCTAGGATGAAGTTAGACTCGAGGACAAGAAGCAAGAAGAAGTACTGCGGCTTCCACCGTGACCACGGGCATGACACGGCTGACTGCATCCAACTCAAGGATGCCATCGAGGACCTCATTCGGCGAGGACTCCTCGATAAATTCATTGCCAAGGCCGCGAAAAAGTGACAGCACGAGTGGACCCCTCTGCCCATCGACAACCGACCCAACGTGAAGGAGATCATGATGATCTCTAGAGGGCCGGCTTGAGGTAGGGACAGTTCCAGAAGAAGCTGGTTGTATGCGTCAGCAATCAATGCTGAGGAGTAAGGCGATAGTAGCCATTAGGAAACTGTCGCCCGGGAGCACCTCAAAGATCCAATCGTCTTCTCAGATGAGGACCTGGAAGGTGTAACCACTCCTCATTCTGACGCTTTGGTGGTCTCGGCCACCATCAACCAATGTACCGTACGACAGATTTTAGTGGATAATGGAAGCAGCCCCAAAGTTATTTCTTACGACTGCCTGTGTAATGCCTTGGGTCTATCGGATCTGTATCGGAGAGCTTTCGGATTGCTTTTGTGGGTCCTGAGTTGTGTTTTACGATCCACGCGGGTTTTTCTCTCGTATAAGTTACGGAACCCAGTGCAGAGTTTATTATTGAGTTCATCGACTCGAGGATGCTACAGTTGCGTTGTGCTCCTTTCGAGGATCATTTGGACTATTTTTCCATATTTTTCTGAATTAGTGCATTTTCAGGCCAAAAATCAGATTTTTCAAAAATTAGAAAATTCTTATTTTCCTTTCTTTTAACCCTCTCTCTCTCTCCTTCCTCTCTCCTCACCGCCGTTCACTCTCTCCCTCTCATTCTCTCTCCTCTCTTCTCCTCTCTCCGCGGGCGCACGACCGTGGCGAGGTGGGCGAGGCAGGAACGTCGTGGAGTTGTCATGGAGCGTGTTGGTGTGAAGGATGGAGCGTGGCGTTGGCGCGATCCCTTGGTGGATTCAAAGCCGGCGTGTTCGGGTTCGTGTGATGATTTTCAGCGTGGTTTAGTCATTTCAGCGTGCGAGAACTTCGGTGGAGGTAGGGGGACAGATGCTCTACTTCTCTTCTGTGTTCCCTCACGATTTGGAGCCGAACGGTGTGAGTATGAGCGGGTTTTACCGCGTTTGGGTGAAAGCATGCTTCAGGGGGTGTGAACCGAGCTCGCCTTTCAAGGCGATGATTTTCAGACTAGATGGTTTCATTCGAACCCCTGGCATGTTGGGAATCCTTTCCCGCCAGTTTTACAGCATTTGGTCGAGAATCAGAGTCGGTATGAGCCCGACTATCCCCGTGACTCATTTTGGGTTGATTCGATAGAATCGCCAGTTTCTTGTCGTTTATGCATCGATTGGAACCCTTCCGGACTATGGAAGGTTTATATGGTCATTAGGATTGTTTCCACTTCGTTTTAGGGTGAACGGGGCATGGAAAGGCCGGGTTTTGGCCCTTCCTATAGTTTTCCCGCCGCAACGCCTTGGCGATCTTACCAGTGACCTTTTTTATCTCTTAAGCGGTCCTGGGGTGACCGTTTTGGTTCTTTGTCGGTTTAAGTCAGTTAGGGTCTGAGTGGTCATGCGATAGACCATTTTCCTTTGCTTGCGGCCCATTGGAGGACTGCTAAGCTCTGTCATGCGGTTCCTTGGAGACCGCTAGGCTGGGTGTGTATGTCGGTTTAGCTAAGCGGTCATGCGATAGACCGTAAGGCTGGCTGTGGCGGTCTGTGAGATGACCGCTAAGCTTCGTTTATGTCGGTTCAACGGTTTTTAAGTCGGTTTGGGCTAGCGGTCTAGCTCCGACCGCATGGTGTCCTTGGCGGCCCTTTGGGAGACCGCTAGGCTCGGTGAAATGGTTTGAGATAGACCGTTTGGTGGTTTGACTGGTTAAGTTGGTTCGCGGTTGACTGGGTTATGCGGCCAGGTGAATGACCGCTATAGTCATCATGCGGCCCTTCGATAGACCGCATGCCACTTATGTTTTTATAGTTTTGTTCGTTCGGGTCTCTGAGTGTAGCATTCATCCTCACGACCGTTTCACTCAGATGGCGTCCCCTTGGTGGACCATTTTATCTTGGTATGGCCCTTTCATGACCGCCCAGTGCCTGTGTTCTCTATGTGAGGGTAGCGGCCCTTTGGCTGACCGCTTGGTTTGCCTAGAAGTCAAGCATGTGACCGTTTCTTCCCAGAGTTCTGTTTTCCCATTGTTTTGGCCTCCAATTGTCTTGGCTTGACCTTGTGGTTTGCCCGTAGTCTCGTGGATGTCTTGGATGTCCTATGAGGGCAGTGACCATGTTGTGGGGTGGCCGGGGAGTGCCATTGTGCCGAGTAGTATTCCGTGATGTTTCAGGATCATTATTGGTTTCCAGTCAACCCGGTGTGATCCAGTGGTTGGCATGTGACCTCGTGAATGTCTCGGTGATCCTGTACGAATCGAGACATAGTTTTGGACGCCTTGAGATACTGTCTTACCTCGGTTTTCATGTCCATGTGCTCTGAGGGTCTTCGTGATCCCTCAGGTCTCCGTGATTCGTGTTATGCGAATGTGTGGATCCAGTAATTCTGTGTCATTTCCTTTGTCGGTGTTTTACCGCGACTGTGGGTTAGGGATTAGGCTAATTGGCGGCATGTTACCGCTTTTGTGTGACGATTTTGACCCGAGTCGTGAGACTCAAGTATCGTTGTGTCAGCAGGTCTAGTTGTCTGTCCTGAGTCCGGTGGTAGTTTGGTATTCTACCTTGTGTCTTGTACTTAGTGTTTCGTAGTATGTGTGACAGTGCATCTTAGCCTATCTGTACTTCAACACTAATGTTTCGGAGTCTCTGTGTCTAGTGAGCCTCCACTAGTCGTAGCCTGACGACACGTTCCAGTGTGTTGGTCCACCTAGGAGTGGTGGAGAGGTAGTTCCCGATATACGGTTTTTAGGCTAGTTTCCGTGGGCCCCCTTGCTTTGCGGTAACGTCCTACTGGGAGAAAACTAGCTAGAGGCCTGGATCAAGGCATTGAGCTTGTGTGTGCACACATGGTCAGGGGCGTTTGGACGAGAGCCGACGGGCGTGACCCTGACTAGTCACTCGTTACTGTGGTACTGTTGTGCCTTGTACTTGGTACTATTGTTCCTTGTACTTGGTTCTTTGTGAGTGTCTCAGTTACCGCCGTTTTGGGCGAGTACGAGATACCTGAGGCGCAGTGTAAGACGTTAGTGAATGCATCTCGCTGTTCTTCTTGTGAGGAGGTGCTTCTGTCACTTGACGCATGACTCTTGTGACTTGTGTTTTCGTGACCGGTTTCCGAGTAGCCTGTGCGTGGTTTCACTCGAGGTCTAGTCTTGTGTAGCGTACATGACGGTGAGTTCGTGTATGTTCGTGCTTTTGACTGTGTAGGTCTTTGGTAGGCTTTTGCCTATTTTGGTAGGCTTAATGATGCGGGACGACGACGAGGACTCGACTCGGACTTGTTGCGACCTTAGACTCTATAGGACGATGCGATTAGTTGGACGACGCGACCAACAACAACAACACAACGCGGCACCTAAAGAGCTCCAGAAGAGGCGATATGCCCCAAACAAGAAGCGCTAACTCACGGTCGTCCCCATCGATGGAAGCGCGACGATCTGCACGGTTGAGTAACCGGCTTTGAGTCTCGGGTGGTCGGCTCACTCTCGCGCTCTGAACGAGTCGCGGGACGGGTCTCGCACTCACAACTCACAGTGGTGATTAACGTATAACAAACTAATAATATATCCTACTCACATGCAGCGGCATCTTGAATGCATGCTAGCTGAGCAAAGTACGACAAAGAGGGTTGGCCAGTGTATCTCCACGCTTAGGGCGTGGGGAAGACTTCCCGGCCGAGATCCATCACTCCCGGTACAATAATTAAATTAATTACAACATTCAAATCATGGCCCACTTCACGTAGGGAGGTAAAAGGTCACAACAGCGGTCCGGGAGCGCCGTTCAAGGGTTGACGGGCATCAATTGAAGGCGCTCGGGCGGGCGTGGTCGGCCGGTGTTTCAGCGTTTTCTTTCTTTCCCTTTTCGTTCGCGTATCGATCAGCCATTTGGCTAACTGGTAGTCAACTGACTGATTGACGACGCGGGCATGCCAGTCACATGAGTGACAATTTTATTGTGCGCTCATTCTGACCCATGTCGGGCGAATGTGAGGTTCGGTCGGGACCAGCAGTCCGCCATACCATAAAGGTCATGGTGTTAATTACATCCCCCACGAGGAAGGAACACCTTTGATTAATTGCCGAGACATCGGGCTGTCGAAGCCGGATTAAAAAAGAGCTACATGATGATCATGAGGAAAACATACAGGATGCACATATTTATCGTGTATAAGATGCATAGTTCATGGAATTATGGATCCTCGGTACGTGGCAAAAGACGTAGGTCCGAAGACCACCATCACGCATGGCGAAGACTTCCGGCCGGGCGTAACCCGGTCTTCTGTCGATGCCATTTAATACACCCGAGGATCTATGCATGCATGCACACAAGACATTCACGCCTAGATTGCACATGACGATAGTGTTATGAAACGGTGGCGATCAGCCACATTTATTACCCTTCATCGAGAGGAAGAAGGATGACACAAGTGTAATAGCGAAAGCAAAACGCTTAACGGGTATGACAATGAGTACAATGATAGCATGATTCGGGCTCGCTTGGCCCTCCTTTTTATTCACCAACTACGGCTTATTGACATCGCCTCGAGAGACGAGACTTACTCGGGGTGAATGAATCACTAGAGTGGCATGACGCTTCAAAACCGGCGTGACTACAAGTGTATAAGAACGCTTACACGGCGCGGTCACGCGTAGGTATAGTGGTTAATACGGCGCGGTCACCATGTGTATTGAAACGGCGCGCAAGGGCTTGGGGGCGCGCCGGTTTAGGGCGCGCCGGAAAGGCGCAAAGAAAAAAAAGTTGGAAATGAGTGTGGCCTTATTCCGGCGTGGGGGGGTACCGCGCCGGGTTATGGCGCGCCGGGAGGTACCGCGCCGTTTTAACGCTAGTTTTGGACATTTTTGAGTTTGTTAAGCCCACGCAGGGGATCTTGAGGCCATTGAGGCCAGTTCTTTATTAAATTGAAGTTCTGAGCCCTCTGGAGATGAAGACTAAACCAGTGCGAGGTTCATACTCGAGCACTTGGTTGATTAAATTCAGAACAATCACTTTATTAACCCAATTTAGTTGGAATCTATCTAAAATTTGACAGCATCTCCCCTGAACAAGAAGAGTTGCAGGGGAGAATCGGGGTCACACTCACTGATGGAGCGAGCCCCTAAATCACCGGTCTACACGAAGGCAGCCAGCATACCCTACTGGATAGAATACCCCGAGGACAAACCTGCTAGGGGCACCAAAGCTCCTTAAGGGAAGAGACAGAGGGACGAAGTCACGGATTATGGGAACGATGCCTCGAGGGCTAGCCTGCGAGGGGTGGAGAACCCATAGTCGGTGATTCATCCCATGGAGGGACTGACCATTTAGAGAGTGGGACTCCGAGGGCTAGCCTACAAGGAGCACACCTCCCTTGATCTCGATCGGGTCATGATCTATCGGGGTTGAGTTCGTTGAACCTGGATCCCCATCATTATTAGCCATGGCTTCGAGAAAGCGCCCACCACGGAGAGGTAGAGCCCTCAGTCGCCCAGCAATTGCAAGAAATAACGGGGGAATGTCCCCCTCCCCGGGTGATCAAAACGACGAGGAAACCTCGGAACGATGCAGATGACCATGAAGAACAAGTGATAAGGGCATAAGTTAGACAGGCACGCAGTAGGGGCATATGCTCGAACAGCTAGAAAGCAATGTTCAGGGAGGTAAACCCTGTGTGGAGCGGCCAGAGACACGAGCAGAGGCACGGCTCCCTCCGAGAAGAAAAGGGGTGCAAAGACCCTTGAATCAAGCATAACAACAAAAAAATGAATCAAAGAAAAGCCCCTGGGGAGGGGTGTTTCTATAGCCCACGACGAGTCGGGGCACGATGCAACCTTCGGAGAAACCAAGGTTAGAGTGATGCAGAGAAGAACTCAGACAGACGCATTAGCATAGATAGAGAAAGAGAGGGGAGGATCATTCACCCGATTCATTGATTTAAGCATTCACACGCACGCACATACGTTACCATTCCAAAAAAATGGGAAGGGTTTAACATTTACATGGCGAGAGTACAGCCCCGGCACCATCACTTGATCGCCGTTCGCCGACAACAGAGACAGAAGACATTCACGGTGCGATAACGGAGGAAGAAAATCAGAAGAGATCGCGTAGAGGGGGGAGGAGAATCGACTCATTTCATTGTCGCTCCTTCCCCTTCCCCCCTCGCTTACATTCGATGGATAGGAGTTTCGAGGAAGAAAACTACAGAAAGCAGGAGAAGATCAACGCCCGCGCCCACCTGTTCCGGAAACAGAGTATCGCAGTCGAAGAGGATGGCCGGCGGTCACTGCTCCAGAGAAACCTTCACTCTCTGTACCTCAAGCGAAAAAGGAAGCCCCCTCCTCCCTCTCAAAAATGATCAGAGGGCTGAAAGCCGATCCCCCAAAAACAATCCGCCACCTCCCTAAAACAAATCAGCCCCCCCTTTTGGTTCGAATAGCCATCTGTATATATACATGATCGAGCCCCAAGCCTCATACGGCGTGAAGAACTGCGCGCCGGGAAAGGCTTCATGGGCCTTTGCGCGCCGGAATAGCCAAGCCATGGATGGGGTTCAGCGCGCCGGGATAGAGGGCATCAAGCTTGGGGCGCGCCAGTTTAGGGCGCGCCGGGCTAATGCTCCTCGTGGGCTTCGAGCCAGTTGATGAGCCCAGGGATGATTCCGGGGGTCACCGTGAACATTTATCTTGCCAATGCTCCTCGAAACTTCGACGAGATGTCTTGTAGAAGATCCCCGGTTGACGTACGGCCATTCTCGAGGTTCCAAATAGCTTTATCTTGATCGTACGGGCTTTCTACCGGCACGGCCTTCGGCTCTACGATCCATGCTGTTGGTCCGACCTGGCTCGTACTCAGAGCTTTCTAGGAGGTTAGATAGCCGGGAGATAGTTCCGCCTGAGCCGGGCGATCATTCGGCCACTAATGGGCCCATATTGATGGGAAGCCGTGCCCATGCCGGGCGATCGGGATCTTCCGCCGTCAGAGCTTTCGGTTCTCCGTTTCGGGAAGCCGGGGGGACTCCTTTATCCTCGGGAGAGCCTTTCATGAGGTGGGTAGCCACCGGGTAGACCGTCGACCTTGGTCGGACAACGGGTGTAGTGGATGCAGCACGACAAAGTCGATGCCGGTTCATTGGGCAGGCTTGGTCGCACTGCCGGTTGGTTGTAGATTCATCTCGGCTCTCCTGAGGTGAAGTCCCCACGTCCATACGGAATGACTCGAGGCTTTGGCAGCTTGAGAGATCCTCGATGTGTTGATCTGCATCGGCTTCCGTGCTTCGGTGGGCTGGGTCATTCGTCTTTATTGGCTTGGTCGCCAATGATGATATTTTAGGTGCCAACAAATGCCCCCCAGGCGTGGGTGTTGCGAGAAAGGCACGAGTGTAGCAAGACCGACGGATGAAATTCACCCGGACTGATCTCCTCTTTGGTTGGCAGGGGCTCTGAATGGCCCTTAGTTCGGCACGGATGCTAATCCGGCGCCATTACCATCTTTATACAGCATGGGATTAATACGGCGTGCCCTTACCCTTTGTGGTCTTAATCCAGCACGGCCTTTTCATCGGATTGGTTAATCCGGCGCGGTGATTCCCGGTTCGCCTTTGCTTTTACCATGTTAATTCGGCGCGGGTAGAAACGGCGCGCCCTTTTGTATATTTGGACTTTAATCCGGCGCGCTAAATAGCGCGCCGGGTTAAACGCCCAGTGCTACCTCCATATAAGGTTTTTGCCCCTTGTTTTTTCTTCTTCGTTCCTCATTCGAACGAGCTCTTTCTCTCTCTTCCCTCTCTTCCCTTTCTCCGGCACCGAGAGCGACGATTTTCCTTCGGGTGAGTGGAGATGCTGTCCATTTGGGTTTCAAAACCCTTTCTTTGGGCCCCGGGTGGCTTCTAGCAGGGCTTGCCCTCGGAGCTGTTTCCCCGAGTGTTCCTCTGGCCTCGGTGTAATGCCGATGGCTGCCTTTTAGGGACCGTTCCTCAGTGGACACGTTCCCGCTTTTCTTCGGCAATTCCATGTGCTGGGGAGACTCTGCCGAAATTTTGTCAGAAGTTCACCTTTGATTAGCCATTTTCTGACTTTGTTTTTATTTGGTATGCCTCTTTTTGCAGCTATCATGGCATCCAGTTCTTCTTCTCGTGCCGCAGTGACATGGGAGAACGTCAATTCCCTCGACTGGGGGCACGGCCAGGTGGCCATAGTTGCAGAGTCTTCGGATTCAGAGACGGACACTGTAGACACCGGTCGTCTCCTTATTCTCGGGGGTGACTCTTTTCATTATGATAGAGAGGGCGTGACCAGGAAGGATTATCCCAAGGACAAGCACCTGATGTCCCTTCTTCAGCGCTTCAACCTTCAGGGGAAGCGGGATGTGTTCGCCGTCCGGAAGGTCGAGCAGGCCCTGCTGGTGGAGAGAGACAGCTTGGCCGAATGCGTAATGAGAGGAAGACCCATCTATCTCCCCGGGGTGGTCAGGAAGTGGAGCGTTGTGCTGGGGCTGCAAGACCTGGCTCCGGCAGACGGACTGTTGACCAGAGCTCCCGAATTTGTACCTGCTCGGTGGAATGACTCCGCGGGCAGAGTAGATTGGGAGAAACCGATCTTTGGTTTATTCCTTGCCCCGTTGAGATGGGGATATAGAGATGAGTCATTCTTGCTGGATTGCTTGGCGATTCGCTTCAAGCACCAGATCTCCGTGGGGTGGTTTGCTGAGTTGAAAGCTGCAGACGCCCAACGCATTCAGGCCCGGAGCAGTGGAATTCACAGACTATGTGCTGCATCATTATGCTCCTCTTTTGACCAGAGCTGGTGTATATCACAGCGTGTACGCTTCAAGGTATCGGTACCCGATTTCCCGAGGCTTGTGCTGTGGCATGATCGAGGTGTTTTGCCCTGAATACAACACCTTCTATACTTCAGAGGGGGAGACATCCTTAGACTTGTGGAGTCTATCTCAGCTCAGCGGCCTGCCCATTGATGGAGAGCCGTATGAAGAAGTTTGTTGGCCTGACTGGCTGAAGGACCAGACCGACGGTGACGGTCGGTACTTGGCGGGCTACGCCTATCGGTATCTGATGAAGGCGTATCGCACCCTTTTTCATTCGTCGCACGACACGAGGGAAGCTCGAAAGCCGGGTGAGAAGCGAAGAGTGCGGATGGGCGCTTGGCTTCAATATTTCTTCCAGGGGAAGAACAAGTATGAAGATTTTCCTCCGATAGCACCGGTGGCCCAGAAGCGGAAGAAGAGGGTATGACGCCAGGCCGCTTCGTCACCTTCTTCAAGAGGAGGGCAGGGGGAAAACCCAAACCCTACTGGTATTGATGCAGTGACTCACTGTGCTGCATATTTGGTTTATTGGCTTTGTTCCTTTGCTCTCCCTCAAGGTGACGAGAGCGTGATCAGGGCGGAAGCCATATATCCAGCCTGTCTTATGGCTTGGGATACCAAGCTGTCTCTTTGCCCAGTGGCCATGTGCCTCATTTACAAGATGTTGGGAGACTTGCACAAGACGCGCCTGTGGACGCACTTTTTATTTAATAAAATCGTTGTTTATTTGTTTATTGGCGTTTATTAAGTGCGTGGGCGTGCCAGTCACAAAGTGACGATTTATTGTGCGCTCGATCTGACTAATCAGACGATTGTGTGGTTCGTGTCGGGACTGGAACCCGCCGCGCCATAAAGGTCACGGCGTCATTTACATCCCCTCGGAGAGGGGAACACCCTTGATTAATCGCCGGGAAAAGGGGCCTCATGGCCAGGAAAATATATCGAGAGAAACAAGCCGATAGCGGTCTTGAATCAGTCGGAAAGCCCTATGTCTAGGGAAACAAGCATTCGAAATATGTCGGTCACTCAAGGGACCATTTTGATATTCGGACGAGCGTCCGGCTTCAGAGAATCGTGATCATCACGGGGAAAGCTGGAGCATATGTATGCCAGGGTACGGCAAATTTATTGTTTAAAGGGATAGAAGACATTCGGTTGAATCCCGGTTAGAGCGGTCAGAAATCAGCGAGTTTATTGGCCCAGTGCGAGATCGAGTCAGGACCATTTCGGGGGCGCCTCCCGTGGTCCAAACGAGGCTTGCGTGGGCATCATTAATATCTCCGGTGCCGAAGGGCGGCGGGAAAGTGTCCCGGGACTAGATTCCAAAACAAAGACGTATACAGAGATAGCTAGCTATAGGCCTAGATGTGGGTCAGGTAATGACCATGGTTGGGGCGAACCCGAGGTCCAGACGTGACTCACGAAGGTCTTATTGATACTCCCACATGCGTGGTCGGGGAAGGCGAGAGCTGTCTCGTTCCATTCAGATTTTGTTGGTCATTCATGGACCATTTTATGCTCGGACAAAGATCCGTATTGAAGACGTAAACGGAAATAAACCCGTACAAATGTCTGCCGTGAGTACAGCATGTTTTAATGCAAGCACGGGATTCGATCCCGGGATATACGTCGGTCACTAATGGACCATTCAGTTTTCGGACGTAATCCCATATTCGAAACATCGAAGACCACGACAAAGACATACCGGAGGTACGGCACATTTCCTGTGGGTGCAGGATTGGATCCCGGTATATACGTCGGTCACTAACGGACCATTCCTTATTCGAACGGAGGTTCGTATTAGTAGCGTCAAGGACTACGATAAAACCGTACGGATGTCTACCGTAGGTACGACAAGTTTAATGTGGAGTTACGGGATTAGATCCCGAGAGAAGCCGGTCGAGTTAACAAACTATTGGCCCGAGATGTGTTCGGATCATGACCATGTCGGGGGTTCCGAGGTCCACGCCCGATACCACAAGGCATCATTGATTTTCTCTTTGCACCCAGTCCGGGGGGAGTGAATTGTTAGGTGTAGAGCCCGAACTCACCAACGTGCGCCCTCACACGCGGATCGACCTGCGCGGTCAGGTCGCGGGGTTCGACCTGCCCGGTCAGGTCGTGGGGGTCAAGGGACAAAAATTCAATTAAGGCACGGGTGATGGAGTTCCTTTCATTCTTTTATTAGCATGATTGACCTTTTATCATTATTTTTTTTGCTTGTTTATTCCCTTTTTGTATTAAGGAGGCACGCCGGTTAGCGAAGGAAGAGGATGGCACCGTTTTAGAGCTCAAGGGAGGAAATGGGGCGCCGTTTTAAGGTGAATAGTGGAGCACAGATGGGCGCCGGTTTAGGACGTTAAAAGGGGGGGCACGCCGGTTATAGGGGCGCCATTTTAAGGGTTGCAAGGGAGGCACGTCGGGACAAGAGGGAGTCAAGGGCGCGCCGTTTTAACGGTTAAACAAAGGGGGGGGGGGCGTGCCGGAATTGGGCCATTCAAGGGGAAAGGGGCGCGCCGGTTTTAAGGGCGCTGGGTTAGAATTAAAAGGGGTGCACCGGGTGTGATAAAGGGAATGGTTTTGAGAGGTTAAACCGGCGCGATGGAGCAGGGGCGCGCCGGAATAGGGAGATATGGAGTGGAAATGGGCGCACCGTTTAGCATCCGAAGAAGGAGATGGGGCTATTGTGAGGAGGGTTAAAACGGCGCGATGGAGCAGTGGCCGCGCCGGATTAGCCCCTCCCGAGGGTTTCTTGCTTTCACTGTGTGTTTTCTTTTCTTTCACCCGTGGGTGGATCTTATGATACGTTTATTCATCCATTTGGTGGATTGGATAGGTAATGAGGTGGGGTTTAAGTGATTTGTTCGAAGGAGTTTATTGTGTAAGATTTTAGGGGTTAATTCACAGAGGGTTCACTGTGTGTTTTCAAAGGGCGTCTTGTTCATTCGTTCTTGAGTGTTCTTAATCCCCTGGTGAAAATTGGGCAGCATCTCCCCCGGATCGGGACTTGCCAGAGAGAAGCGAAGGCCACCAAACAGATTGCTCTGGGGTGACCCTCAAACATCGAAGTGGCCTTACGGCGGTCCGAACCCATGTGTGAGTGTGGAGCGCTCGAGGGCTAGCCTTCAAGAGCGACCACGACTCACGGGCGATGAATCTTCGGCGCGGGACAGATGTTTGCCACAGGGCCATGAATGTTCATCCGGTGATGGGTACCTTTGTGGGTCGTGCCATGGAAAGGCAGTCCTCAAGGGCCAAGGATGATCGGAGAATGAGAAGACGGAGCAGAGAATGGAACGGAGAACACGAGAGTTGCAAAAAGATGGCTTTTCTTCTTTTATTCATCCACGCGACGGGGAAGGAAACTTGATACATATAAAAAAAAAGGGAAGAGAAGGCGTTACAAACGGAAAAAGGAAAATACGTTCTATGGAGAGAAAGAGAGAAGCATTAGACGGAGGAGGGAGAGGAAAGCAGAAGAACACCATATGTTGCAAAAAAGCTTTTCTTTTATTCATCCGCAAGGGGAAAGACAGCAAAGCAAAAAAGGGGGGAATACATCAGAGAGAAAAGAAGAAATACATCGATGGGGGGGAACGGAGCACAAGCTCCTCCCCCTCCGAGCTCACCTCTCTTCTCTCACGCTCAATCTCTCTTCTTCTTCACCTAGCAAGCACAAGGACAGGGGGCTTCTTCTCTTCGGGTGGCCTTTTCTTCTCACTTCAATAGCCCATCTGGGGGGTGATTCGAGCCTCCTCCCCCCTTCTTCCACCGTGGGGCATGCCTCTTATAGAACGGACAGTGGGGGAGAAAACTCCCGCCACCTCTGCCTTGTTCGCAACAACGTTGTTGTTGTACTGGATGATGCTGATTCGTGCCGTACGCTACCATTCATCCGAGGACGGGATATTCATAGATCTGTCGGGAGGATCTGCTACTGCTGCCACCACTGCCACTTTGCTGTCGAACGGGGTGAAGGCATGGCTTCAAAACATTAAATGCCCCCCTGCGCACCGCATTTAAACAAAAACAGAGCATCGGAGTTTTGATGGGATGGCATGAGGTTAAAACGGCGCGATGGAGCGGTGACCGTGCCGGTTTAAACCCAAACACAATTTGCGCACAGTTTTAGCATTTGAAGGCAAAGCTTTTGAAAATGGGGGCACGATAGGTCCTATAGCGCGCCGGATTAAGTTGCCAAAATGGGGGTTCTTTGAAAGTGGCGCGCCGGATTAAGACATCAGCATGGGCGCGCCGTATTAGAGCATCAAAAAGGGGGAAGGCCCCCTCGACAGGAGCGCGTCGGACAGCCAAAGAGAAAGGGGCGCGCCGTTTTAAGAGGGGGGCGCGCCGTTTTAAGGCTCCTTCGTGCCGTTTTAAGCACTAAACGGATTCTTCTCGGAGTCGCGGCCGTTTATATGAATGTCGGCATTCCCAGAATGTTCTGGTTGCAATGTATGGCCTCCACAATTTTCCATTCGCAGCCTTCAGGACTCGGTCCCAGATTCTGCGTAACTTTCTGTGCATGCCGAGATTGTGCCGGAGTTCCCGACTTCTCTCTGACTCAGCTCTCGGCATGGCCGGTCGGAGCATTGCAGCTGTATCTTCTGCCTGGGGGGCTTCCTTAGCAGGTAGTGGACCACCAAGCGAGTTCTCGTCCTGATCGGGCGAGGCATGAGGTTTGTTCGGCATTTCCATCTTCGGCTTGCTCTCGAATGTCGAGACGTGCATGCCGTATGATCCTCATCGACATTTTTTGGTGTCCACACCCCAGAAGCCTTCAGACGGTTGGTCCATTACATTTCTTTAATGCTTGGGTCTGCACCCTATTCCCGGAGGCAGCTCCTCGGGCGTTACAAGCGGTTCCTCTGGTTCCGCGCATGATAGAGTTTGCAAGTGCCGAGCCATCATTGCTAACGGAGCAACTCTATGCCATTCGGGGTAAATTGACCCGTCTTCCCGTGGACTCGCCCGGGGTTCTTCATTTCTGGAGCTTAGCTGCTCACTCGAGCCCATTGACGAACAGGACGAGGCAATGCAAGCTCTTTGAAACTGAGGAGTACATCCATCCGATTTCCCAGGCCAATTATACCAGGCCTATTCTGGAGCCGGAGTTGGTTGATTGGGCACTGGCCATCAGGCCTAGCGTCCTTGTATTTCGCAAGAGCGGCATCCTGTGGCTGGAGCCGTATTACCCGTTTCGTTTCGGTCGGAACTTTGGCTACGACCAGCAGATTCCACATTCCTCTTCACAATTTGCATTGCCCAACAGGCACAGGGCCGGGCAAACGTCCAATGATGACGCCCGGATATGGTGGGACTTTTTCCATCGTCACGAAGATGTTTCTTTCCGGGTGCCCGCCCCCGCACGGTTCCCTCGCGTCACGCCTGAATACGTCAAGTGGTGGAACGCGCGGACGGGATTTTACAGGACCTCCCGGAGAGAGTGCTGGGCCGTGGCGGAGCACAGGTTCTTAGCTTCCCAGCTGGAGCCAGTTCTTGATATTGACGCTTCTTATTTGAAGAAGTTAAAATCTTGGACTAATACGGACGCGAAGGCCTATCTAGAGGCCCGCAAGCTCGTAAAAGGCCGCAAGATGAAAGTTGAGTTGAAGCTGCCCCCGATCAACAAGGATGATTATGTGAAGACCCTTCGGGGCTTATGCCGGGTAAGCAGTGAGAGGGTGATTCTCCAGCAACTTCCTTTACCGGTAGAAGAGCCTATCACAGCTGTGGCCAACTGGCGTCCCGAGGTGGATAGGTTATATCCCCACCGGACTTTCATTCGCAAGGAGGACAGACGAGCTGACTTATATGCCAATACCCCTTGGCTGTTCGCACTCCTTCGGGCTCATGGCCTCTCGGTGGGTAGCCCCAGCGAAGCCATACTGGACCATCCTCTTCAGATCTCCTTCAAATATGCAAACAGGTGGGGGCTGGACCATCTGAGCCTGTATTATCTGCTGTCCTCCCGTGGACACGAGGACCTGGCGTTGCTAGCTGAGCCGAGCGAAAAGATCAAGGATTTATGCTGACTTGTTCGCGAGGCAGCCTCGAGGGACAAAACGCCTTCGCTATTTTATTGGCCTCTCTTCCCCTTTTACATGGGGCCGGCAAGTACGTTCTATCTTTTCATTCAGGCCCTTCGGCCAACTTCTTCTTTTCATTGTGGTTGTGTCATTCTCACCCTTGTGCGTATGCAGTCCGACCGACTTCGGAGGAGACCCGGCACTTCAGGGAGCTGATCATAAAGGCCAAAAAGCCGGCATATTTTGAAGTTCCTGAGCCGGCCCCGACCACGACGCCACTACCTCCTGGAGATTCGAGGAAGAGGACTAGGTCCCAACTGCGAGAGGCCGTCGGGAAGGCGAAAGCGGCGGTGACCCGAGTGACACGGGCACGCCGTAAGAAAGCCGCAGAGAAGGAATCGGCAACCGTCCTTCCTTCTGTTGTATCTTTTGAAGAGTTTGAGGCTTCTCGCGTACAAGGGCTAGAGGCCGAAGGTAGGCTCTTCTTTTCCTCAGAGTGCATTAGCTTGTTTCGACCGCTTGGGGTGGCCCATGCTGACAGTTGCCGATACAGCTACCACGGTCGTCGGACCGGAGGCGACGGTAGATGTAGCGGCCAGGGACAGGGCAGAGGAAGTCCCCGCTGCTCCCACAGAAAGGGATCTACCCTCTCCAACACCCCGGCGGGAGATGGAAGGTAATCTATAGTTTAGTTGCGATAGCAACGCAAATCTTCGTATCTTCAGCCGTCTTGACCCCTTTCTGCTGTGAATTGTAGTCGATATACAACCACCATTGTTTCCGGGCTCGGAGAGCGCAGAGGAGGTGATCCCCTCGGGGCAGGGAGAACCCGCCCCTGAGGTATCATCTATTGCTGCCCTTGGTGTGGAGAGCACCGGGAAAGCTTTCGTCGAGGGTGATGCTCCTGCCGGCGAGGCTCCTGCTTCGACGGCGGAGCATCCTGAGAGAGCAGAGGGGTCTTCCTCCTCTGAGCATGTAGATTATGGTGGCGGCTCCAGTGACGAGGAGCCATCACCGCTTGATTTCGAGACCGACGATGCTGGGGTGTCCTCGGCCTATGAGAGTGACTATCCGACTTTCAGCCCGGCCCGGTTATCATGGGGCGGTCCTGTGCCGTCATTATCGCTTACGAGTGAGGAGGCTGGCGCTGGGGGAGCTGCTCTTAAAGATTTGAGCTTAGTCCCGGCCGAGGTAAGGACCTATCCAGGGCCGATGCTTACCATGCTTCTTTTCTCCTTCTTCTAGCCAGGTTTTAACTGTATATATCTCCGATGCAGACTGAGGTGGCGCTGCCAACTATGACGGTGCAGATACCACTTCCGGCCCTGGGAACAGGCCATGCGACTTTCCTGTCCGTCCTGCGGCCCATCCCCTTGCGGTACCCAAAGGATCACGCGGCAGCGATGGTTCCAGTTGGTCCCGGAGCGCTCGTGGAAGTTGATAGTTCGGCAGTAGCCGGAGATTCTCCGCCAAGGGAGGCTGCACAGCAGTCAGTTCTGGAGAAGGGTGGCTCTGCTGAGGTAGAAGCCGGGGAGATTATTGAGGGACGGACGTCCTCGGTGTTCGAGGTTCTCGTTGGACTCCCGCCCCAGGGGGCCGATAAAGAGATTGTTGTTGTTGAGGCTCTAGCCACCGCATCCGCCGGTGCGGTTGTTCCCGGTAGTAGTGGGCTGCAGCTCATGCCGTCGTCATCCTCCGGGACGGCTGATGATATATGGGCTGCCGTGGATAGCAGAGTAGAATTCGAACTGCCCGAGACGTCGCCACTTGGTCTTCAATCCTCGAGTGATGTCGTGTGGCAGTTCCTGGGGACCCTCCAGCAGACCGTAACAGCCAGTAGGGATTTAACTTATGTTCAGCTGAGGGGCTTGATAGAGCATCTGTCCCGCTCGCTGCTGGCCCTTGGTTGTCCCATGGACGACTGGACTTCGCGGGTGATCCTGCTCCTGAAGTATGTGAACCGGAGGGAGTTCTTGGGCCGGGAGGCAGCTGACCAGCTGGCGGCCATATCATTGGAGCGGGCTGAAAACAAGACGGCCCTTATTTCTCTACAAGAGACCGCGGCGAGGGTGAGGGATGAAGCCAACGCCTCTTTACAACGCCGGAGCTCCCTGACGGCCCGGATGACGGCATTGCGGGCCGAACTTTCCAGGATAGAGGCTGAACTTGAAGAAGTGGATCACCTGGGGGTCCAAAAGGTTGAGGATGCTGAGATGGCTGAAGGACAAGCTGCTTCCCTGGAGATGAAGCTATCCGAGCTGGAGGCCACCGAGTTCAGATTGCAAGAACTGATCCGTCATCCCTCCCTGGGTATTCCTGTGCTGGAGGACATCTTCCGACGCCCTTTGTCGTAATCTCTTTCCTTTATGTGCTCCTTTTTAATGCACCTTATGTATTCCAGGGCATGGCCCATGTAATCATGTGCTTTTTACTTCATAGTAATGAAGAATCTCCATCCTGATTTTGAATGAAGACTCCATCTTATCATTGTTGTTTTGTTTTGTTTTTTTTTCCTTTATTTGCCCGTTGATTCTAGTCCGAGTGTATGATGCACTAGGGCAGGAGAGCGCTCATGCCTTCAGGGAAGGGGTGAGGTGTTCACTCCACCGCACCGTGACTTTTTCTCAAGACTAGAAACGGCTTATGCCGGCCGAGAGTTCAGGGGACTTAGGAGGGCATAGTGAAACTGACGGATAAACGGTCCTGCCGAGAACGGCCAGAACCGAGAACGGGCAGCGACCGGTCTTGCCGATGGTGACAAGGGTCAAAAAGGGTAGACGGTCTTGCCGATGGTGACAAAAACTGGATAAGTAGCGATCGATCTTGCCGATGGTGACAAGGGTCGAAAGGGGTAGACGGTCTTGCCGATGGTGACAAGAACCGGATAGGTAGCGACCGATCTTGCCGATGGTGACAAGGGTCGAAAGGGGTAGACGGTCTTGCCGATGGTGACAAGAATCGGATAGGTAGCGACCGATCTTGCCGATGGTGACAAGGGTCGAAAGGGATAGACGGTCTTGCCGATGGTGACAAGAACCGGATAGGTAGCGACCGATCTTGCCGATGGTGACAAGGGTCGAAAGGGGTAGACGGTCTTGCCGATGGTGGCAAAAATCGGGTAGGTAGCGATCGATCTTGCCGATGGTGACAAGGGTCGAAAGGGATAGACGGTCTTGCCGATGGTGACAAGAACCGGATAGGTAGCGACCGATCTTGCCGATGGTGACAAGGGTCGAAAGGGGTAGACGGTCTTGCCGATGGTGGCAAAAACCGGGTAGGTAGCGATCGATCTTGCCGATGGTGACAAGGGTCGAAAGGGATAGACGGTCTTGCCGATGGTGACAAGAACCAAAAGGGGTAGCGACCGATCTTGCCGATGGTGACAAGGGTCAAAAGGGGTAGACGGTCTTGTCGATGGTGACAAGAACCAAAAGGGGTAGCGACCGATCTTGCCAATGGTGACAAGGGTCGAAAGGGGTAGACGGTCTTGCCGATGGTGACAAGAACCGGATAGGTAGCGACCGATCTTGCCGATGGTGATAAGGGTCGAAAGGGGTAGAGGGTCTTGCCGATGGTGACAAGAACCAAAAGGGGTAGCTACCGATCTTGCCGATGGTGACAAGGGTCGAAAGGGGTAGACGGTCTTGCCGATAGTGACAAGAACCAAAAGGGCTAGCGACCGATCTTGTCGATGGTGACAAGGGTCGAAAGGGGTAGACGGTCTTGCCGATGGTGACAAGAACCGGATAGGTAGCGACCGATCTTGCCGATGGTGACAAGGGTCGAAAGGGATAGACACTGGACGTGTATAAGTGGGATATCGGATGAAGACCCTCGCCCCGACCTCGGAAATGGCCTTTGGACGACGGATGGTTCATCACTATTCATCATTCATTTTTATTCACATTACTGACCTAAGCGCCCTTTCGGGTTTTCGCCGAAGCCAGCCCCCTCTTGCTTTTGCCCGCGCGCCCTTTCGGGTTTTCACGCGGCGGGGTACCCGATTTTGCCAGCGACGCCCTTTCGGGTTTTCGCCACAGCTGGGTTATAGCCATTTTTACACTTGACCTGACATAGGAGCAAGTCTGGCGGGGTATCTCTATTTTTAACCCCAATTTCTTTTTCTTTTTTTTGTTTTTGAATTTGAGACTCAGAAGAACTGGACTGCGGGAACGCTGACCGTCCTTGTTGATGAGGACAAGTGTTGGTCTTAGGTTTATTTCGTCGACACTGGTTAAATGTCGAAGCAAGGACGTGGCTTATTAACAAGGATGTAGAATCCAAGTTCAAGAGTAGAGATTGACCGTTCTCGCTGATGATGGCGAGAGTCGAAAAGGGTTTATTCGTCGACGTATGCTACTGCCGAAACAAGGATGGGGTTGTCAACAGGGACGTAAGGTCCAAGTTGAGGGTAGAGATCGACCGATCTCGTCGAGGATGACGGGGGTCGAAAAGGATTTGTTCGTCGGCATATATCACTGCCGAAATAAGGATGGGGTCGTCAACAGGGACGTAGGGTCCAAGTTGAGGGTAGAGATCGACCGATCTCGCCGATGATGACGAGAGTCGAAAATGATGTGTTAAAGGATTTCCGGCAGGACTTTGATGATTGTCCCTTTCAGAGTTTTATTGGGTGGAGAATGGGAGAGGCATTTGGGAAATTACCACTTTACCGACTCAGGCGCCCTTTCGGGTTTTCGCCGAAGCCAGCCCCCTCTTGCTTTTGCCCACGCGCCCTTTCGGGTTTTCACGTGGCGGGGTACCCGATTTTGCCTGCGACGCCCTTTCGGGTTTTCGCCACAGCTGGGTTATAGCCATTTTTGCACTTGTCCCGATGTGGGAGCAAGTCTGGCAGGGTATCTCTATTTTTAACCCCATTTTTATTTTGACTTCTTTCTTTTCTTTCTCTTTTTTTTTTTATATTCGGAATGCGAGCCGAGAGAGGGTAGCTTGATCAGGGCGAAATGCCGCTAACCAAGGAAAGGTAGCTTGATTAGGGCGGAGAGCCGCTAGCCAAGGAGAGGGTAGCTCGATCAGGGTAGAGTGCCATGGACCGATGAAAAGTAGTTTGATCAGGGCGGAATGCTGCTAACGAAGGAAAGGGTAGCTTGGTTAGGGCGGAGTGCCACTAGGCCGAGGAAAGGGTAGCTTGGTTAGGGTGGAGTGCCACTAGACCAAGGGAGGGGTAGCTTGGTTAGGGTGGACTGCCACTAGACCAAGGAAAGGGTAGCTCGGTTAGGGCGGAATGCCGCTAACCAAAGTGTAGCTTGATTAGGGCGGAATGTCACCAAATCAAGGGGAAGGTAGCTCGGTTAGGGCGGGGTGCCACTGAACCAAGAGACGGGTAGCTCGATTAGGGTGGAATGCCGCTAAACCAAGGAGAAGGTAGCTCGGTTAGGGCGGAGTGCCACTGAACCAAGGGAGAAGGTAGCTTGATTAGGGCAGAATGCCACTAACCAGGGAAAAGTAGCTTGATTAGGTGGGAATGTCGCTAATCAAGGAAAAGTAGCTCGATTAGGGTGGAATGCCACTAGCCAAGGAAAGGGTGTTCCGACCGATCACTCGGGGTGTGTCGGCTGCGCCGCATGATACACCTTAATGTGTTTTCCGTTGAGGGGAGAGAACTGGATGACTCCTTTGTGCTCTACAAGGACGTAGGCACCCCCTTCATATACTCGGCGGACGATATACGGTCTGACCCAGTTTTCGACCAGCTTCCCTTTGGGGTTAGAGGCCATCACTTCTCTTCTTTTGACCATCACCAGGTCTCCTTTCTTGAACTCTCGACACTTGAGTAACTTGTCAAAAGCACGGGCCATGCGAGCTTGGTAGAGTTGGATGTTTTGTTGCGCTTGGAGGCGTTTTCCTTCGAGCTCAGCGAGCTCTTCCAATATTCTTTCTGCATTGGTCTGCTCACCACTGACTAATCCGTGCTGGATGGCAACTCGCAATGAAGGAATTTCAAGTTCAATCGGCACTACAGCTTCCGACTCATAGACAAGGGAGAAAGGTGAATAGCCGGTTGGGGTCTTGTAGATAGTACGATAAGCCCAGAGTGCTTCGCACATCCCTTCTTCCCAATCCTTTTTGTTAGACTTGACAGTCTTTGCCAATAGTGTGCACAAGGTCTTGCTAAAGGCCTCTACCAGTCCATTGGCTTGAGGGTTGTAGGGGGACGATGTCCTCCAGTCAATTTTGTATTTGTCGGCTAGTCGGTAAACCTTCTGATTTCTGAAATGGCTGCCATTATCAGAGAAGATTCGGCTGGGGATCCCGAACCGAAATATTACATTCTGCCGGAAGAATCTTGCAACTAGCTCTCCCGTCACATCTCTTAGTGCTACTGCCTCCGCCCATCTGGAGAAATAGTCTGTAGCTGCTAAGATGTATCTGCATCCTGATGAAGATGCTGGTAGTGGCCCTACCACGTCCGTGCCCCACTGAGCAAATGGCCAACTTGGCAGAGTGGGATGCAGTGGCACTGGAGGTCTCCTCGCCACATTAGCATGTTCTTGGCATTTCTGACAAGCTTTGGCAAACTTGCAGCAATCATCAAATATAGTGGGCCAATAATAACCCAGCTTCTTTATCTCAATTTTCATTTTCGGGCCAGCCTGGTGTGCTCCAGCTGATCCTGCATGAACTTCTTGCATCACCTGTCCCGCCTCTGTTGAAGACAAGCAACGGAGTAGGACTTTCCTTCGGGCATCTGCCATAATTCGGAACAAGGTCCCGCTTCTCATCTCGTAAGAATCCTTGATCCTCAGGAGCTTCATTCTCTGTTCCTTTTCTTTTGGAAGTTGCTGGTGTTGAAACCAGCGTAGGAGATGCTCTCGCCAGTCGGGCTGCTAAACCCCTTCGATGACTGCTACTTTCATCTCTTGTTCGTCGGACAGAACCTCTGTTACGCTGGGGACCTGTCGGTGGTTGATCACTGTTATATTCAGGCTTGTGTCTGGCGGGACTGCCAACGAACTGCCCAGCCTAGCGAGGGCGTCTTCCTGAGCATTCCGGCCTCGATTGATGTGCTTGATGCTGATGAAGTAAAATCTTGACATCAGGTGAGTTGCCAACTGGTGATAGGGGAGGAGCTCTTGCTTTCGCACCTCGAACTCTCCTTCCAGCTGTTTTATAACTAGCATGGAGTCTCCGAATGCTTCCAGCATCTGAATTCCCATGGACAGAGCAATCTGCAACCCGATTATCAGGGCTTCATATTCTGCTTCATTGTTTGTGCATTGTTTGTTTATGGAGCAGGAAGTATGCACCACTTCTCCTTCTGGGGACTTCAAGACTATGCCTGCTCCTGCTCTGACCCTGGATGACCCGGTAGCAGAGGTGTCAATTCTGGAAGCGCCATCAAAGTATAGCTGCCATGAGGAAGGCTGTACTTGAGCAGCTTCTAGGGTCTTATCCTCGGGAAGTTTCGGTTCCCACGAGCTTTCCCCGGGCACTGGGTGCTCAGCGAAGAAGTCTGCAATAGCTTGACCTTTGATGGCCTTGCGCGGTATGTAGGAGACATCAAACTCCATAAGGATTACCGCCCACTTGCCTAGGCGGCCTTTGAGTGCCGACTGGGACATAATATATTTCAGGGGATCCTCCTTGGACACCAAGCTGATTTCATGCGACAACATATAATGCCGGAGCTTTTTGACTGCGAAGACTAGTGCCAGGCAGATCTTCTCAATATAAGTATATTTCTCTTCAGTTCTGACCAGTCTCCGACTGAGATAATAGAGGGCTTGTTCTTTCCTTTCTTCATTATTCTGGGCTAGTATTACCCCCAGAGAATTGTGTGTAGCTGCTATATACAGTATCAACGGCCGTCCTTTCACCGGTGCGCCCAATACTGGAGGAGTCTTCAGATAGTCTTTTAGCTTGTCAAAGGCTATCTGGCAATCTTCATCCCAATAAAAGGGAACATCTTTCATCATCAACTTGTGAAAAGGCTGGCATCGCCCTGACAAATTGGAAATGAACCGCCGAATATAAGCCAGGCGGCCCTGTAATGACCTCAGCTCGGAGATGTTCCTAGGTGAAGGTAACTCCTGAATCGCCTTGATCTTTGTGGGGTCTATTTCGATTCCCCGATACCGGACGATGAAGCCCAAGAATTTTCCGCTCGACACTCCGAACGCACATTTCATAGGATTCATTTTTAGCTCATGCTGCCTCAGCCTCTGAAAAATAATCCGGAGGTCTTGCAGGTGATCTTCTTTTCTTCTGGTTTTGACCACCAGGTCATCTATGTAGCACTCGACCTTGTGGTAGAGCAATTCATCAAAAATTTTGGTCATTGCGCGCTGATAGGTTGCGCCAGCATTCTTCAGTCCGAATGGCATTCTCTTGTAATGATAAATGCCTTTAGGAGTTCGGAAAGCAGTATGGACCCGGTCATGCTCCGCAATACAAATCTGATTGTAGCCTGAAGACCCATCCATGAATGACAGGGCTTCATGGCCGGTTGTAGCATCGATCATGACCTCGGTTATTGGCACCGGAAAGTCATCTTTAGGGCAGGCTTTATTTAGATCTCGGAAGTCAACACAAATCCGGATCTGTCCATTCTTCTTTTTCACAGGGATGATATTCGCCAGCCATGTGGTGTACTGGTTTTCTTCAACAAATCCCACGTCAATGAGCTTGTCGACTTCAGCGCAGATTTGGGTGATGAGCTCTGGCCTCATGCGCCGCGGTGGTTGCTTCACTGGCTCGGCTTCAGGGTTGATTGCCAGCTCATGTTGTGAGACAGCGGGGCTTAGACCTGGCATCTCTTTATAAGTCCAGGCGAAGCAATCCCGGTATTCTAGCAGTAGTTGAATGTACAGCTCCCGTTCTCCTGGGGATAGTTGGGCATTGAGGAAGGTAGGCCTAGGGTCCTTCTCATCTCCCAGGTTGACTTCTATCAGTTCATCGGCTGTGGCTTGGCCTCTATCTTCTATTTTTGGAGGCGTCGGTTGGAGGTCAACGAAGTCTGGAATGCCATCTTGAGGGTCGAGCACTTCGACTTCCTCGTCAGACACCGTCAGAGCTTCCTGAGGTTTCTTGATCTCTTATGCTAGCGGCTGTGTGGGTGGATCTATGGACACATCCATTGCCGTTGCAGCTCCCGAGGGTGAGAGAATAGCTTCAGTGCTTGTAGATGAGGTTACAGCCATGACAGGCCAGTAGTTGTTTGCCGCCGGACTCGGACAGCATATTGGATTTGTAGCAGAAGTTGAAGGAGTCTTGCCTTCTGGGACAGTTGTATCTTCCGCAGAAGTGGCTTTTTCTTTTCTGGTAGCTGGCTCCCCTTGATTGGAGTTGACCAAGGCCTGCCTGATTAGCAGAAAGGGTGTTGAAGTTGTCATTAGTAGGACCCCTGTAGAGGGAGAGACTCCTATTTATTGAATGTCTTCGGCTTCGCTGCTGCTAGCCGTATCAAATTCGGCTTGAAAGGCCGCTTCCTCAGGACGGACCTGCTCCCAGCATCGGCAGGAGATCAAGGTCTCCATTTGTTGATTCTGGGATAGAGCCAATTCAGCATGTTCGGCTTCCGCCGGATATTCATCAAAGGTTGCCCCCAGAGGGCTATCTTCAGTTGGATAGAAGGTGGAGATGGTATCCACCTCGTACCGCCCACCGTAATAGTAGTCTTCCAGGGTGAAGCCCAGACCCGGATGTTGAGAGACACGTCTCATTTCTTTATCCAAGTTCACAGGATACCACATCTTCTGGAAAGCTTCCTTGCGTTTTTGAGGTTGATCGGGAGGGATGTGTTGCTTTTGAAACATCCTGGCTGTCCGATCAGTGGTAAATGCCAGGCCCTGAATAGGAACCCGCGGGTTGGCTAGATCCTCAGGGAGGCTGCAATCTGTGTCTTCCTGAGTGGGATGCTCCTCAGCTGTATAGAACAAGCTGCTGGGCCCGTCTTCCTGTGTCACCTCCCAGGCTTTGAAAGGTTCGACAGTGGGATCATTGAGGCCGGAGACTGGCTTGGTGAGGCCGGCCTGGACTCCGATGCGGTCGTGCTGTCGATCAACATGCACTTCCTTAGCTTTGGGGTATAATGCTGGGGGTGTCACCCTGCCGACATTTCCAGAAGTCGTGATGTGGGAAACCACCTTCGGCTTGACATATCCGCGCGGCGGTGGTGGATACCAACCGTCACCCGATCTGTTCTTCGACGCCCCTACGGGGGCTCCATCTTCAGAAACCTTCCGGGGAGACCCCATATATAGGTTGGCGTCCGCCAAGTGACATTCAAACACCTCGAATGGGTGGATGTCAGTAAATATCCTCTCCTCCTTCCCCTGGAGGCTGTATTTGATGCATTGGTGGAGCGTGAAGGGCACCACCATATTTTCATGCAGCCATGGGCGGCCGAGAAGTGCTTTGTAGGAGGTGCGAGAGTCAATGACATGAAACTGCACCGTTGTAGTGAAATCTGCCAGGGTCAGTGTGAACTCTGCCACCCCCATAGATACTTCACATTTTTGGTTGAAGCTAGCGATACGCATATCCCCGACTTTCTCGAGATGCACATTAAAGTGGTACCTCTCGTATATTCTGTATGGCAGGATGTTGACTGCTGCACCAGGATCGATCAGAATCTGGTTCAGTTCTCTTTCATTCAGATGCCCTTTCATATATAGCGGCCTGTTGTGACTGGCAGTAGGTAGTAGCATGTCTTCTGGAGAGAAGGTCATACTGGCTTCTGGTATAGCCTCAGCTATGCAGGCTTCAAAATGAGCAGGCGTCTGCAGAGCAGTGATGATCGCCTGTCGAGTCTCTTCACTCAAAGAGAGAATTTCCCAGATTGTAAATCGAGCGGGGAGCTTCTTGAGCAACTTCATTATTCGGCTTCCAGCCCGGACATTGGAGAGCTTCATCTCTTCAGCCCATCTGGGCTTGGAAAGGTTTTGATTCGCGGGTCCTGACGGACCTGCTTCACCTTCCTCGGACTCGGCACCCTCTTGACTGGCATCGGCTGTCGGGTCTTCTTTATTAGCTGCTGTAGGGCAAGCCCCATCTGCATTTGCATCCTTAGTAGATTGTGCTGGCTGCGGGTGAATGACCCCGGGCGTAGGGTTAGCCTCCTGACAAGGCTACTTCCCCTTTGACATCTTCATGAATTCAAGGAATGAAGGGACTGTCTTGCCCCCAGTCTTGTTGTATAGACCTGACGGAGGAGGGATTTGGACTCCCTTAACTTCCAGCGGAGCTGTCTTGTAGGGTTGCTCCCCTCTGAACATAATGTTGTGATTGGGTGGTGGCTGGCGCCCCCATTTTCGGCCTGACCGAGTGGCATGCGCAACAGTTGCGGCCTCGGCCTTGCCTCCCCCAGCATGGGGTGTGAAGCAAATTTCTTCTTCTTCCTCTTCTCCGGGTAGGTTGAAGAGTGCTGACAGGGTATTGCAGGAGACGACCTGTATTTTATGGGCCCCAGCGGCCTTTCTTTTCTTCTTCTTTTGCTTTTTCTTCTTTTTGATTTCTGCAGGTGCTTGTCCCCAGAACAGGTTGTTCTCTTGAGGTGGTGCTGCTCCAGCTTCCTCCCTTTGCTTGAGTGAGAGTTGCTCCAACTCTTGCCATGGGACGTGGTCCCGTACCAGGAGAGGTTTCAGTTCGGGATGTACATATTCATCTAGCCCTTCAATTAAGTGTTGCAGTCGAAGGACCCCAGGATTGGTTTCCTTGACTACTGGCAGCGGAGTTTGTCTCCTCCTGTTGGGTGTATGTATTCTGACAGCTGTAGGGGGAGTGACCCATACGGGCGCTACCACTGGCGGAGCAGGCCGGGGTGTAATGCCACGGATACGTGCCCCCTCTTTTGGGCGGGGTGCCCTCTTCTTCTTGTGCTTCACAGGGATTTGCTGCCACCCCTGCTGTTCCTTCACGGGCTCCAGGAAATGGATTTCGTAGGTGCTCCGTGTGCTTGCTTCAGAGATCTCCTCAGGTAATGCGTGGTAGAGGGAGATCATGTTGACTGCTGCCCTCCTAAAAGGGGCTTCATGTGGCTAGGGAGGGTCTACTTTGTACTCTCCCAGCTCTATCTCATTCTTCTTCACCATCCCTTCGATGACGTCTTTGAAAACATAACAGTCTTCGATTGGATGTCCCAACATCTGGTGGTAGGGGCAGAATCTTGGACTATCTTTTCTCTTCAGGTCCTCCGGCCTCCTTGGTTCAGGCAGAGTAACCATGTTGTATTCTGTTACCCAGTCGAACAGGACTCGGGTCTTGTCTTTTGGAAAGGAATAAGCTTTCTTCATTTTGTCCCTCAGCGAAGGACCTTCTTTATCATCTGGAGCTTTCGCAGGTTGCGGGGGAGCCGCTTTCTTGCCTTTCTCCTTCTATTGTTCGAACGCCTTGATATCAAGCGCATTCGCTTCTTTAGGTGTGGGGCGCCGTTCCGCAGCCTTGCCTTTCTGGGCTATGCTGGCAGTTGACGTCGGGACAGGCTTGGCTAAAAAAGCTTCCACCTCAGCCACCACATTATTCAGCCGGTCAAATGACTGTATTTCCATACCGATCATCTTTTCCAGGACCTCCCTCCTGAGATTTTACTTACATATTTGCACAGCGTCTTCCTGATGCGGGGGCCGCTTACATCTCATTCCGAGGTTCCTCCACCTCTTGATGTAGTCAAGGGCTGTCTCATCTGCCCTTTGTTTTGTTGAATAGAGCTCGGCCACTGTGACCTCCCTCTCTGTGACATGGAATCTTTCTCTGAACTTCCTCTGCATATCTGACCAGTCATTAATTGACCCGGCCGAGAGACTGGAGTACCATTCAAATGCGAGCCCTGTAAGCGAGGACCCGAAGAATTTCAGCAGATACGACTCGTCGGTGGCCAGATCACCCATAACGGTCATATAATATGCAATATGCTCTTTTGGGGAACCTTTCCCGTTGAATTTGTCAAATTTGGGCGGCTTGTTGATTCCCGGGGGAAGTCGTTTAGCCGCATGGTGTTGCGGGTAGGGCACCCGATAGGCATCGAATGCGACGTAGTCGCCTTCACTCTTCTCTGCGAGCTTCAGCTCAATCATCCTTTCCACCATCATCCGGTTCACGACCGTGGGGTCGACTGGCTCCAGATAGAAGTGTGCTGGCTGCAGGTATGGGGTGACCAGGGTGGTCGCCTATGGAGGATGCAGCAGCAGGGGTGTTGGGTGCACCTGAGGAAGCACCGGAGGTAGCAGCAGCTGAGGCTGTGGTGGCCGCTGTTGTGCTGTCGTCAAGGTTGGATCTGACGGCTGGGGTAGTGTATAAAGAGGTGGAGGGTCATCTCGACGAGCCGCTCCCCGGGATGATTCACCCTGGACTTCGGGTGGTTTAGAAGCTGATGAGTGCTCAGTCTTTTCTATCAGCTGTTTCTTCAGGGAATCTATTTCCCGTTGATATTTTTGCAGCAGCCTCAGAACTGATGGATCTATAGTGGTGGGGACACCTTCTGTTGTTTCCCCAGACGTACCCTCAGGCAGGATGTCGAGGAGTACGTCGTCTTCTTCTTCCGTCGTCACCACATTAGCGGTCAAGACGGGGGCTTTATCATCCCAGTGGAGGTAGACCTGGGGCTGTTTCTCTTTCATCATCGTCAGAAGCTCTCTTGCTGCTTCTGTCCTGCGGGTGGTTGGCCCCGGCCGTACGGCCAATTAAGCCAGTTCTTGGGGGTCTTCAGGGAGCTCCCCATATCGGCTGGGTACACCAGCCATGTTGCAGGTAAAGACCCGCATCCTTCTCTTCTGTCGATGGACCCTCCGTCTGGCTTGCCGCGGAAAGGTCAGCCTCTCGAACACAAAGATTCTTCTTCTTTCTTCCCGCTCGGGGAAGGCTTCATCGGCTTCGATCTCAAAGCCGTCATCGTATCCATTATCGTCGACCGACGACATCCTCATTCTGTCTCTTATCTCTTCTTCATCTGCCGTTGATGGACAGTAATCTTCTTCAGTGGCGACTGTCTGCATCAGCCGTTGCTGTCCGAGTGAGGTGTTGCCCAATCCTCGGAAATAGCTTCTGACCAGGCAGGCCATTTCTTCTCGACCCCGCTCTTGATGTAGCATGGGGGATAGTGGTCGGCCTCCAGAAGGAGGAATGTAGGCCAGTCGAGCTCTGTCGGCTGGCTGTTGGAATCTTCGCCCCGTGGCAGGGATGTTGGCTTGACGGGCCGCAGCCCGGAAACTTCTGTGGCGCGGAGGATCCGCAACCACCTCCTCTCCCATCTTCGGGTGTAGGCCCCTTTCTCTTATCACCTCCGCATCGTCATTCATAGGATGGCGGCGGATGGGTGTCGGCTGGTGGACAGGTCGGGTCCGTTTGGGAACCCACACCTGTTTGAACTTCCTCGGCTTGAGTGCCGGGTCTCCTTGGCCATGGTGGCCGGCTTCTTCCATTTCTGCCCTCCTTCCAGTAAGGGCTTGATATGTGTTGTGGACAGGAACGTTGGGGATGACTCGGTCCGGGGTCACCCGTGCCGTGCGTCCGTTGAGGAAGACACGCATGCCTCCCACCAGCGTTGACTTCCCGGACTGAGAGACAGTACCGGTGATCACAGTAGTGTTCCTGCGGACCTGGCGACGCTGACGTCCTCCTGGGTGTTTGTTGACTACAGCGGGGTGCGTCCCACGTACAACGTGGTGCACCATGCAGCTAGCGGCCGGGGCCGGATTCTTGAGCAAGTCGTTGCAGCGGGGAACCTTCAGAGGTTCCACTTCCTCCATAGCTTGCTTGGAAGGTTCCGGGGCTTCGACTTCTAGGATGTCGACGAAGGCCAAGCCCAGGAAGTTGGGGAAGCCTACTGCGGCAGGGAAGCTGTCGAATTCCATAGGTACCGCCAGGTACCCTTGCGCGTGTCCAGCGACTATCGACTGATCGAAGTCGACGCCAGCTATTCCATGAGTTGTCATTGTTTGCCTACAAAGATAAATGGGAAAAAAATCAGTAGCCTTTGAAAGGGCTTCGAAGCTCGGATATCTCGGCAAAGAGATGAAAGGTGACACCAGTCCCACCGGGCGTGCCAGACTTGTTTCAGCGTTTTCTTTCTTTCCCTTTTCGTTTGCGTATCGATCAGCCATTTGGCTAACTGGTAGTCAACTGACTGATTGACGACGCGGGCGTGCCAGTCACATGAGTGACAATTTTATTGTGCGCTCATTCTGACCCATGTCGGGCGAATGTGAGGTTCGGTCGGGACCAACAGTCCGCCATACCATAAAGGTCATGGCGTTAATTACATCCCCCACGAGGAGGGAACACCTTTGATTAATTGCCGAGACATCGGGCTGTCGAAGCCGGATTAAAAAAGAGCTACATGATGATCATGAGGAAAACATACAGGATGCACATATTTATCGTGTAGAAGATGCATAGTTCATGGAATTATGGATCCTCGGTACGTGGCAAAGGACATAGGTCCGAAGACCACCATCACGCATGGCGAAGACTTCCGGCCGGGCATAACCCGGTCTTCTGTCGATGCCATTTAATACACCCGAGGATCTATGCATGCATGCACACAAGACATTCACGCCTAGATTGCACATGACGATAGTGTTATGAAACGGTGGCGATCAGCCACATTTATTACCCTTCATCGAGAGGAAGAAGGACAACACAAGTGTAATAGCGAAAGCAAAACGCTTAACGGGTATGACAATGAGTACGATGATAGCATGATTCGGGCTCGCTTGGCCCTCCTTTTTATTCACCAACTACGGCTTATTGACATCGTCTCGAGAGACGAGACTTACCCGGGGTGAATGAATCACTAGAGTGGCATGACGCTTCAAAACCGGCGTGACTACAAGTGTATAAGAACGCTTACACGGCGCGGTCACGCGTAGGTATAGTGATTAATACGGCGCGGTCACCATGTGTATTGAAACGGCGCGCAAGGGCTTGGGGGCGCGCCGGTTTAGGGCGCGCCGGAAAGGCGCAAAGAAAAAAAAGTTGGAAATGAGTGTGGCCTTATTCCGGCGCGGGGGGGGGGGGGGGGGGGTACCGCGCCGGGTTAGGGCGCGCCGGGAGGTACCGCGCCATTTTAACGCTAGTTTTGGACATTTTTGAGTTTGTTAAGCCCACGCAGGGGATCTTGAGGCCATTGAGGCCAGTTCTTTATTAAATTGAAGTTCGGAGCCCTCTAGAGATGAAGACTAAACCAGTGCGAGGTTCATACTCGAGCACTTGGTTGATTAAATTCAGAACAATCACTTTATTAACCCAATTTAGTTGGAATCTGTCTAAAATTTGACAGCATCTCCCCTGAACAAGAAGAGTTGCAGGGGAGAATCGGGGTCACACTCACTGATGGAGCGAGCCCCTAAATCACCGGTCTACACGAAGGCAGCCAGCATACCCTACTGGATAGAATACCCCGAGGACAAACCTGCTAGGGGCACCAAAGCTCCTTAAGGGAAGAGACAGAGGGACGAAGTCACTGATGATGGGAACGATGCCCCGAGGGCTGGCCTGCGAGGGGTGGAGAACCCATAGTCGGTGATTCATCCCATGGAGGGACTGACCATTTGGAGAGTGGGACTCCGAGGGCTAGCCTACAAGGAGCACACCTCCCTTGATCTCGATCGGGTCATGATCTATCGGGGTTGAGTTCGTTGAACCTGGATCCCCATCATTATTAGCCATGGCTTCGAGAAAGCGCCAACCACGGAGAGGTAGAGCCCTCAGTCGCCTTGCAATTGCAAGAAATAACGGGGGAATGTCCCCCTCCCCGGGTGATCAAAACGACGAGGAAACCTCGGAACGATGCAGATGACCATGAAGAACAAGTGACAAGGGCATAAGTTAGACAGGCACGCAGTAGGGGCATATGCTCGAACAGCTAGAAAGCAATGTTCAGGGAGGTAAACCCTGTGTGGAGCGGCCAGAGACACGCGCAGAGGCACGGCTCCCTCCGAGAAGAAAAGGGGTGCAAAGACCCTTGAATCAAGCATAACAACAAAAAAATGAATCAAAGAAAAGCCCCCGGGGAGGGGTGTTTCTATAGCCCACGACGAGTCGGGGCACGATGCAACCTTCGGAGAAACCAAGGTTAGAGTGATGCAGAGAAGAACTCAGACAGACGCGTTAGCATAGATAGAGAAAGAGAGGGGAGGATCATTCACCCGATTCATTGATTTAAGCATTCACACGCACGCACATACGTTACCATTCCAAAAAAATGGGAAGGGATTAACATTTACGTGGCGAGAGTACAGCCCCGGCACCATCACTTGATCGCCGTTCGCCGACAACAGAGACAGAAGACATTCACGGTGCGATAACGGAGGAAGAAAATCAGAAGAGATCGCGTAGAGGGGGGAGGAGAATCGACTCATTTCATTGTCGCTCCTTCCCCCCCCTCGCTTACATTCGATGGATAGGAGTTTCGAGGAAGAAAACTACGGAAAGCAGGAAAAGATGAACGCCCACGCCCACCTGTTCCGGAAACCGAGTATCGCAGCCGAAGAGGATGGCCGGCGGTCACTGCTCCCGAGAAACCTTCACTCTCTGTACCTCAAGCGAAAAAGGAAGCCCCCTCCTCCCTCTCGAAAACGATCAGAGGGCTGAAAGCCGATCCCCCAAAAACAATCCGCCACCTCCCTAAAACAAATCAGCCCCCCCTTTTGGTTCGAATAGCCATCTGTATATATACATGATCGAGCCCCAAGCCTCATACGGCGTGAAGAACTGCGCGCCGGGAAAGGCTTCATGGGCCTTTGCGCGCCGGAATAGCCAAGCCATGGATGGGGTTCAACGCGCCGGGATAGAGGGCATCAAGCTTGGGGCGCGCCGGTTTAGGGCACGCCGGGCTAATGCTCCTCGTGGGCTTCGAGCCAGTTGATGAGCCCGGGGATGATTCCGGGGGTCACCGTGAACATTTATCTTGCTAATGCTCCTCGAAACTTCGACGAGATGTCTTGTAGAAGATCCCCGGTTGACGTACGGCCATTCTCGAGGTTCCGAATAGCTTTATCTTGATCGTACGGGCTTTCTACCGGCACGGCCTTCGGCTCTACGATCCATGTTGTTGGTCCGGCCTGGCTCGTACTCAGAGCTTTCTAGGAGGTTAGATAGCCTGGAGATAGTTCCGCCTGAGCCGGGCGATCATTCGGCCACTAATGGGCCCATCCTGACGGGAAGCCGTGCCCATGCCGGGCGATCGGGATCTTCCACCGTCAGAGCTTTCGGTTCTCCGTTTCGGGAAGCCGGGGGGGACTCCTTTATCCTCGGGAGAGCCTTTCATGAGGTGGGTAGCCACCGGGTAGACCGTCGACCTTGGTCGGACAACGGGTGTAGTGGATGCAGCACGACAAAGTCGATGCCGGTTCATTGGACAGGCTTGGTCGCACTGCCGGTTGGTTGTAGATTCATCTCGGCTCTCCTGAGGTGAAGTCCCCACGTCCATACGGAATGACTCAAGGCTTTGGCAGCTTGAGAGATCCTTGATGTGTTGATCTGCATCGGCTTCCGTGCTTCGGTGGGCCGGGTCATTCATCTTTATTGGCTTGGTCGCCAATGATCATATTTTAGGTGCCAACAGCCGGTTCAACACGGTTCACTCGGGCCTGCAGGATAGCAAGTGGGACCCGCTGCTGGGACGGAGACGTCCGGGGTAGCTCCTGGCTGCAGCGACTGGCAGGGGTACTCCTGGAATGTCCCGGGTTGATCCCCGGGAGCGGTGGTCACCGGAGTGGTGGTGGGTAATTTCTTGTGATTTATTTCCGAAGGCTGCCCCGCAGCTCACTTTCTGGCCAGAACTGCACGCTCCGACGAGATTGGCCGCCACGACCAGCCACAATGTCGGATTGAGACACAAGAGGTACCGTTGGAAAGAGGACAAAAACTCCTATGACACAATGTAATTACAGACTCGTCCAATGGCGGGAATGAAAATGGGAGTGACTGAAAATGTACTGTGCACTCTGTCCCGAAATACCAAACAGGGAGGACAAAACCTGAGTCCCCTGATCAAGGGCTTTGACCGAGGAGATAATAAACGAATTTGGACATGGGACTTTTATGGTGGGTATAGGGAAAAGAGAGGAACACGTAAATAGGTCTTTTGTATCAATCTGACATTGTTTATGGGCCGAGAAAATTTTCCTCCTAAGATCTATCCCGCTGGTCTGCTCGCAGGAAGGTTTTGAGAAGGAAGAACAGGTGGCTAGGAACTGACCTAAACAGTCTCTGATCGACCTCAAATTTAAATTGGTAATGACCAATGATGAGGGAAACCTACCCTCAATGTTTCTTCATGATCCAACGGTCGGATCTTTCATACTTTCTCGAACACCGAGCTGCTATCCAGGAACTCTGAGTTTGGGCAGCAAGATGTAGACCGGCTTGTGGTTGCTCAACGGCGGCACGAACGGCGGCGGCGGCGGCGGCGGACGTTCAGAATATGTAGAGGAAGAAGGGAAGAGGAAGATATTTGAGGGAGATAGAAGAGTTTGGATCAGATCTAGGGGAGGTAGGAGGAAGAAGGGGAAGAACACTCAAGAACACAAGAGAGAGAGGGGAGGGGGTGCACCAATCATTTTCCTCTTTAATTCTTCATTAGTTCTTCCACAAAAATACAAGTGACCTTAAATACTCATACCCTAGATCTAGATCAAAGGACATCCACTAACACCAAAGGACATCCACTAACATTGGTCAAGGGTAGGTGGGGGACAAGCATGGGGGACAAGGAGGGGACACCCCCCTTTAAGGGTAGGTGGGGGACAAGTATGGGGGACAAGGAGGGGGCATCCTCTACCTTTGTCTCCTTGGTCCAATGATCCAAGTCTTCTAGAAGTCCATCTTAGGCCTTGGAACAACCTTTTGGACCCACATGTGTAGAGGCCCACAAGGGAGAGATAGGCCCAATTGGGCTCTTAAAAGTTTGGAGGCCCAATTTGAAAATTGGGCTCCTCACATGAAGTGTAACCCATTTTACAATCTTGACCCATTACACTCATAAATACTCAAATAAATACACACCAATACACTCGTAATAAACATAAAAAAAGAAACACAATACCCAGGTGGGGACTCCATGCTATCGCCCAGCCACAAAGAGGTCGGCGTCGCTCGAGTCGTGCTACGTGTCTGATAACGACGGCTAGCTCTGGTGTCCTCACCACTTAGGCATTTCATGATAGGGTTTCGTGATTTGACGATGGATCAGTAACGCCCAACTTTGTGAGATCGGGGTTCATCTTTCTGTTGTAGTTTGGAGTAGTTTAGAGAGCTGTGGTTCAATCGGCTACCGTGTTTTCTTGTTACGGCTTTACTCTTCCTTTAGCTGTTCTTACTCCTGCTTTTCCTACTTTACTGTTGTAGTTTAGCACTACTGTTACTCCTGCTCCTACTTTGTTACTGCTTTGCTTTAGTGTAGCACTGTTGTTTTTGCGTTGTTTCCAGTAGGGTTTTGCGGGATCCCTACTGAGCCAGTGACAGGAGGCTCATCCCTGACTTTTCAGGTGTAGCTGTGCTTCCTCGTGCTGTGAGTTCCATTGTGCGATAGTTCTGTTGCCAGCGTTGCCTGCGTCGGGCTTCCCCCGACTTGAGGGTACGTTTCCCTTTCTGTTGGACTATACTTGTCTCCCTTTGGACTGGACTCTGTTAGTTTTAATTTGTTATTGAAAAAGTAATTTTATTTCTGCTACTTTAGCAATCCTGATCATTGAAATTTAATTGCTTTCTGTTATATCTAGAAGTTCAATGTACTCTCACACACCTTTCTATCCCTTCGGAGCTTTAACGCTCTTGGGAAGCCTCGCAGGTTCCAAGTGGTATCGGGTTTACCCGATATCCGGAGTCTGGGTCGTCACAGCCTGGTACTTATGGGTGTGGATTTATCACGAATAACACCACTGCATACACCCTTGTATGAATTTTTTGGCACAACCGTCCTCCCAGACTCGGTTCCAATCATGTTCGGGACCTCACCAAGAGACGTGACTTTCCTAGTGGATTTCACTATAGTCCGCGGGATGATCAGATACAACACCATCATAGGGCGAGGTATCCTCGGCACTCTCCGTGGCATCCCCTCCTCCTACCATCAAAAGCTAAAGTTTCCCACTCCTCACAGGGTGGGAGAAGTCCGAGGAGACCAGAGCGAGTCCAGGATGTGCTACTTGATCTCCACGCGCGACCGACAAATCAAGGAGGCTCCGCCCAAGAATAAGACGAAGACAGAGGGCCGGTGTCTGAGCACAAACACCCCAGCAGAAGATCTGTATCTCATCCAAGTGGGGGAGGACCCAAGTAGAGTGCTTCGGATCGGCGCTACACTATCCAAGCAAGAGAAGAAGCTTACACAGACTTCTTGGAAGCAAACTGTTACGTCCCGAGCCTTTTATTACAACAAAAGACTAACTCGGGGAATCACGAACAGCGGGCATGGTAAGCCTCTTGCAAGCAAGAACGATCAGAGCGCAAGGTAATCACACATAAGAATGTAATCGCACAATAATTTAATCAAACTCCAACTTTATATCATTAATAATCAAAATATCCAAATACAATAGCTTTCAACCTTCAATAATTCAAGGAAAAAGGAAATTACAAAGACTCGATCTAAACATCATTGACTTTCCTAAGTCTTCACTCTCAGTTTGATATGACTTTTAGTCGCTCTCGGACCCGCTACTTGTATAACTCGAATCTGAATTCGTGTCACTTCCATCTCTTGAAAAGATTGAAAAATAGGTAATGAGCACACTTGGCCAGTAAGTATCTTCGCATCAACATGATTAGTAATATTTAAGTAATTAACATTTTAGCTCTAAAGAAATAAGGTAAAATCATGCGATTAAATCGAAGTAACACGATGATCATGTAAGATAGAATGAGCAAGTATGAATGTAACAAAAATATGATATGACCTTTCATGAACAAGAATGTACTAGAAAGTCATGTAACAATCAAGAATATACTTTTCACTTAGTAGCAAGTACTTCGTGAATTTCTGTGGAATAACATGTAACAAGCTAGAAAGTCATGTACGTGTCGTGGATTTTCACTTCACGAGCCGTGGATATTCACTTATTTACCGAGAAAGTACTCCCTGCGCAATGCGACGTCAATAGCATCATACCCCATGGTTTATAATAGTATGTTTCCGACAATCAGTCGAGGGGACTAGTATAGAACCCTTAAACACAATCAGTGCTCGGTCCGCATCTTCAAGTATAAATCAAGCTATTTCCACGCATATAAACAATATGACCAAGAATGTACAACTTCAACAATGGGTTCATGATAAAGTAGTCAATCATAAGAATGCTTCTATTTGAAACAAGGATTTTCAAATAACATATTAAAACTAGGTTATGCCATGAAAATAAATCGGCAGCATAATGGTTCATTTCTTAACTTTCATATTTTAAGATTAAGTATCTTTGAACAATATGACAACTCCTAGACCATCAATAATCCATCTAGGAACTTTGGAATATCAACCCTTGGGTCAAACCTTGGGTTAAATCACTCAAGAACTGTGACGGTCAATTAATGGGCTGTTACATGAACGTGACGGTCTATAATTGGGCCATTACAATAGATTGAATCCAGAAAGAATAGTTGAACTCAGTGAATGTGATGGTTGTATACTGGGCGGTTAGATGAGCCTAACGGTCTAGGCCGTTACATAGTAAAAACTAGAAAACATCGATAGTGCTTTCTAATCAATTGGGCTTTAAAGGTACAACCAACTCGGCGTCCTAGTGGGAATCCCAGACTCGCAGAGAATTATGGAGGCCTTGAAACTAGATTTCCTAATCCATTGGAAGGAATATCCAATAGAGAGGTCCTCAAGTTCAAGAATATGTTCCTATAGTGCAAAAGTGTAAACTAATGGTCATATATCGGAATATATGCCATGTACTTAGAGAATTGACTCTATAGATAGGAAAGAATGTGTAACAATGTGAAACCATGATAAAACTCCGTCAATACATCAGTAAAAATCATGTTTTAATACAAAACTATAGAGTTTTAGCAATGAAATTAACATGTACTTTAAAATAACTCAAAGTGCTTTAAACATACATGAATCAATTTATAAACTCAAAGTTATGAAAAATAGGTCAAAACTTAGATAACTAGGCTTATTCATAAGTAAATTTGACTATTTTTGACTCTGTCTCCGGTTGACAGAACACAGTTATTCTGACGGTCGAACATGGACGCGTCACAGGGCTGTGACGGTTTATCATGGAACCGTTAGAGTGTTGTAACGCTCCGGTTATGGTCCGTCAGAGATAACAGAGTAGCTTAAGTATAACAGGGAGTGTGACGGATTATCGTAAGGCTGTTACGTCCCTCTGACGGTCTAACTATAGGCCGTTAGAGTCCTGTTGACAGCATAAAAAGATAAAAGACTATGCTTTGAAACAAGTTATGCTTTTAAAAGACTTAACTAATCTAGTCATGATAAAATGAAGTATAGTCCATCTAGATGCATAGGTTGCAGTGAATGAACAAGAGAATGTCTTTTATCTTCATTTAAGGCTAAAGACATGTATGTATGTATAGACTTACTAAAACATGAAATTCAAAGTCTAAGATGCATGGAATCAATCAAAACCAGAGGTCTTTTATCCCTAACATGATATTCTTGCCATTCATGAGATGACCTACCTCTTTACTAGGCTTTCAACTTCCAATTTGGGACTGCAAGACACACCCTAGTTCTTTCCTTCCAATGAGTTTTCAGCAACTTCATGTCGCTCTAACTCCTCGATCTCTTGACCTAAGGACGTGAAATTTTGAGGGTAAGAAGGTGACACTAAGGGGAATAGAAAGTTCTAAAGACACTTAGGCTAATTACCTCATTTTGGTGCTCTAATCTCCTGATCTTTAGCAGACTTTCACTCAGATTCCTGGGTTGCTATAGTCGAACCAGTAACATTGGAAGCTTCAAACTTCTTGTGTAGTTGATCTCCTAGCACGAAATTTTGAGGAAGATTAGTCCTACGTATAAGGAATAAAAAGTTCTAAAGAAGTTACCCGAAATACTATCTCCTTACCTTAGTTCCACGCGAGCCAATGTAAGGGTCGCGTAGGTCTAAACTAGGGTCTATTTATATAGTTTTGCTAGGGTTTATGGATTAGATCGATTCTAGAGTCCTTGTTAAGGCTTAGATCGACTTCTGAGAGTCCTTAATACGTTTACTAATCCTCCTATCTTGATCCCAAAGTGATAGACTAGCAAAAATCCAATCCTTTTGCTCTTTCTTCCATTCACGGAACTTACAGAGCGTAACGGTCTAAGCTTGGCGCGTTACATGCTTGTGGCGGTCACACGATAGACCGCTACATCCACCATTTGTAGAATTTAACTTAATTCAAACTCTTTAATTATTTTATCTATATAATTATCCTAAAATTCGTGAATAAGCTAAATATCCTTCTAGAATATGGGCCAAACTTAGTGGGCTTGGTCTTCAAACCTTTTGGGTTTTATTTATCAAAGCTGGATTAATATTTTAACATAATTGGGCCTTATAATCAGTTTAAGCTTTATAAATTCCTAATAAATTCTAGAAAATTCTAAAAATAATACAGAAATTATTTATATAAATTTTGGGGCACTACACCCTCCCCCACTTAGAAGAATTTGGTCCCCAAATTCAACACATGGATTATATGGACAGTGTACTTACAGTTGAATAATTTTGGGAATCTTTTCCGCATAGCTTCTTATGTTTCCCAAGTTGCTTTGGATGGCCATGATTTCTTCCATTTAATTTTGACCATAGGAATAGCTTTATTCCTTAGTTGACGCACTTCCCGTTCTAGAATCTTTGTTGGTGTTTTGTTCGTACGTCATATCCTTCTGAATCTCCAAATTATCGTAAGTGATAACATGGTAAGGATCATATACATACTTTTTTAGCGTAGAGACGTGAAACACGTCATGAACTCCTGCTAATTGTGGAGGTAAAGCTAACCTATAAGCCACTTGACCGACCCTTTCAAGAATTTCAAATGGGCCAATGAACCTTGGAGTTAGCTTGCCTTTGATGCCAAATCTTTGAATACCACGACCCGGAGAAACCTTTAGATACACATGATCTCCTACCTGAAACTCCAAGTCGCGCCTTCGATTATCAGCATAGGATTTTTGCCTATCTTGTGCCACCTGCAATCTTTCTCGAATGAGCTTAATTTTCTCTGAAGAATCTCTGATAATGTCGGGACCTAGAATTTGTTTTTCCCCTATTTCATTTCAACATATCGGTGATCTATAGCTTTTTTCATATAAAGCTTCAAAAGGTGCCATCTGTATGCTGGCCTGATAACTGTTGTTATATGCAAATTCCACCAGAGGCAAGTGATCATGCCAACTTCCTCCGAAGTCAATAGCACAAGTCCTGAGCATATCTTCCACCACTTGATTTGTTCTTTCAGTCTGACCATCAGTTTGTGGATGGAATGTCGTGCTAAGGTTCAGTCTGGTCCCTAGTGAATGTTGTAGACCCTTCCAAAATTGTGATGTGAATCTAGGATCTCTATCAGATATGATACTGACAGGGACACCATGCAGCTTGACAATTTCTTTTATGTATAAGGCTGCTAGAATATCCACAGACCATCGACTTTTGATTGGTATGAAATGTGCAGATTTTCTCAATCGGTCTATGATTACCCATATGCCGTCATGTCCACCCCTTGTCTTTGGTAAACCCATAATGAAATCTATTCCTATACTTTCCCATTGGTTTGCTGCTGAGTGCATCTGCTACAGCATTAGCCTTGCTAGGATGATATTGAATAGCAAAATCGAAGTCTTTTAGATATTCTAACCATCTCCTCTGCCTCATATTTGACTCCTTACTTCTGATACAATCGTTGGCCGGCTCCAGTTTCTGACAGCTTCTACTTTAGAAGGATCCATAGTGATACCTTCTTTTGAAATAATGTGGCCTAGGAATGAAACTTCCTTGAGCCAGAATTCACACTTGTTAAGCTTGACATAGAGTTTATGTTCTCTAAGTGTTTGCAAAGCTATCCTCAGATGTTCTTCATGTTCCTCTTTTGTTTTGGAATATACCAGGATGTCATCAATGAAGAAAATGATGAACTGGTCCAGATATGGCTGGAAAACATTGTTCATAAGTTGCATAAATGCTACTGGGGCATTTGTTAACCCGAACGGTATTACCATGAATTCATAGTGGCCATAACGACTTCGAAAAGCTGATTTATAAATATCTTCTTCTTTAATTCTAAGCTGATGATAACCTGATCTGAGCTCAATCTTGGAGAAATACCATGCTCCTGAAAGCTGATTGAAGAGCTCATCAATACGCGGCAACAGATACTTATTTTTGATTGTGAGTTGATTCAGTCGCCGGTAGTCTATGCATAGCCTGAGAGAGCCATCCTTCTTCTTGACAAAAAGAACTGGCGCACCCCAGGGGGATGTGCTAGGTATAATGAAACCCTTATCTAATAATTCCTACAACTGTCTTTTTAATTCCTTGAGTTTCGTGGGGGACATCCTGTAAGGGGCTATAGAAATAGGTGCTGCTCCTGGAATGAGTTCAATGGTGAAGTTTACTTCCCTTTCGTGTGGTAAACTAGGTAATTCAGATGGGAACACATCTGGGAACTCATTTACAATAGGGATGTCTGCTATGATGATTTCCTTGGACTCGGTAACAATGACAGAAGCAAGAAAAGCTTCACATCCTCGCGAGATAAGTTTGCAAGCATGGAGAGAAGATATGATAGTGGGATGTTTCTTATACTTGATGCCAAGGAAAGAAAATCTTGGAAGATCGGGTTTTCGAAAGGATATAATCCTATTTCGACAGTTAATATCAGCATCATGATCTATAAACCAATCTACCCCTAAAATGGCATCATAACCTTTCATGTCAAGGCATACTAAATTTGCGGGGAGATTATGATTTTCCACTATTACCTCACTATCAGGATAATACTCGTTAAGCTTTGTTGCAGAACCTAAAGGTGTAGTAATAACAAGATCTGAAGGTAAGGGAACTGATGCAATTGGTAATGTTTTCGCAAAAGTAGTGGAGATAAAAGAATGAGAGCCACCAATATCAAATAGCACAAATGCAGGACGGGAACAAATTTGAAGGGTACCTTCCATAAGTCCACCATCCTTGGGTGCTTCTTCTTCTTCTAGAATAGCATTGAGGCGAGCTTGCCTCTTACGTCCTCCACCAGACGGTTGATCCTTCATAAGGGGGCAATCTGGCATACGATGCTCCCTGCTTCCACAATGTCGACACGCGCCAAGGTGCTTCCAACATTCTTCAGCTGAATGACCAAACTTTTCACAAAATGTGCAAGCCGCCATGACTTGCTCCTTCTCCTCTTTGGCTTTCTTGTGCTTCTGGGAACTTCCACTGTTCCCGCTCCTGGATCTTTTCTTACTATCACGGATTTTGTAGGGTTCCGTGATGCTGAACTTCTCCTTCTTATAAGGCCAATCAGATCATCAGCTAGACTATTCTCCTTTTCCTTTCAACTTCTCGACCTTCTCTAAGGTCTTTTCGCATAAATATGCCCGCTAAACCATCTCCGCATAGGTACGGATGTTTTGGGTCCCGAGCTGTTGAATGAAGTCGGGCCGTAACCCGTCCATAAACCGATTGGCCTTCAATAAATCGGTACTGATTAAATGCGGCGCATAAGGTGCTAGCCTATAGAATTGAAGTTCATACTCCGTGACTGTCATCATTCCCTGACGAAGAGAGGTGAACTCCATGGCCTTTCTTTCTTTAACATGCTCAGAAAAGTACTTAGCATGGAATAGAGTGAGAAAATCGTCCCATGTATGAGGTGCATCAGCCGGAGGTGTAGGTATTGACTTCCACCATGTGCGTGCATCTTTATTGAGTTGGAAGGTTGCGAGACGCACTTTTTCTTGGTCCGTGCATTGAATAACATCAAAATGCGATTCATCTCATCTATCCAGTTTTCTGCCTCATCCGGATTAGAAGAACCATAGAACCGCGGAGGGTTTAAGCTCCAAAAATTACGATGCAAGTCACCAGTCCTTGCCCCTGCGCCTGCCTGGGCCATAGTTTGTAATGCCTGAGTAACGCCGGCAACGGTTTGTTGCATGCCACCCCAATCTACGCGATGTGCCATTGCAATAATGAGGTACCTTGGAGAAATAACAAATTGTTAATTCTCATGGAATTAGAAAGAGATTAATCTTAAAACTAATTAACTATCCTTTCCCGGGCGCTACCCAATTCTCGCATAGGTGAGGAAATTTCTTCCTTAGTTCATAGGTAGGGGTCCTTAAACCTTGGACTTATCCTATGACATGACTCTTTTCCCTAAATCCTGAGACTTAGGCTCTGATACCAACTTAACTATCACGCCCTGAGCCTTTTATTACAGCGAAAGACTAACTCGGGGAATCGCGAATAGCCGGCATGATAAGCCTCTTGCAAGCAAGAACGATCAGAGCGTAAGGCAATCACACATAAGAATGCAATCGCACAATAATTTAATCAAACTCCAACTTTATTTCATTAATAATCAAAATATCCAAATACAATAGCTTTCAACCTTCAATAATTCAAGGAAAAAAGAAATTACAAAGACTCGATCTAAACAATATTGACTTTCCTAAGTCTTCACTCTCATTTTGATATGACTTTCATTCGCTCTCGGACCCGCTACTTGTATAACTCGAATCCTAATTCGTATCACTTCCATCTCCTGAAAAGATTGAAAAATAGGTAATGAGCACACTTGCCCAGTAAGTATCTTCGCATCAACATGATTAGTAATATTTAAGTAATTAGTATTTTAGCTCTAAAGAAATAAGGTAAAATCATGCGAATGCGATCAATCATGCGATTAAACCGAAGTAACACGATGATCATGTAAGATAGAATGAGCAAGTATGAATGTAACAAAAATATGATATGGCCTTTCATGAACAAGAATGTACTAGAAAGTCATGTAACAATCAAGAATGTACTCTTCACTTAGTATCAAGTACTTCGTGAATTTCTGTGGAATAACATGTAACAAGCTAGAAAGTCATGTACGTGTCGTGGATTTTCACTTCACGAGCCGTGGATATTCACTTATTTATCGAGAAAGTACTCCCAACGTAATGTGACACCAGTAGCATCATACCACATGGTTTATAATAGTATGTTTCCGACAATCAGTCGAGGGGACTAGCATAGAGCCCTTGAACACAATCAGTGCTCGGTCCGCATCTTCAAGTATAAATCAAGCTACTTCCACGCATGTAAACAATATGGCCAAGAATGTACAACTTCAACAATGGGTTCATGATAAAGTAGTCAATCATAAGAATACTTTTATTTGAAACAAGGATTTTCAAATAACATATTAAAACTAGGTTATGCCATGAAAATAAATCGGCAGCATAACGGTTCATTTCTTAACTTTCATATTTTAAGATTAAGTATCTTTGAACAATATGACAAGTCCTAGACCATCAATAATCCATCTAGGAACTTTGGAATATCAACCCTTGGGTCAAACCTCGGGTTAAATCACTCAAGAACTGTGACAGTCAATTAATGGGTTGTTACATGAACGTGACAGTCTATAATTGGGCCGTTACAATAGATTGAATCCAGAAAGAATAGTTGAACTCAGTGAATATGACGATTGTATACTGGGCCGTTAGATGAACCTGACGGTCTAATATTAGGCCGTTACATAGTAAAAATCAGAAAAATATTGATAGTGCTTTCTAATCAATTGGGCTTTAAAGGTACAACCAACTCGGCATCCTAGTGAGAATCTCAGGCTCGCGGAGAATTACGGAGGCCTTGAAACCAGATTTCCTAGTCCATTGGAAGGAATATCCAATAGAGAGGTCCTCAAGTTCAAGAATATGTTCTTATAGTGCAAAAGTGTAAACTAATGGTCATATACGGGAATATATGCCATGTACTTAGAGAATTGACTCTATAGATAGGAAAGAATGTGTAACAATGTGAAACCATGATAAAACTCCGTCAATACATCAGTAAAAATCATGTTTTAATACAAAACTATAGAGTTTTAGCAATGAAATTAACATGTACTTTAAAATAACTCAAAGTACTTTAAACATACATGAATCAATTTATAAACTCAAAGTTATGAAAAATAGGTCAAAACTTAGATAACTAGGCTTATTCATAAGTAAATTTGACTATTTTTAACTCTGTCTAGGGTTGACAGAACACAGTTATTCTGACGGTCGAACATGGGTGAGTCACAGGGCTGTGACGGTTTATCGTGGAACCGTTAGAGTGTTGTAACGCTCTGGTTATGGTCCGTCAGAGATAACAGAGTAGCTTAAGTATAACATGGAGTGTGACGGCTTATCGTAAGGCCGTTACGTCCCTTTGACGGTCTAACTATAGGCCGTTAGAGTCCTGTTGACAGCATAAAAAGATAAAAGACAATGCTTTGAAACAAGTCATGCTTTGAAAAACTTAACTAATCTAGTCATGAAAAAATGAAGTATAGTCCATCTAGATGCATAGGTTGCAGTTAATGAATAAGAGACTATCTTTTATCTTCATTTAAGGCTAAAGACATGTATGTATGTATAGACTACTAAAACATGAAATTCAAATTCTAAGATGCATGGAATCAATCAAAACCAGAGGGTTTTTATCCCTAACATGATATTCTTGCCATTCATGAGATGACCTACCTCTTTACTAGGCTTTCAACTTCCAATTTGGGACTACAAGACACGCCCTAGTTCTTTCCTTCCAGTGAGTTTTCAACAACTTCACGTCGCTCTAACTTCTCAATCTCTTGACCTAAGGACGTAAAATTTTGAGGGTAAAAAGGTGAAACTAAGGGGAATAGAAAGTTCTAAAGACACTTAGGCTATTTACCTCATTTTGGTGCTCTAATCTCCTGATCTTCAGCAGACTTTCGCTCAGATTCCTGGGTTGCTATGGTCGACCCAGCAACTTTGGAAGCTTCAAACTTCTTGTGTAGTTGATCTCCTAGTACGAAATTTTAAGGAAGATTAGTCCTATGTACAAGGAATAAAAAGTTCTAAAGAACTTACCCGAAATACTCTCTCCTTATCTTAGTTCCATGCGAGCCAATGTAAGGGTCGCACATGTCCAAACTAGAGTCTATTTATAGGGTTTTGCTAGGGTTTGTGGATTATATTGATTCTAGAGTCCTTGTTAAGACTTAGATCGACTTCTGAGAGTCCTTAATACGTTTACTAGTCCTCCCATCTCGATCCCAAAGTGATAGACTAGTAAAAATCCAATCTTTTTGCTATTTCTTCCATTCACGGAACTTACAGAGCGTAACGGTCTAAGCTTGGCGCTTTACATGCTTGTGGCGGACGCACGATAGACCGCTACATCCACCGTTTGCAGAATTCAACTTAATTCAAACTCTTTAATTGTTTTATCTATATAATTATCTTAAAATTCGTGAATAAGCTAAATATCCTTCTAGAATATGGGCCAAACTTAATGGGCTTGGTCTTTTAACCTTTCGGGTTTTATTTATCAAAGCTGGATTAATATTTTAACATAATTGGGCCTTATAATCAGTTTAAGCTTTATAAATTCCTAATAAATTCTAGAAAATTCTAAAAATAATCCAAAAATTATTTATATAAATTTTGGGGCACTACACAAACCAAGACGTATTCGCTTGGTCCGCGGACGGGCTTCCCGGAATCTCGCCAGAGGTCATAACCCAGCAACTGAAGTTGGACCCAAGCTGCCGCCTGGTTTAGCAGCACAGGAGGCAGTGCGACCCCGAGCGACAAGCCATTATCAGGGAACAAGTCAGCGAGAAGTTAGGCTCGGGACAATTGCGACCCACCCAATATCCCAATTGGGTAGCTAATATGGTCCTTGTTCCCAAGAGCAACGGGAAGTGGCTGATGTGCGTAGACTACAATGACCTCAACAAAGCTATGCCCAAAGACAACTTCCCCATGCCACGAATTGACCAACTGGTCGATGGCACGGCCGGGCACGAAATGCTAAGCTTTCTGGATGCTTACTCCAGGTACCACCCAGTTAGCATGCACAAGCCCGACCAAGACAAAACGGCATTCGTCACCGACCACGGCTTATATTCCTACACCCGCATGCCCTTTGGTTTGAAAAACGTGGGAGCTACGTATCAGCGCATGTGGGAATGGATTTATTGTTTTATTTATTTATTTTTTATTTATTAGGGTTTATTGTATTTATTTATTTTATCTATTTATTGCATAGGCGTGCCAGTCACTTTCATGACAAGTTTATTGTGCACTCGATCTGACTTGGTCAGACGAAAGTGAAGTCTGTGTCGCGACCGGAAGTCTGCCATACCATAAAGGTTATGACGTTAATTACATCCTTCTAGAAGAAGAAAAACCCTTGATTAATCGCCAGGATAGAGGGCCATTGATGCTGGACAGATGTAAACGCATACGAAAATTAACATATAACGATGTGCAATACGAGACTCGGACATACACTCAAGCACGTAATATAGCTACATTTATTATCCGATCCCCGGTGTGCGGCGGAGAACTTTGGTCCGAAAATCACCCTCACGCTTAGTGAGAGCTTCTAGCCAGACATAATTTGACTTTGCGTAGATCACCATTTGAAATATCGAGAGGTCGGAGCAGGCAAACATGCAGTAGAATTAACTAAGCATGTATGTATATATATGCACATATGTATAGATGCACATGCATGCATGAAGAGGGCAAAATCTATATAGATTTAGCGCTGGTTTTATTATTATTCGGCTTGTTTATTCATGAGATGACCATGGGCCAAGCCAACAAAGGGACGGTTGTTGGGTTGATAGGGGCAGGAGTCAACTCGGGCTTACCGAAGTCGACCTAGGAGATATGGTGTTAAACCAGCACAAAAGAACGCATAATGGTGAAAAATGAGTCTTAGTGGTAAAAATAGCACACACAAAAGTGACAAATAAGCTTTATTAGCGAAAAATGCACAGGCAAGAGTGACAAATGGGTGAAACGGCGACGGCTGAGGTAAGAGTTCACAGTGACAAATAACTGGCATCGGTGACAAATAGGCCGTAGTGGTGGAAAATACCCACATTAGGGTGACAAATAGGTAGGGTGGCGACGACTGAGGTGATGGTCATGGAGACGCGAAGGAAGGGTGAGCTGGCGTGGCCAATGGCACACCGGATTAACCCGCGCCGTTTTAGTAGGGCAGGGAGATGAGAGAGGACGAGGTAAAAGGAGGAAGTCGATCCGGCGCGGGGGTTTGCGCGCCGGATTAGCCCACGCCGGGTGGAAGGGTAGCGACGCCGGTTTAGGGGGTGGTGATGCCGGTTGAGGGGATAATGTCTTCAGATTTTAAGCAAACTTGTTTTGAGGCCCAGTCTAAATCCTGGCCTTCCTTTATGAAAATTTATGATTTATTCAAACTTTAATCATCAAATTCATTAGAGTAGAAGTTGATCAATCCAATTTCGTGCGAGGTTCATACTCAAGCACAATTTTATTCCGGTTTAAGGTAGGGACACATGCACTACGCCGTACGATTATTAACAAAATCATTCCACATTTGTTAACCGTTATAGGTAACTTAATCACTCGTTAGCATCATCGCTACTAACAGAACGATCACATGAGCCGGCAAATCGCGGGTAAATTTTGGTAGCATTTCCCCTTATCCCGGATGGTCATGGGGGAAAAGCGGAGGCTCACCCATGGGGTTTCTGGGGCAAGTTCCTAACTGCCGGGAGGCTAAACACGGCGACTAACGAACCCGAATGGATAGAGACCCTGAGGGCTAGCCTACGAGGGGTTCCGATGATCCATGGGTCCTCAACACAATTTCGACTGAATAACCCAAATGGGATGGAGACCCCAAGGGCTAGCCTATGAGGGGTTCCATGGGCCCATGGGTTACCACAATCCCAATTCGGAGATGTGGGCTAGATTTTTATCGGATGAGACGATCCAGTTGTATTTGCTCTTTGGGACTTACTGGGCTCCACGTTATGAAAGAACGGGTCCCCATGGTCCACGAGCGATTTGGAAGAAAACAGATTGATGGGCTCATTTGATAGGGAATGTTCCCCCTCCCCGGCCGATAAATTCATATTCACATCGGTAAACAATCATAACAATCAAGGAAAACTTTCATGTTGTCCCAGGTGAAAGGAGGTCAGTGAATTATGCTAACGAACTCATAGCCACCCCCTCTCGGGGATGAAGAAAATTGAGGACCCATAGATTAGCCTTACGGTAATGTGTGTGCGAACACATTCCTTCATCAAAAGATTAACAGCAAATAGAGAACACAAGCGATTCAACTCCCACAGTCTAGGTTGTTATGTAGACGCATAGGCTAAGTGAAATGGACCACTAACGCAGTGGGGAAAAGTATAGAGATGAAATTCTCTCAAACAATTGGCCAAACACTTAAAAGGGGGGATGCATATGCAGCAAGGTCTAAAACTCTTGGAGGGATAGAGTGTGACTGGAATGGCCACCATTATCATGAGGTTGAATCAAAGAAATGCCATCCTGACTTTGGGAATTGGCCATACCCCATCCGACTCATGACTGTGAGTGAATGGGCAGTAGCCGATCCCATTCCAGAAGCTAGTAGGAAGTGTGTATTCCTAACAAAAAGGGGAATGGGCATTAAACACATAGGGTAACTCAGGCGTAATCAATTCATTAAAGGGATCCCGGGGAGGGGGAGCGTGAGATTAATGTAGCCCTTGAGGACGGGCAAGGGCACATTCTGCAACGAAAATGCAGACATAACGAAAGCATACAGAATGACAGGAAAGAACATTAAAGGCACAGTGGGGAGGCATAACAGATACAAGGGGAAATATTGAGGGGAAGGGAAGGACGCATTATCACAGATAAACGCAAAGAGAAAATGAACATTTAGATCCGATTTCATTAAATAGAGGAGGCATTTAAGGCCCCCATCACATCGCAACAAAGGATCAGTCTCTTCTTGCTCCGAAGAGCTCTTACAGACGCAAACAGCTATATCCTTAGAAAGAACGTAGGAACCAAAGGGAGGAATGATTTACAGGGGGACAAAGAGGGATTCACACCCAAATACAAGCATATTGCCTGAGAACGGCCAAAACATCACATATGCAAACATGGCCAGGTATTTGTCACCCAGAAACTAACCCTATTCCATTACAACATCGAAATGGCGGGGTATACAGAGAGCAAACGCTATAAAATAAAATTAAATAGGGAAGGGAGACCATGGGGGTTCATATCAACGCCCTTTACATTGTCGGAGTCGACAGAGAATCAAAAGAAAAGGGCAAGGAGGTAATCAGAGCTACGGTACGTAGTCACAACGGGAACCCACCTATGTTCACGAAAATAGAGTATCGGAAGCTGAGTGATCCCTCTCTGCTCTCGAGCTCTCTTGGAGAAAAATTGGGACGGCGGCTGCTCACTTGAGGGTTTCTTTTCTCTGGGGAACCCTATCTTCCAATTGCCTTTCTTTCTTTTTTCTTTTTTGGCCCCGATCCCCTTTTTGTTGTCGAATTGGGTGTTTTTATAGTGAAATGGGGGTGAAACGGAGGGGACGATCCCACGCCGGATTAGCGAACTCCATTTCTCACGCCGTTTTGGCATTTGGGCGTGCCGTTTCAAGCATCATGACCATGCCATTTTAACAGAACTTTTATGGGGCGCGCCGGTATAAGTGGTTTTGCGCACCGATTTAATGCGGCACCATTTTAGCAGTGACCACGCCATTTTAACATCTCTTCTTGTCAGTTCGTTCGGGCTGGGTCCGCTTTTGGGCTCTAGATCGGCCCCAGGGGATCCTTCAGACTTGAGACTACCTCAAACTTACTGAATCATTGTGGGAGGTACTCCCGAGGCCTTCGGACTTTTAACAGATGACTTCTGGCATGAGCTATGCTTTAATCCGGACACTATGCTTTTCCTACTGATACGCCCTTCGGAAACCCGTATTGTAGGACCAGAGCTATCTTTTTACCTCGGAACGTGCTTTCTTCGGGTGGTGGACCACCATGGATCTTTTTGTCCTTGTGGACGGGGTTTGTTGGGTACGACCGAGTCGATACCTGTAGCAACCCTGGTAAAATAAAAGGAAGATTTCAAGAAAGATTAAGTAAGTAAATGATAAGAACCAAAATGAATAAATAATAAGTCAAATATAAAATAACGCCTCTCAACAAGGCACGATTTAAATAAGAAATGCCTTCACCTGAGACGTTAATTCAAAAAGTGATGCCTATACCAAAGGTCGTCAAATTTCAAAACGTCCAAAACGAATAAAAGGAAAGGGAAAGAAACGCCCTCTTCTTGGGCGCGAATTACAAAAGAAACGGCACAGGTAAAGATGTCAATTATAATTAACGCCCTAACCTAAGGCGTTAATTGCATTTGTGTTCCATTCGAACCAGGAGACTATCCAGGGTAAGTTTTAGGATTGTTACGTGTTCGATTGATTATGGTAAGGACTCTATCACGGAAACTAGAGTTCTAATCAAATTTTAACACTAAGGGATTCCTGAAATCCTATAAATACCCCTTCCAATCGAACCCTAATAGCTATTTTGTCGAAGGAAGGCATGCTGCTGCTGTACGTGAAGAACAAGTTGTTCTTCTTCCTCTACCTTCGGTTATGGATATGGAGAATATTAATGTTCTTCATCTTCTTCTTCTGTAGGTTGCCTGCAGCAAGTAGTAACTCTCTTGTCTAGTCGAAGAACGTGGGCTCTTCATCAACATCCTCTTCTTCTGTTTTGAACAGAGTGCCGTTTTCTCTTCACAACCTTCACGTATCTTCACCCAGATCAACATCAGGTAGGTTTTCTCAAGAATTGTAGCCCAAACTAGCATAAAAATTTATGATAATATCATCTGTAATTCCTGCATATATTTTTACTGCGTTTTAGAGGTTTTCTGTGAAATTTTGGAAAGAGGCGACCCATGTCAGGGCGCTAATTCATGTTTTGACGCCCGAACTAAGAGTCGTCAATTTCAAGAAATTAATAAATACCAATGTTTAAAATTTAATATATATGAAACCTATAATCTAATTTAATGCAAGATCATATATCTCGAATTCTGATATTTTTCTTATCCTGACCATGTACTTCGTTTATTGAAAATTATTATCTTGGAAGTTACCACTGTTCATGATAAATCCTGGAAAAGAGAATTAACGACCTCTAGTAGGTCGTCTTTTCTGAAAGTGACGCCCCTGGATAAGGCGCGTTTTATCAAAAATATAGAATTAAGAAAATAGAAAAAAAATAGAAAATTTTAATGGACGACTGCTCCTGAAGTCGTCAAACTGAAAAGAAACGACCCAGTGAAGGGCGTTAATTTAATAAGTAGTGAGTTATGTTAAGGCGCTAATTTCCTGTGTAATTATTTTATACTGTTTACTGTTAACCGAGGGTTTTATATAAATATATATGTATATATCGGCACTATATTTCCATTCCGTGAATATAGTCCCATGTTTTCACGATGATTTATCGCATTACCCACTAACTCTCGGTGACATACAAGCCCTCCATTGGACATTCCATTCCTTTGGACTGGCAAGTTAGTCATTGGGACCTCCGTAAGTCTCCTCGTAGCCTTGGATTCCCTCGAGACCGACCGAGCGGGTTGTACTATAAAAACCCTTTACACTATTTTGCCATGTCACTCTATAGAAACATGGTATACCGGCCCTCATGATATGCTATGTGGATATCATGAGAATATTCTTAATGGGATGAGGAAATCATGCCATTAATATGCTGTTCTTGTGGACCTCAATTCTATATCAAATGACATGACCATCTATATATGGACACTTAATTATCATGCTACCCAATTAGGAACCAACTCCACCTAGTTTTATCGATACTCGTGTTTATATCGTCATTATCGTCCCTATACATCATGTTCAATTTTGAACTCTACTCTATCTTGAATATCCACAAGCTTTTTCTTGAAATTCCATATTGGCTATACATAAATTGGATGTCAAAATACATGATCAATGCCTGCGCATATAGGGCCCGATCTGGTCCTGGGAGGAGCACCCGAAAGTACTAGTGCCCATGGGAGTTATAATGATCACGGTATGGCATTGTACCGAAGTGCATGACTAGCTTGATTGGACATTCCACAATTCTTGTACTTGACTCGTACTTGACATGACATGACTTGCGTGACCCGAAGAAGGGTATTTATATACTTGCTTACTTGAAACGTGATAGCCAAACTTTCAACATGACATGATGAATATACTTTGCTTGAACGTCTTGACATCTATTTGATACAAATTCTTGGAAGTTCATGAATAGTTCATTTTATACTCTCTATCTTATCGTTTTACGCAAGCATGCATAACCATAGTGCATTCATGGAAAATGTAATTACTTAAACCCATTACTAGTTCTTGAGATATAATTTCCTACTGAGCGTTCGCTCACCTAGTGTTCTCCCTACTTTTCAGGTAAGTCCGATGACGAGACTCAATCGGACGGGGAAGGTCACGAGTGAAGAGAGTAGAGCTCTCCATCTATTCAAGCGTCTACTAGTCTTATCTTTCAAATTTCTTAAGTCAACCCTTGTACTTTTCCTTTTATTGGGTCTTAGCACTTTCATTAAGTGAATTGTAATAGAAGTACTTTTGAGGTTGTGATCGAATTAAAGGATTGTGTTATCTTTATTCTTGTGCATCTCTGATTTGGTGTCGAATACACTAATACTCTGATTGACATGATCGATATAAACTCGTCACGCGTCTCCGGGTATCTTCCGCTCTCGGGGCGTGACAATTTTTGTGGTATCAGAGCCAAGCGTATTCAATTCCTAGGAAACCCAAGTCCAAGGATAAGTCTGAACCTCTAACCAGTGAGATTGGGTAGAACCAAGGGTTAAAGTCAACATAGAATTAAAAGCCTTTTAACGCAATCACATACTAATATAGCTATCGTAATTGTAGGACAATGTCTGCCGAACGTGCTCAATGGCGCAACATGCAACGCACTCTTCAAGGCATGACCCAGGCACTTCAACAAGTGGCACAAGGAGGTGCACATCGTGGAGCAGGAAATCTCCACCAAAGCTTCAAGAACATGAACCCTCCTAAGTTCATGGGATCCACTGATCCAGATGATGCCGAGCACTGGATCCGAGAGACGTAACATGTTTTTAGAGTCATGCAATGTTCGGACCAAGAGAAGGTCCTGTTAGCCACATTTCAACTAGAAAGAGACGCCCGATGCTGGTGGGAGTCGGTAGAAGCCACATTAGATCAATGACAAGTTACTTGGGAGGAGTTTGTTGAACATTTCAACAATAAATATTTCTTAGATCGAGTTCAAGAGAAGAAAGCCGCTGAATTCGCCGCACTTAAGCAACGATCTTTGTCGGTGGCTGAATATGAAGCGCAGTTCTCAAGGCTGTCTCGGTACGCTAAACACTTAGTTAGTACTGAGAAGATGAAAGCTCGAAGATTCCTTAATGGGCTCAGGCCCCAATACATCACACAACTGGCACCGATGGACATACAAGTCTATTCAGAGATGGTTCTGCGAGCCCAATTACTAGAAGATGCCACAGAACTATCTGATAGGATCCGTGGGAAATACAAGAAGGAGAATGTTACTAGCTCCGGCACCTTCAAACCTAATTTCAAGAAGAGGCCAAGTAATGGAGGCACTCCCTCCCAGGAGCAAAAGTTCAAGAAGACCAAACCTTTCTCCATCACCACTACACCTTCTAAGGTGGTATGTAAGCACTGTGATAAGGCCGGGCACAAGGCCGAAGAATGTTGGAGGAAACTTGGAGCGTGTCTCCGTTGTGGGAGCCGTGATCATCGGATTCCCGACTGTCCCCTACTCAATGATCAAGCCGGTGACGGAAAGCGCCCGGTGACAAAGAATGCTCGTCTCCAAGCTATTAAGGAGGCGGAACAAGACGAAGGCGGACTAGTAGAAGGTACACTGAAAGTTTGTTCCAAGTCTGCACATGTCTTATTTGATACGGGTGCATCACATTCTTTTATTTCCAAGAAGTTTGCTGACCCACTACCTATGGAACCGGAATGGATGAAAATATTTTTATCTACTCCTCTCGGAAACGAAACTGATATTACTCACCATTATCAAAACTGTGAAGTCTTGGTAAAAGGAAGAAATCTTCCTATCAACCTCATATGTTTAGACCTAAAGGAATATGATGCCATATTGGGAGCAGGCTGGTTATCTAGGTATCAGGCAACTGTGGATTGCCATAACAGCAAAGTTACTTTCAAGGACTTTCCAGAACTAGTCTATTTCAGCCCTAAGAGTCGGAGCAAGTCACCTCTTATTTCGGCTCTCCGAGCTAGCAAGCTAATAAGGAAAGGATGTGTATCTTTCCTTGCATTTGTCACCATTAAGGAGACTAAGCTAGAAGACATCCCAGTTGTGCAAGAATTTCCGGACGTGTTTCCTGAGGATTTGCCTGGATTACCCCCATAAAGAGAAGTGGCCTTCACCATCGACTTGGTCCCTGGTGCTGGACCAGTTTCTAAGGCACCATATAGGATGTCCCCTGCCGAACTCAAGGAGCTGAAGGAGCAATTGATGGAACTTCTCAAGAAGGGATTTATGAGACCAAGTGCTTCCCCGTGGGGAGCACCTGTGCTATTTGTAAAGAAGAAAGATGGATCCATGAGGTTATGCATCGACTATCGACAGTTGAATCATCTCACTATCAAGAACAAGTATCCACTGCCGAGAATCGATGAGTTATTTGATCAAATATCTGGATCCATGTATTTTTCGAAGATTGATCTCAGGTCGGGATATCACCAACTAAGGATCAAAAATGAGGACATTTATAAGACCGCGTTCAGAAGCAGGTATGGGCACTATGAATTTGTTGTTATGCCTTTTGGACTAACAAATGCCCATGCTGCCTTTATGCAGCTGATGAATAGTATATTCAGGCCTCATCTAGATCAATTCATAGTGGTTTTCATTGATGATATACTGATCTATTCAAAGACCAAGGAAGAGCACGAGGAGCATTTGAGGATAGCATTACAAATATTGAGGATGAATCAGTTATATGCAAAGTTCAGCAAATGTGAATTTTGGTTAGGAGAAGTAGCTTTCTTGGGGCATGTTATATCAAAAGACGGTTTATCCGTAGATCCATCAAAGGTTGAAGCTGTAAGGAATTGAGAAAGACCGACCAATGCTAGCGAGATCCGTAGTTTCTTGGGTCTTGCGGGCTACTATCGGTGATTCATCAAGGATTTCTCCAAGATAGCCGTACCACTCACTAGGCTAACTCACAAGGAGATACGTTATGAATGGAGTGAGGAATGTGAAAGAAGCTTCCAAACTCTCAAAGATCATCTAACTACTGCCCCGATTTTAGCTTTACCAATTGAAGGCGAGAGATTCGAAATATACACCAATGCATCTGGCATTGGCCTCGGATGTGTTTTAATGCAACAAGGGAAGGTTATAGCCTACTCTTCTCGCCAATTGAAGAAGCACGAGGAGAACTGCCCAGTTCATGATTTAGAATTGGCTGCAGTAGTATTTGCACTGAAAATATGGAGACATTATCTGTACGGAGTGCAGTTTATTGTATACTCTGACCATAAAAGTCTTAAGTATCTCTTCTCTCAGAAGGAATTGAATATGAGGCAAAGACGTTGGCTAGAATATCTTAAGGACTTCAACTTCACTATACAATATCATCCTGGAAAGGGTAATCCTGTAGCCGATGCCCTCAGTCGAAAGCCGAGAGCACTATTAGCCAATTGTATGATTCAGGAGTGGAAGTTGCTAGAACAATTCTCTAAACTTAATATAAGCATGGACAAGGACAGTAGGTGTGTCATCTTATCCCATATGAGCATACAGCCAGACTTGCTATCCGAAATATAAGGACTTCAAGGTAGTGACCCCGTACTAGTGGAAATCAAGGGCAAAATGAAAGAACAACCTGATTTCAAATTAGCACCAGATGGAAGATTGATGTTCAGAAATAAAACTTGTATACCGAATTACCCAGAGCTAAAGAAGAAAATCTTAGATGAAGCTCACAGATCAAGGTACACGATTCATCTAGGATCAACTAAGATGTACCAAGATTTGAAAAGGACCTTTTGGTGGCCCAATATGAAAAGAGAAATAGCGGACTTTGTGTCTCGTTGTCTCACATGTCAACAAGTCAAGGCAGAACAGCAAAAACCTGTCGGTAAGCTACATCCTCTAAATATTCCCAAGTGGAAGTGGGAGGATATCGGTATGGACTTCATTATGGGTCTATCCAAATGAAAGGGAGGATATGACGGAATATGGGTTATCATCGACCGATTGACCAAATCAGCACACTTCTTGCCAATCAAGAGTCGATGGTCAGTTGATGTTCTTGCTGCATTATACCTTAAAGAGATAGTCAGGATACATGGAGTACTTGTCTCAATCGTGTCTGACAGAGACCCCCGTTTTACTTCTCACTTTTGGAAGGGTTTACAACATTCACTGGGGACGAGACTTAACTTTAGTACAGCTTTTCATCCTCAAACGGATGGTCAGACCGAGAGAACTAATCAGGTGGTTGAAGATATGCTCAGAGCTTGCATCATTGATTTTGGTGGAAGCTGGCATGATCACTTGCCGTTGGTTGAATTTGCATACAACAACAGCTACCAGGCAAGTACACAAATGGCACCTTTCGAAGCTTTGTACGGAAGGAGTTGCCGATCGCCTTTGTGCTGGGACGAAGTTGGCGAAAAATAACTATTAGGTCCAGACATGGTAAGGGATACCACTGAAAAGATTCAGTTGATTAGAGAAAGACTTCAAGTTGCTCAGTCTAGACAAAAGACTTATGCGGACACAAGGAGGAGAAATCTCGAATTCCAAGTCAGAGATCACGTGTTTCTTAAGATATCACCTGGACGTGGAATAAGGAGATTTGGTGTTAAGGGCAAGCTTACACCAAGATTTATCGGACCTTTTGAGATACTAGAAAGAGTTGGCGAGGTTGCTTACCGCGTCGCTTTACCTCCTCAATTGTCCGAAGTTCATAATGTATTCCACATATCAATGTTGAAGAAATATGTGCATGATCCGTCACATATCATTGATCATGGAGACCTGGTGATTCAAAGGGATCTCACTTATGAACAAAGGCCTATGAAGATCCTCGATCGCGAGGTACGAACCCTAAGGAATAAAGTTATTCCCATGGTTAAGGTGCAATGGAGTAAATGTTCAGAACACGAAGCCACATGGCAGACCGAGGAATCCATGAGGAAGCGATTCCTAGAATTATTTTAAGAGGTATATACTCTACACTCTCCACATATATATATGCGATTGAATTTGGGGACCAAATTCTTTTAAGTGGGGGAGGGTGTAGCAACCCTGGTAAAATAAAAAGAAGATTTCAAGAAAGATTAAGTAAGTAAATGATAAGAACCAAAATGAATAAATAATAAGTCAAATATAAAATAACACCTCTCAACAAGGCGCGATTTAAATAAGAAACGCCTTCACCTGAGACGTTAATTCAAAAAGTGACGCCTATACCAAAGGTCGTCAAATTTCAAAACGTCCAAAACGAATAAAAGGAAAGGGAAAGAAACGCCCTCTTCTTGGGCACGAATTACAAAAGAAACGGCACAGGTAAAGACGTCAATTAGAATTAACGCCCTAACCTAAGGCGTTAATTGCATTTGTGTTCCATTCGAACCAGGAGACTATCCAGGGTAAGTTTTAGGATTGTTACATGTTCAATTGATTATGGTAAGGACTCTATCACGGAAACTAGAGTTCTAATCAAATTCTAACCCTAAGGGATTCCTGAAATCCTATAAATACCCCTTCCAATCGAACCCTAATAGCTATTTTGTCGAAGGAAGGCCTGCTGCTGCTGTACGTGAAGAACAGGTTGTTCTTCTTCCTCTACCTTCGGTTATGGATATGGAGAATATTAATGTTCTTCATCTTCTTCTTCTGTAGGTTGTCTGCAGCAAGTAGTAACTCTCTTGTCTAGTTGAAGAACGTGGGCTCTTCATCAACATCCTCTTCTTCTGTTTTGAACAGAGTGCCGTTTTCTCTTCACAACCTTCACGTATCTTCACCCAGATCATCATCAGGTAGGTTTTCTCAAGAATTGTAGCCCAAACTAGTATAAACATTTATGATAATATCATATGTAATTCCTGCATATAGTTTTATGCGTTTTAGAGGTTTTCTGTGAAATTTTGGAAAGAGGCGACCCATGTCAGGGCGCTAATTCATGTTTTGACGCCCGAACTAAGAGTCGTCAATTTAAGAAATTAATAAATACCCATGTTAAAAATTTAATATCTATGAAACCTATAATCTAATTTAATGCAAGATCATATATCTCGAATTCTGATATTTTTCTTGTCATGACCATGTACTTTGTTTATTGAAAATTATTATCTTGGAAGTTACCACTATTCATGATAAATCCTGGAAAAGAGAATTAACGACCTCTAGTAGGTCGTCTTTTCTGAAAGTGACGCCCCTGGATAAGGCGTGTTTTATCAAAAATACAGAATTAAGAAAATAGCAGAAAATAGAAAATTTTTATGGATGACTGCTCCTGAAGTCGTCAAACTGAAAAGAAATGACCCAGTGAAGGGCGTTAATTTAATAAGTAGTGAGTTATGTTAAGGCGCTAATTTCCTGTGTAATTATTTTATACTGTTTACTGTTAACCAAGGGTTTTATATAAATATATATGTATATATCGGCACTATATTTCCATTCCGTGAATATAGTCCCATGTTTTCACGATGATTTATCGCATTACCCACTAACTCTCAGTGGCATACAAGCCCTCCATTGGACATTCCATTCCTTTGGACTGGCAAGTTAGTCATTGGGACCTCCGTAAGTCTCCTCGTAGCCTTGGATTCCCTCGAGGCCGACCGAGCGGGTTGTACCTTAAAAACCCTTTACACTATTTTGCCATGTCACTCTATAGAAACATGGTATACCGGCCCTCATGATATGCTATGTGGATATCATGAGAATATTATTAATGGGATGAGGAAATCATGCCATTAATATGCTGTTCTTGTGGACCTCAATTCTATATCAAATGACATGACCATCTATATATAGACACTTAATTGTCATGGTACCCAATTAGGGAACCAACTCCACCTAGTTTTATCGATACTCGTGTTTATATCGTCATTATCGTCCCTATACATCAAGTTCAATTTTGAACTCTACTCTATCTTGAATATCCACAAGCTTTTTCTTGAAATTCCATATTGGCTATACATAAAGTGGATGTCAAAATATATGATCAATGCCTGCGCATATAGGGCCCGATCTGGTCCTGGGAGGAGCACCCGAAAGTACTAGTGCCCATGGGAGTTGTAATGATCACGGTATGGCATTGTACCGAAGTGCATGACTAGCTTGATTGGACATTCCACAATTCTTGTACTTGACTCGTACTTGACATGACATGACTTGCGTGACCCGAAGAAGAGGATTTATATACTTGCTTACTTGAAACGTGATAGCCAAACTTTCAACATGACATGATGAATATACTTGCTTGAACGTCTTGACATCTATTTGATACAAATTCTTGGAAGTTCATGAATAGTTCATTTTATACTCTATCTTATCGTTTTACGCAAGCATGCATAACCATAGTGCATTCATGGAAAATGTAATTACTTAAACCCATTGCTAGTTCTTGAGATATAATTTCCTACTGAGCGTTCGCTCACCTAGTGTTCTCCCTACTTTTCAGGTAAGTCCGACGACGAGACTCAATCGGACGGGGAAGGTCACGAGTGAAGAGAGTAGAGCTCTCCGTCTATTCAAGCGTCTACTAGTCTTATCTTTCAAATTTCTTAAGTCAACCCTTGTACTTTTCCTTTTATTGGGTCTTAGCACTTTCATTAAGTGAATTGTAATAGAAGTACTTTTGAGGTTGTGATTGAATTAAAGGATTGGGTTATCTTTATTCTTGCGCATCTCTGATTTGGTGTCGAATACACTAATACTCTGATTAACATGATCGATATAAACTCGTCACGCGTCTCCGGGTATCTTCCGCGCTCGGGGCATGACAATACTGGCTTGTTGGCCTCGGCTTGCCGTTTGGCATTACCGGGCTTGGAGAGATAAGTTGCGGGCTCCCTAGTCTTCCATCGGGTATCTTCGTGCTTCAGCAGTTCGAGTGAACCTTCTTTGTTGATTTTCTTCGGCTCTCGTGCATCGATAGGTTGCATCCTTTCATTGTTCGGGCACAATTGCCATCCGGTTATATTTTGGGTGCCAACAAATGTCCCCCAGCCGTGGTGCTGCAAGTGAGGAACAAGTGACGCGGGGCCTGGGGATGTACCTTAGCTGATTATAATTTCCATTTTGACTAGCCCGGACCATTGATCCGATGTGGCCATGGTGCTATTAAAATGGCGTGGCCTTTGCCATTGAAACGGCGTGGCCAAAGGACTGAGAGGGCGCTGTCTTTGTGCTAAAACGGCGTGGGGCCAAAAGGCCTCGATCCGTCGTAGAGTTAGCAGCTATAAAATGGCGCGGAGGTGAGAAACCACAAAAACGGTGTGGGCTTGGTGAGTACGGGCCGTAACACGGCGTGGGGAGTAGTAAAATGATGTGCCTTTCCTGGCACCGTTTTACGCTCTCAGCGCATCTTCTTAACCCTCCTCCCTTTACTTTTTCTTTTCATTCTAACCCTATTTTCATTTCGACGGTGACTGCGTCCTCCCTATCTTCTGCCTCCTTCAACGGCAGCGGCAGTCTCCGGCTTGCCTCGCATGGAGAAGGCGGTCAGCTCTGGTGGAGATTAGGGCAGCGGCGGTTATCCTCTTCTTGCTCTGGCTAACGCAAGGGCATCGATGGGCCTCTTCTTCTCTTCCTTGGCCACCCCCCCCCATGGCAGCGGTGGTGAGGATCATCTTCACAGCGGCGTCGGCGGTGAGGCTCTAGGCCCTCATCCCTTCTTCCTCGACTCCGGCTACCGGGCGGTGTGACAGTGGTGCTATGACGGAGGTGAGAGCGGCGGCAGGGAGGCCTTCTTCCCTTCTCTATATGCGATGGCGTATGCAGGAGCGTGGACGGGGGCTGTTCGTTCCAAATAGTAGAAACTTGATCTCCCAAGGGGGAAGCGGAAACTCGCTCAAGGGAAAATGCCCTCTCTTGGCCCCGGGGTGCTTCTAGCAGGCTAGCCCTCGAAGCATGACTCTCGGGTGTCCATTCGGCCTCGGTGTGCTACCTACATTCTAGTTTAGGGACCGTCTCAGCATTGTGCGTGGACGTGTTCCCGCTTTTCTTCTGGCGCGCTCCCCGGCTAGGGGACACTCTGCCAAAATTTTGTTAGAATTTTGTTCAAGAAGTCATCTTCCAATTATGTCTTTTACTTCTTTTCTTTTGGGTGCAGACATCATGGCATCTGGCTCTTCTTCTTCTGCTCGTGCCATTGTAACCTGGGGAGATGTTTACTCCCTTGATCGGGGTACTAATCGGCTGGCTATAGTTGCTAAATCTTCTGACTCTGACATCGATACAGTCGATACTGACTGTCTTTTGATTACAGGCAACGACTCTTTCAGCTATGCACGTCGTGGGGACCACAAGGTAGATTATCCAAAGGACAAGCATCTAATCTCTTTCACACGGTGCTTCAATCTTCAAGGGAAGAGGGACCTCTTCCTTGTTCAGAAAGTGGAACAGGCGATCCTTGTTGAGCGGGACAGCCTGACAGGCTTTGTCCTACGGGGCAAGCCAATGTACCTTCCAGGTGAGCCCCGAAAGTGGGGCGTTGTACTCGGATTGCAGGAGTTGACTCCACAGGATGGATTGCTGACCAGGGGGCCTGAGTTTATCCCAGCTAGATGGAACGACTCGGCAGGTCGTGTGGACAGAGAGAAGCCATCCTTCATATTATTCTTAGCCCCACTAAAGTGGGGGTCCAGAGAGGAGCCATTTTTGTTAGATTGTTTAGCCGTGCGCTTTAAGAATCAAATTGTCGTGCGCTGGTTTGCTGACATGAAGGCTGCCGATACTCATGCTTTCAGGGCCAGAGCCATAGAATTCACTGACTATGACCTGCAGAACTATGCCCAGATCTTGGTTAATGCTGGAGTGTACCACAGTGTATATGCCTCAAGATATCATTACCCAATCTCTATAGGGCTGTGCTGTGGGATGATTGAAGCTTTTTGTCCAGAGTATAACACCTTTTACACAGCAGAAGGGGAGACATTCCATGGACCTTTGGAGTTTGTCTCAGGAGAGCGGCCTTCCTATTGATGAAGAGTCGTATGAAGAAGTCTACTGGCCGGACTGGCTGAAAGATCAAACAGACGGCGAAGGGCGATATCTGACCGGATTCACCTATCGGTAATTGATGAAAGCCGATCGCACTGTATGCCGTTCTTCTCATGATGTCACCGAAGCCCGCAAGCCCAGAGAGAAAAGATGTGTGCGGATGGGCGTCTGGCTGCAATATTTCTTCAAAGGGGAGCAGAAATATAAGGACTTCCTCTCAGTTGCACCAGCTCTGAGCAAGCGGAAGAAGAGGGTTCGATGATGGGCATCATTCCCCTCTGTTTAAGAGAAAGGACGAAAAGAAGGGCTGAACCCGACTGGTGTTGACATAGTTACCCACTGTGCTACCTATTTGGCATACTGGATTTGTTCATTCGCTCTTCCACAGGGTGACGAGAGCATTATCAAGGCTGAAGCAATTTACCCTGCTTGTCTAATGGCATGGGGTATGAAGCTATCGCTTTGCTCGGTCGCCCTCTGCTTGATATACAAGATGTTGGGGGACCTTCACCGGTCACGTCTTCCCAAAAATTTACGGACAATTGCTCCTCTTCATTTCTTCAATGCATGGGTGTGTACACTATTCCCAGAAGCTGCTCCTCGGGCGCTCCAGTCACCACATTTGGTTCCAAGGATGATAGAATTTACAGGCACCGAGCCGACCCAGACGTCGGATCAACTCTTCTCCATTCGGGGGAAGTTAACCAAGGTCCCCATGGATTCGCCTGACGTCCTGCATTTCTAGAGTTTGGCCACCCACTCGAGCCCGTTGGTAAACAAGATGCGAGAATGCCGCCTTCAAGAGACAAAGGAGTATGTTCATCCCATTTCTGGGTCACATGCACGTGGCCAATTCAGGAGCTAGAATTATTTGATTGGGCGCTGTCAATAAGACCGAGTGTCTTGACCTTTCGCAAGGGCGGGACTATATGGCTGGAGCCCTATTACCCGTTCCGATTCAGTCAGAATTTTGGCTATGATCAACACATTCCCCCTTCCTCGACACAGTTTGCACTGCCTAACAGAGTCCGGGCTGGCCCGGCAGCATCGGACGAAGCCCGCATTTGGTGGGATTACTTTCACCGAAAAGAGGTGGCCACATTCAGAGTCCCAGCTCCTGGACATTTTCCCCGTGTGACCCCGGAGTACATAAAATGGTGGAATGCCAGAACAGGTTTTTATAGGAACTTCAGGAGGGAATGTTGGGATGTTGCCGAATGTAAGTTCTTGAATTCCCAGTCACTGCTGGTTCTGGATATTGACCCAGCTCATCTGAATAAGCTAAAATTTCAGACAAATGTTAAAGTGATAGCTTATTTGGAGGCTCGTAAGGCTACCAAACGCCGCTCACCCAAGATCGATCCAAAATTGCCAGACATTCATAAGGACACCTTTCTGAAGACTCTTCAGGGACTGTGTCTCGTAAGCGGCGAGAGATGTAATACCCCAGAATTTTATATAAAGTATTCTTGGATATTTTTGAGATTTTCTGGAGTTAAATAGAATTAATTCAAGCTTAATGGGCTATTAAGTGAATTAAGGAATCGATTAATTAAATAGTAAGGCCTTATATCTATTAATGGACTTGGCCCTTTAAATTAAGCCCAAATGACCCAAATCCAAGCCCACAAGGTTTGGCCCACATTCTAGAAGCTTAAAATGGGATATTTACAAAATTAAGGGGATAAATATACTAAATATTGGATAAATCAACGGATATATATCAAAGAGTTTGAAATGTTTCAAATTCGACGCCCAAAGCCAAAAACGGTCTATCGGGCGACCGCTTGGGGATCGAAAACGGTCCAGACTAGACCGCTAAGCTCTGCAGATTCCGTAAATGGAAGAAGGCAGGAAAAATGGGAACTTTGGCATCCTAATCACCCAGGATTGATGCTATCCCTTAGTTAGAAGAGTCTAGAATGCTAGAGGATCGAATTGAAACCATAAATAGGACTCTAGATTCGTTCCAATTCATGAAACCCTAGCTAACCCTATAAATAGATCCCAAGTTTCACATGTGAGACCCTTACATTTGGCTTGCGTGGAACTAAGGTAAGGAAGCTTTATCTGAGGTAGGTTCTTTAGAATATTTGGTTCATAATACTAAGGTCTAACTACACTTAAAATTTCATTCTAGGAGATCAAGTCCACAAGGAGTTAGAGGCATCCATAGTTGCTGGTTCGGTACAAGCAACCCAGGAACCTGTGCGACCGGGCCAGATTGAATAGCAAATTAGAAGCCCTAACCAAGGTAATTAGATAGAGGTTCTTTAGAGTTATTTGTTCCTGTTAGTACCCTCTTCATACCCTCAAAATTTCGTGGTATTAGGTGAAGAGAATCAGAAGTTAGAAGGACACGAAGTTGCTAGTTCGATTTTGAACAAGCAAAAACTAGGTTGACTTCTAACCCTAAATTCAAAGTCTAAAGCCCAGAACAGAGGTAGGTTATCTCATGAATGGCTTAAATATGATCTTAGGAGTAAAATCCCTCAAGTTGCAGTCGATTTCATGCATTATACTCGGAGTATTTCATGTTTTATTTTGACTGCGCATATAAGGTTAACTTAGCATGCATAGTTCATACCTTTAATAATGAAAGTAATAAATCATGATTAACTATGCATCTCCATGTCTTAATATGATGTTATCAGGCCTTATTTACCTGTTGGCACATTTTACTATGCATCTATCTACCTTAGCTTAGTCATATTTCGGTTTTTATTGCTGCTTACAGTAGACAGGAAGAAACGGTCTTCCTGAGACCGCCTGAGAACCCTAGCGGCCCTACGATAGACGGCTAAGGCACCAAAAATGGTCTTCCCAAGATCATTTTCATTTTCTGAGTTTCTGTATTTATGTTAACCTGAAACATAATGCAGAATAACCTTATTTATCATATGGTAAGCCTAGATAATTAGGTTTTATCCTTGTTTTAAGTATTATATCTATAAACTTGGATCTATGGATGGTTTATTCTAGTAGATTTCATGTGTCACAAATACTTAGAAATTATTTTTCACTTAAGTTAGTTTCATGCCAAACACTATACTATTGTATTAAATCCATATTTCAAATGATAGATGAATTCATTTTACTGGTGGATTTAATCGCTATTTTTCATGATCTCTTCTTATCTATGAGTCATTTTCTTAAGTACATGGCACGTATTCTGGTATGATGTCATTAGATACACTTTGCACTTATAGGCACACTCTCTTGGATTTATGAACCTCTCCGCCGGATATTCCTTCTGTCGGACTAGGGGATTATGTTTCAAGGCCTCCGTAAGACTCCGCGAGCCTCGGATTCCCACTAGGATGTCGAGCTGGTTGTACCATCAAAGCCGATTGTCTAGGAAGCACTTTACCGGTGTTTTATGTATTCTGGACCTTAGCGGCCCTATGGTTGACCGCCAGATTCTGATTAGCGGCCATTCACTAGACTGCTAAAAGATACCAAGTGGCCATTTACTAGACCGCTAAAGCTCCAGAAGGTTTCCCTGCGTCGACACTTCTTTTTCATGCGTCGACTCTATTTATGAAACGGTCCAGACTCTGATCGCTTTCTTCATGAAATGGTCTAGTAAACGACCGCTTTATTCCTGATCCTGTCTAACCCAAGGTTTGACCTTTGGGTTGGGTTTTCCAAGTTCCTAGCTGGTCTGATGGTTGCTTGGAACTTAACACTTGTCAATTAAGATATTTATAATTTATGGGAAAAAAGAATATGTCGTTATGCTGTCGAATTTTCTTCATAGCATAACCTAGTTCTAACTCAAATCTTTGAACTTCCATATTCTTACTAGAAGCATTCTTACCTTGGTATTGCTATCATGATACTATAGTTGAACTTGTTACATTATTGGCTGCACTTTATTGGTATACTCGTGGAAGTAATTTGATTTATACGTGAAGATACAGTTCGGGCACTGATTGTGTCCAAGGGCTCTATACTAGTCCCCTCGGCTGATTGTCGGAAACATACTATAAACCATGGGGTATGATGCTATTGGCGTCGCATTGCGCTGGGAGTACTTTCTTTATAAATAAGTGAAATCCATGAATTCTCACGAGGCTCTCTCTTGATTGAATTATTCCATGCTTGATTACATGACATTCTAGTGCATAGCCTTTATGGTTATGAAAAGTGAAAAGTGAAAGTGCATTCTCGTTACATGCAAGCATGCTAGTTCGTGAAAGGCCAAGTTACATTCTTGTCATATTCTTACTTGATCCTGCTCATATATCACCACACATCGTATATCTTGATCTTATCATGCTATTATCTCACCTTGTTTTATACGTGTGTTTTACCGCATCTTCTTTTTATCTCACACTCTAGAGCTAAAATATTGATGCGCTCGACAGTCGTCGTTTAAAAATGCCGTGCCACACAAATTTCAAATTTATAACCGCACTCACTCACTCGAATGATTTTTGAAAATACGAGTACAGTGGTGAATACGGGTCGATCCCACGGGGAGAGAAGTTGGATTTTAGTTCAAGTTGGAATTACCCTTATGTTTGGAAAATCAAATTTTATTTGTGGAGTGCGATTATCACTAAAGAAATTGAAATTGTAACTTTAAATGACAAGAGATAAGTAAAGAAAATTTAGCCAATTGATTGAAGAATGCCGTCGTTTCCACGCCGAGCCTTTGATGAAGATCGCTCCGCCTTAGAAGTCGACGCCATGAGATGATTTGAAGAAGACTTACTACTTTGGGTATGTGTGATGAAACCGTGAAGAAAAGGTTTGGATTGAAATTGAAACAAAACACAAGTGGAAACACAAGTGGCAATTATAACAGAAATCTATTGAAATAGAGGTTTGGAAGGTAAAGAATAATTTGAAATCTATAAGGAATTAGATAAAGTGAACTAAATGAAAGTTGTAGAGAATAAAACGATGAAGAACGTTTATGAAGAACACAGAAACATAAAATGAAAGGAAGATAATGAAAAATTTGAAAAACTATGACCTATTGGTTCGGATGAACAGTAACAGAGCAAAAATCAGAACGTTGAAAAATTAATTCTAACACACCAAATAAGCAGAATTTGGAGAAGTGGTAGAAGAACAAAACTTAGCCCTACAAGTAAGGAACAACTTTCATGAAAAACTCAGAGTAAAATTAAGATGGGAAAGGCTTCAAAATGAGGAAATGGCAGAAGGTATCACCACGGATGAACAGTAAACATACAAAACATCACTTAAGAAAATGGACAAGAACTCTATGAATTAGGAAGAATTTGAAGAAATACTAAACAGAGAATTTGAAGAAAACTTAAAAAGGAACAACTTTTATGAAGAACTCAAATTTAAATGAAGATCATAACAATGAGAAATAAGGCTAAGAAGAGACTGAATTCCAAAATGAAACTTGTATTGAAATAACTTCAACTTACAACTTTGACTTCAAAAGCTTGTAAAACACAACTCCAACAATCAACAACTTCAGAAATACAAAGAATAAACTTACATTACAAATGACCCATAGCTAGCTCTATCTCTAACTCAACCTTCTCCTTACAATGGCCAATAGACCCCCTTTTATAGGGATCACAACACTCCCTTTCTCTTCATGTGAACATAATTGATGCTCTATTAGATCCAAAATGTTAGGCTAGATGTGCTGCACACTCTTCTATTTTTTTCGGATTTTTTCAAATTTTTTTTGGAATTTTTATAGCCCTTTCTTCCTTCTCTTTCTCTCTTTTTCTTTCTTTTCTCTCTCTGCCGGCACAATGCGCCGGCCGGCCGACCGCGTTAGGCCGCCCGCCTGTGGGCCCGCCGTGCGCCGAACCCCGCCCGCCGTCGCCACGTGTCGCACGCGGGCGCGTGCGCCCGCGCCTCCCCTTGGGCCCTCCTCCCGCCTGCCACGACCCCCGCCCCCCCATTCGCCCTTCTCGCCTCGTCGCCCGTGCGGGCGGCGAAGGCGGGAAGGGGGGGGGGGCGGGGTTTTGAATTTTTTTTCATTTTTTTCTTTATATAAATATAGTATATATAAATATATAAATATATATATATAGATATCTATATATATCTTATATATATTTGTATAAAATGCTAAAAAATAGCCAATAAATTCATTTTTTTCTAATTTTTTTTCTTTTCTTTTTGAACAAGTTATTGTGCTTTTGGCCCATTCAACATATAATTTTTATTTTTTTTCTTGGAGCTTTTCTCGTATTGCGTGCCTGCATAAATACATAAAAATCATTATTAAAACTATTTAATTTCTAAAAATTAAACATTTGATTCTAAATCAACAGTATATGTGAGAAGTGTATATTTATTGTTCTTTAAGCTCATAAAAATGTGTATAATGATGAATTAAGATATAAAAATACACACTTATCACACCCCCCAACTTACTCATTGCTAGTCCCTTAGCAATGCAATTAATGAAAAATTTCAGGATCAACAAGAGGTTAAAGTATCCAGACCTCATTTCCAGATCATCTTTCATAGAGTTAACTAAAGAGCAGGAATCTGGAATAATTAGCACAGACTAGCCTTATGTCGGAAATTCAGGTACATGATCAAGAATTCTAATTAAAATTCAGTAGCACGTGTGCATGTGTAATACTAAATTCACAGTAGAGACAATTACGTCCTCTAGTTGCTATTCCGAACAAATGTCTTTCAATTCTGCACTTCTTAATCAGAGCATTTAGCATACTAGCTTTTTTTTGTCTGCCTTATTGCTATGTCCCTTTTGGGATCTATATATATATTCCTTTCTTTTTTTTCTTTCTATTTTTTTTTTACTTTACACACATGATGCTGCACTACCCTTCACTGTTTTACACGAACCTTAACACGTCTTAGGTGAAGTAGGCCCGGTTACACAGATCAAAGTTCCCTTTTCCTTTTGACACGAACCTCAACACGTCTTAGGTGAAGTAGGCCCGGTTACTCAGAATCGGAGCATTTTTCATGGTGTTTTTTTTTCTCATAATTTTGTCACTTGTGCATTTGCACTAATTTTTGGTAAATAGCATGGCAGAAAGTTTATAAAAAATCTCTTCCTTAAGAAGTGCTGAATATTAGACAACATATTCAAAATAGCAGAAGGCTTGTCCTACGTGTTTCATTAGCGTGCAACGTGATTGTATTTTTCTAAAGTGCACATGAACTTTTAAGAGATTCTTAAATCAGTTTTCCAGTGCTAGCTTAAAGAAATTATCCATCATCCTTTTCCTAGTCGTTGCTATTCCAGAATTACTTTTCATGAGACATGAATCCAGAAACATCAACTCGGGGAAAACTGTTGTTTAGCGTGACAATACAAAAGTACAAAATAGCAAGAAAAAATAATTTTTCTTATTTGATCTCCCCCCCAACTTAAATGACATTGTCCTCAATGGCATAAGTATGAGAAAGATCAGAGAACAATTAAACAGGTAATAAGGGTGGGATGGAAGGATACAACCTGATGGTCGGGGTGAAAGTGACGAAGGCGTCGGTGCAGTTTGGCCTGATACTGAAAAACAGACACACTAAAATAAGAAATCAAATATCAAAATCTGGGGTTGCTTCCCAAAAACCATTTATTAGCACACCAAACTAGGAAAACGTTGGGCTGCCTCCCAAAAAGTGCTAAATTTAACGTCTTCAGCCAGACGCAATGTAGCTCATTAACCAACGCGTGGCATTCAGAATGAGCCACCACGTTTCTTCCTTCAAATTCCAGCCCTTAATCCATTGAGAGACAAGAGTAACCATGTATGGACCGGGGCTAGAAAGAGGTAGGACTCGCACATGATTGTTTGTAACATTAACCCTGTGTGCGAGCCAGTTTTCAGCTATAGGGATCCAGAAATGATTAATGTCTAATTTGTCAAGATCGAGGTGGAACCCTTGCACCATATCAATCCCTTGATCCCCTTCGCCTGTATCGTCCTTCCTGACTAACCCTTTAGGAATGACTTCCTCCATGGATACTTGTTTAGGGCCTGGTAGCTTAGGAACATGATTGTCATCCTTAGCCACGTTTCTTTCAGTAACAGCCTCATGAACTTTAAGAGCATTGATCAATTTATCTTCCTGAGAGGAAGGAAAATTGAAGATGAATGTGGTTGGCACATCCTCCACAGGTCTGAGAATCTCAAATTGGAGAGGCTCAACTGAAAGAGGAAAAGTAGAAGGAAGCACTAACTCATCCACAGATTCAGATGTCATTGGATAGGCCTCAGGGGTTAGATCAAATTTAAAATTTTCTAATGAAACCCCGTCATCATACCCCTCACTCATCTGAGGATTGTTAACCAAATTATCCAACAATGGGGTTGATGGAGGAAATGTAAATGATTCTAGCCCGGCCCTTTCATCAGAGGTCATATCAAAGGTGAAGTTCTCTAAGACGGGCCACTCATCACACTCCGTACTCAACTGAGAATTATCACTCAAAATTTTCAGAAATGGGGTCGGTAGATGAAACGTAAACTTTTCTAATAAGGCCCCATCATCATGTTCTTCCAGGGAAGGAGGATATTCAGAATTTGGTTCCATTAAATCAACAATTTTATTACTTACAACGTAATCCTCCTCTCGATTCATTTCCTCAATTGAGTTGTTTGGGCCATTATCCTTTACTGTAGTATTCTCAATCTCAAAACATTCAGAGAATGAGGTGATATGATCATCATTATGAGCATTATTATCCGTCAATTCACCCCCTACTTCCTTTCCTTCCTTTATCATGGTAGTACGTGCACACACCCTCTCACTCTCAATAGTGATATCTTGAGCCAAAATGACAGGCAGAAGACTGTCATCGTCATCATCGTTCACATATTGAGGGGGTTGGTGTAAGGTTGAAGGAGAGGGTTGATAGGTAGACTGAGAGTACATGCTTTGAGGGTCAAAGCAGTGGCCCGGTGAATCACCCCTAGTATCCATGTTGAATCCAAAATTTGGGTGAGATGAGTTGAGCGGAGGTTGAGTACACATGGGCCGCTCGTAGGTTGCTTGGGGTGAAAATTCAGACATATGGGCTTGAAATGGTGGATCCATCCAAGGCAAATTTGTGTGATTACTCCAGCCAAGATTGTAATCTGAAAATGTAGCAGGCTTGGGCTGAGAGAATCCTAGGGCATTTTGGACCTGTGCTTGGATGACTGGAGAGAGTCGGGCTATAGTAGGACATTCACTCACATGGTGAGTGAGACTGGCACAGAATTCACACACTTCCGTGAAAGTGTGGATTGGGTTTTCCGCCTGTTTGACATGTCCTACGAATTGTTGATGAGATGAGATGGAGGCACGATTTATTGAATTTTCACTCACAATTTCAAACAAATCATACGCCTCATCTTCACTTTTGCTCAAAAATGCCCCTCCACAATATATGTCCACCATTTGCCTATCATAATCGGATAACCCCTCATAAAATGCAAATATAATTTACCATTTGGGCAGCCCATAGTGTGGACATTGACTTATTAGATCCTTCAGTCTCTCCCAAGATTCATGAATTTGCTCTCCCGGACGTTGAATAAATCCTGTAATCGCCCTTCTCATCATGTTGGTTTGGCCTATGGGGTAAATTTTTTTCAAAAATTCTAACTGCATAGCTTCCCAAGTCCTGATAATCTTTCCAAAACTCCTTAACCAACATTTTACTTTATCTTTCAATGAGAATGGAAATAAGATCAACTTAAGGGCATCATCATTAAAATTCTAAATTTTGATCAGGGAGCAAACTTCTAGAAAATCATCTAGATGCCTATAAGGATTTTCATTGAGATTCCCATAAAAATATGGGAGCATCTGGATGAGACTAGGGCGAATCTCATATTGATTAACAAGAATGTCAGGGAGTTGAATACAGGTTGAGGGCTTGTAAGTAGAAGGATAAAAGTGCTCCTGCATAGGCGTGGATTTGTGATTTTATTTTTTTTTAAATTTTTTTTTTTTATGCAACCACATACAAGTTAACACAAATTATCTAATGATCTAGATGTGACTTAGACCTACGAATAGGGTTTCACAAAGTGATTAAAATGAAACTTAAGCTTACCCTCAATATGACCACCAGCCAGGTAAGGGGTGGGGAAGTGGGAGGTTCCCCCTACTTTCGTAGGGATCTTATTATGCCAAACCACTAGCCCGCTTAAGGCGTTTGCCGTCCGACCGTCTTGCCTCAGGCACCGGTTTTCATATGAGAGTAAACTCAAATAACACAAGAACCACAGTGTGATCCTAGGGCCAACGTTTACTGACTTTTATTTATGGCGTAGGTCATGTAGATATGCAAGGGTAGTGTGGTTTGTGGGCTAAGGGAGGGTGATGAAATCCCCACCTTATGTTATTTAAAGGTATTGTCCTTAAAGTATTTTGAAATGAAATGCTCACCACAATTTCAAACAAGGGGTTCTTATGCAATATGCATGCCATAATAAGATAAGTAGAACGTACCTTGTCCCTCGCAATCTTCAAAATGTAATGATAGGAATTAAACAAAGAAAGATTCTATGCTAAATGATGCATGACCTAAAACATGTTGTGTGGTTTCTAATCTTGAAATGATTTTTTTTTATTTTGGTGTAAGTATTTTTTTGTTTTTTTAATTAATGAACCCATCTAGCCAGAATAAACGTGTCTTTTGTTTTGATGTTTTTGATTTTTTATAGAGTTTTGAAGAATTTTTCAAATTTTTCTAGATTTTTCAGAAATTGGAAAAATAGAACCTGTTCCGACGTTTCTACCCTTTAGCGATGCTTCCGGGCTTTTAACGACACTTCATTTTCTGAGGACTTCAGGTCCAGTTTTCCTCTTTCCTTGATGTTCTGACTTTTTTTTTCTTTTTCCTGCACAAGTAAAAATAGCAAAATCAATATACAAATATACACATCAAACACAAGAATATCCAACTATCAACATAATTCAGTTCCCCGACAACGGCGCCAAAAATTTGATGTGCTCGACAGTCGTCGTTTAAAAATGCCGTGCCACACAAATTTCAAATTTATAACCGCACTCACTCACTCGAATGATTTTTGAAAATACGAGTACAGTGGTGAATACAGGTCGATCCCACGGAGAGAGAAGTTTGATTTTAGTTCAAGTTGGAAATACCCTTATGTTTGTAAAATCAAATTTTATTTGTGGAGTGCGATTATCACTAAAGAAATTGAAATTGCAACTTTAAATGACAAGAGATAAGTAAAGGAAATTTAGCCAATTGATTGAAGAATACAGTCGTTTCCACGCTGAGCCTTTGATGAAGATCGCTCCGCCTTAGAAGTCGACGCCATGAGATGATTTGAAGAAGACTTACCGCTTTGGGTATGTGTGATGAAACCGTGAAGAAAAGGTTTGGATTGAAATTGAAACAAAACACAAGTGGAAACATAAGTGGCAATTATAACAGAAATCTATTGAAATAGAGGTTTGGAAGGTAAAGAATAATTTGAAATCTATAAGGAATTAGACAAAGTGAACTAAATGAAAGTTGTAGATAATAAAACGATGAAGAACGTTTATGAAGAACACAGAAACATAAAATGAAAGGAAGACAATGAAAAACTTGAAAAACTATGACCTATTGGTTCGGATGAATAGTAACAGAGTAAAAATCAGAACGTTAAAAAATTAATTCTAACACACAAAATAAGCAGAATTTGGAGAAGTGGTAGAAGAATAAAACTTAGCTCTACAAGTAAGGAACAACTTTCATGAAGAACTCAGAGTAAAATTAAGATGGGAAAGGCTTCAAAATGAGGAAATGGCAGAAGGTATCACCACAGATGCACAGTAAACATACAAAACAGCACTTAATAAAATAGACAAGAACTCTATGAATTAGGAAGAATTTGAAGAAATACTAAACAGAGAAGTTGAAGAAAACTTAAAAAGGAACAACTTTTATGAAGAACTCAAATTTAAATGAAGATCATAACAATGAGAAATAAGGCTAAGAAAAGACTGAATTCCAAAATGAAACTTGTATTGAAATAACTTCAACTTACAACTTTGACTTCAAAAGCTTGTAAAACACAACTCCAACAATCAACAACTTCAGAAATACAAAGAACAAACTTACATTACAAATGACCCATAGCTAGCTCTATCTCTAACTCAACCTTCTCCTTACAATGGCCAATAGACCCCCTTTTATAGGGATCACAACACTCCCTTTCTCTTCATGTGAACATAATTGATGCTCTATTGGATCCAAAATGTTAGGCTGGATGTGCTGCACACTCTTCTATTTTTTTCAGATTTTTCCAAATTTTTTTGGAATTTTTATAGCCCTTTCTTCCTTCTCTTTCTCTCTTTTTCTTTCTTTTCTTTCTCTGCCGGCACAACGCGCCGGCCGGCCGACCGCGTTAGGCCGCCCGCCTGTGGGCCCACCGTGCGCCGAACCCCGCCCGCCGTCGTCGCGTGTCGCACGCGGGCGCGTGCGCCCGCGCCCCCCCTTGGGCCCTCCTCCCGCCTGCCATGACCCCCTCCCCCCCATTCGCCCTTCTCGCCTCGTCGCCCGTGCGGGCGGCGAAGGCAGGAAGGGGGGGGGTGGGGTTTTGAATTTTTTTTCATTTTTTTCTTTATATAAATATAGTATATATATATATATATATCTATATATATCTTATATATATTTGTATAAAATGCTAAAAAATAGCCAATAAATTTATTTTTTTTTCTAATTTTTTTCTTTTCTTTTTGAACAAGTTCTTGGGCTTTTGGCCCATTAAAAATATAATTTTTATTTTCTTTTTTTTTCTTGGAGCTTTTCTCGTATTACGTGCCTGCATAAATACATAAAAATCATTATTAAAACTATTTAATTTCTAAAAATTAAACATTTGATTCTAAATCAACAGTATATGTGAGAAGTGTATATTTATTGTTCTTTAAGCTCATAAAAATGTGTATAATGATGAATTAAGATATAAAAATACACACTTATCAAATATTAATTACTTAAATATTGCCTTCATGTTGATACTAAGATACCTACTAGGCATGTGTGCTCATACCCACTTTTTCCAATCTTTTTCAGGAAATTCTAGCAGGTCAGATTCTGATTATTCAAGTGATGGATCTGGGAGTGATTGATGGTTCGAGAGAAGACGCAGTTAGTCTAGTCAAGAGTCAATTATGTAATTTTCTATTCTTTTTTAGTCCAGTTAGTCAATGAGTCAACATCATATACTAGATTGTTTTTATCAATAAAGGTCAGATTTTTGATCAATTATTGTCTCCATTCATCTTATGTGTGGGTGATTTTGCGCTCTGATTGTTATTGTCACTTGAGGCTTCTCTTATCGGTTGTTCACGTTCCCGATTAGTTTCTACTGCATAATCTCGGGCCGTGACAAGCGACTAATTCTTCAGTAGATTCCCTTGCCCGTCGAGGAGCCTACATCTTCTATGGCCGTCTGGCGCCCGGAGCGTGACCAGCTTTGTCCTTATAGAACTTTCATCAGAAGAGAGGATCGGCGGGCCACACTCTATAGCGAGACCCCGTGGCTATTTGCATTGCTACGTTCCCATGGTCTTACCGTGGATGGTCCTAGTGAGGACATATTGGGCCAGCCACTTCATATCTCCTTCAAGTATGCCGATAGGTGGGGGTTGGACCACCTCGGCCTTTATTATTATCTATCTTCTCACGGCCATTCGAACTTGGCGTCGTTGGCCGAGCGATGCGAGATGATAGGGGATATCTGCTGGCTCAGTCGTGAGGCTGCATCGAGAAACAAAGAGCCCTCACTATTCTATTGGCCACTTTCTCCTCTATACTCGGGGCCAGTAGGTATACCTTATTCATTAACTTCAACCTCTATTTTGTTCTTTTCTTTGCTGTAATATGCATTTTCTTCATCTTCGTGTTTGTGCGACATGCAGTTTGGCTCAGCTCGGAGGAAACCCGACGATATCGGGAATTAATTATAAAGGCTCAAAAGCTGTCATACTTTGAGGCCCCGGAGGCGGCTCCAACCACTATGCCTTTGCCACCTAGTGGTCCGCGGAAGCGAACGAGGTCCCAGGTGGGAGAGACTGTTACTCGAGCGAAGAGAGCCCGGGCACCGGCAGCCCGAAAGAAGGAAGCTGCAGACATGGAGCCAGCAGCTACTCCCCCTATTGTGCTCACTTTTAAATAATTCACGGCTTCTCAAGTGCAAGCATGCCCAGCTGGAGGTATCTCCCTCTTACACCTCATTTCTATATTAGTCATGTGAGCTAACTCCCATATTGTAGTTCCCGCAACTTCACCTGTGACGGTCACGGAAGAGGCTGCAACTTCTGTGGGAATTGAAGAGAGCGAAGATGGAGTGCCAGCGGCTCCACTTGTTGAGGAGGATCTGCCTTCTCCCACCCCTAGCCACGAGATTGAAGGTAATTTGCGATATGCCTCCAACATTTATACAATTCGTTGTATCTTGGGATCACATGAGTGCTTCCCCTTTTATGCTCCGATCGAGGTTTGCTCGCCTACTCCTCCAGCCACAGAGCCGATTAAGCAGGTTCTCGCCGAGCAAGGTGCACTTCCAGCGAGCTGTTCCGTTGAAGAGCTGACTACTTTTAGAGAGAAAAGTCCGTGCTTGGGGAAAAGCTCATCTTCGGAGGAGCAGGTGGATTATAGTGGCTCCAGTGACAAGGAGTCTCCCAAGGCGGAGATAGAGACGGAAGAAGCCGCATTTTCATCCTCTTATGAGAGCGATTTCCCGACTTTCAGTCTACTCTGACTGACGTGGAGGGGCCTCAGATCACCTAGCCCTTCCGTGGGGGAAGGGGAAGCAATGCTAGAGATGGGGGTTCCCACCGCTAGGGAACTAAGCTTGGTGTCGGCAGAGGTAAGCTTCCTCATGCCCTTTTAGCCTCGTGCTCGTTCTTGTTAATCACTATATCGACTTTCTAAGACATCTTCTACGTACTCCTCTTGAAGGTCCCCGTTGTTCTAGCTGAGATGGCCGTGCCGGCCCTGAGTGTAATGATGCCTCTACCATCTCTCGACATGGATCCACTGATGTTCCCTCCTATCTTGAGGCCCATAGCTTTGAGGTACCCAACAAACTACGCTGTGACAGCGGGCCTCGAGATGCCCGAAGTAACTACGGGATCTGACCAGCCGGAAACGGCTCTGGAGTAGCCACAGCTTAGCATTGATTATGAGCAGCCTGAAGATGAAGGCATTCCCATGCTAGAGCTGGGGAACATTTCAGAAGAAGCCGCAGCGGTTTCCACAACTTTAGTGCTTGCCATCGAAGCGGCGCTGACAGAGGCTGGTCGAGCCGCAGAAAGTAGGCAACTATCTTCTGCGCCCGATGCTCAAGTTATAGCACCTCCGTAAGAGGTTGGGGGAGAGATCATTATCGTCGATTCTCCTCCAGCTACATCCATTGAAGGAGCGAATCATGGTACGGGTGCAGTGTCAGACCTATCATCGTCATCCTTGGGGCCAAGCGAGGAGATTTGGGCCGCTATTGACAACCAGGTAGAATTCCATCTCCCTACTACGCCATCACTCGATCTGCAATCATCGAACGAGCTGGTATGGCAGAACCTGGAGATGTTGAGGCAGACCATATTGACCCGTCGCGACTTGTCCTATGTACAATTGCGGGGGCTGGTAGAGCCCATCTCCGGTACACTCCAAGCCTTCGGATGCCCCATGGAGGACTGGACGCAGCACATAATTTTATTATTGAAATATGTAAATCGGAGGGAGTTCATTGAGCATGGCCTAATGGACCAACTGACGGCCCTAAAATTCGAGCGCGCTGAATGTCAAGCAGCCCTCTAGCCGTTGAAAGAGACCGCCCGGCAACTGCGGGAGGCTGCCGAAGTTGCTTTTCGCTGCATTATCACTCTGAACGATCGGGCCTCAGAATTACGGGCCGAGCTTGCCCGAAATGAAGAAGACCTGGAGCGCTCAGAGCAACTGGAAGTGCGGAGCGTTGAGGAGGCCGAGCTAGCGGAAGGACAAGCTGCATCCCTCGAGGAGAAGATGATGAAATTGCGAGCTGAAGAGTCCCGCTTGCAAGAGTTGACCACCTTTCCTTTGCTGGGTCTTTTAGAATTTGAAGATATCTTCCTCCAGCCTCAGGCCTAATGGCTATTCATGTCTTTTCCTTCTTTCCTTTTTTGCATGTATGTCGGGGAGATGCCCCGTAGAAAGCATGTATTCATCCTCCTGATGCAATGAAATCTTTTAAATTTCTATCTTGCGTATTTAATGGCGAGTCGCAGCTCTTTTCTCCTCTTCCTTCTCCCTCCTCGCAGACTTGAGTGAGTGGGTGGTGCTAATCCACTAATTTAGGGGACCATTCGTCGCTAGGGCAGGAGAGTGCTCATGCCTTCAGGGAAGGTACGAGGAGTTCGCTCCACTGCGGCGCAGCCTTTTTCCAGAAACTTGGAAGGGGTGTTGACTAGACACCGCGGTGTCAAGGGTGTTTGTTTGCTGATGTCACGCCCCGAGCGTGGAAGATACCCGGGTGCGAGATGCGTCTATATAGATCGTGTCATTCATGTAAAGTCAGAGCACGCATAGTACTCGGTAATTTTATTGCTGACTCAAAGGTTGAACATAATACCATAGTCTAAGATGACAAATTATTTAACCAGAATAATAACATCCCAAATTAATTCATAATGCTACATATTTTTTGGCATAATCCAATACAACTTAATCATAACTGACCGAAATGTACCATACGATTACAAGCCTTAACAATAGTTGGAAAATAGTTGGAAATACACAAGGTAAGACACAAGACTAGCTGACAGTACACCAATCGATGAATCTAGCACTCATCACTCGGTATCATTCCCATCAGGGTGGTAGTAGCTATCCAAATTTCCTAAAAAATATTAGAATTGCAACTGGATGAGCGAATCGCTCAGTAGGATTTATATCTCAAGCTCTAACAATCTTTAAATTAATTACAAGTTCCTGCGGTATAATGATGCATGCTGGATCAAGCAAGAATATCAAGAATTGTATCAAGAGAGTATCACATGAATTTCAATAAGCTGTATCAATAAAGAACTAGCAAGTAATTGCCAAGTATTTCTAAGAAATCAGTATTCAATCAAGTATTTCAAGAATTTAACATTCGAGCAAGTCCCTCCAAGAAGGGGATAATCAGTATTCAAGCAAGTGATTTCAAGCTCGTGTAATAGTAAGTAGTGTAACAGAATTGGCTATTTCATTCATTTCATTCAAGCATGTAATCGCCCTTTTTCGGGCCAAGCACTTCATTTCAAGCAAGTCAAGCATGTCATGAGAGAGTAAGTTGGAATGTCTCAAGTCAAGTCAAGCAAGCAATTACTTCGGTGCAATGCCAAACACTGTGGTCAATAAACTCTCATAGGTACAAGTACCTTCGGTTGCTCCTCCCAGGACCAGACCGGGCCCTATATGCACAACATTCATATATACTTTTTGACATCCACTCTCATTTATATAGCCAATGTAGAATTTCAAGAATTTTACACATTGTAGGAATATAAGGTAGATTTTTCAGGAATGGAGTTCAAGGACATATCACATGTAAATGATGAATGATGACTAATCCATTTAAAATGCATGACACATAGGCAAGTCTGGTGGATCTTGGCTCCCTTATCTGAGGGGTTTAAAATCTCTGAAGTCCAAATCAGATTTTAGGGTTTAATAACTTGACTTTACATGGTTTCAGTAATGAAAATTTCCCAATTTCTAGTAGTGAGTTTACTGGGTTTTAGTACATGGTTCAGGGGTTCTCGGTCACAAGGAAGGCTCAGGGAAATGGCGCCCTGGTCCAGGGGCGCTATTTCCTATCTCTTATTTTTTTTTTTGAAAATTTTTGTCCATTTTAAGGGGGCAAAGAAATGGCGCCCTTGTGAAGAGTCTCTATTTCATTGAATAGAGTCTTCGCGGAGAGTCTCTATTTCAGTGCTGAAATAGAGTCTATCCGGAGGGTCTCTATTTCAATAAATAGAATCTTCGCAGAGAGTCTCTATTTCAATGCTGAAATAGAGTCTTCCCGGAGGGTCTCTATTTCAGTAAATATAGTCTATCTGGGGAGTCTCTATTTCAGAAGGTTTACAATCTAACAGGATAACTGGTTTACACGTACTATAAACATGTTTAACAGGTAATGTGATTTGACATGCTACAGGATTTAACATAGCTTAATGACAGCTATGTAATTAACAAGGTTTGACAGGATATGAAATCACCAGGCTCTATAATTAACAAGTTTCACAGCTAACAGGCTTAACAAGGTAAGTAATTAATGGTTAACATGTTTAATCGGTGTAACAGGCAAATCAACAAGGTTTAACAGGTAACATGTTTAACAGGTAGCAGGTTCAACCAGTTTAATAGGCTAATCAACATGGTTTAACAAGTAACAGGTTGAACATGTAACATATTTAACAGTGTTAACAGTTTTAACAGGCTAATCAGCAAGGTTTAACAGGTAACAGGTTCAACAGGCTAATCGATAGGGTTAACAGGCCAATCACATGATCAGTGGGGTTTTAACCCACAGATGGGAAATTGCGCCCTGGGTAGGGGTGCCCCATCAGGAAATGGCGCCCCCCAGGGGGGTCTTCATTTCTGGAAATGGCGCCCCAATCAGGGGCACCCTTTACCTTGGGCTCATATACGTACCGGCCAGGTACGTTTTGAGACACAAGTCACTATTCATAAATTCTGAAGTTCTCGGAATCAAGATATAAAGATATGGACAGGTAGAGAAAAATGTCAGGATCACATAAACATATTCATGCAAGAATTTTATGGTTTGATTCCGTAGATATAGATTTTTGAATGCGTTGATTTTTAATTACCAGAAAATGGTTGGAAAATGAAATGACGACACTATAAAGTGTCTCCCTTTAAATGGTGGCCTGGCCTGGGGCGCCCCATTGGGAAATGGCACCCTGGCCAGGGGTGCCCTTCCCCTGGGTGCCCTAGTAGACTCATGATACTATTCATCATGCTAATTTCCACGAAATCTGGAAATGAAGACATGATAAAATAGAGAAAAATCTGGGGATTTCAAAGTCATGCTCATGCAGAAATTTCATGCCTTGGTTCAATAGATAAAATTCTTGAACATGTGGCTACTAATCACGTAACTTTACTGTTCATGGTTTATAATAAGTTCACAGAATCAGGAAGTAAAGACATGTGTAGACATGGAAAAATGGCAGGATTTGTGAGGTCATGTTCATGCAATAAATTTCAATTTTTGTTCCATAGATATTAGCTTTTAAATATGCTTTTAAACATGGATCAATTTATAAGAAATTGGAACAGATTATGAGTATAAATCATATGCTGTACACGGGGTACTTGGCGGAGAATCTACTCACGCAAGATTTAGTGTTTCAGATAGGCGTAGCCTAACCTTCCCACTAATTCTTTTGATATACCCCTGACTTAAATGACCAAACTGAGACTATGACAGGTTTAACTAGCATGCATGTTAACCTATGTTAATTACAAGTTAAGCTAGATTTTGAGAACACTTACCTTTTTGACGTGGTTAACTGGTAGAACCGTGGAATCCTAGCCCTCCACGTTCTCTGCAGCCAAGCTTTCAGCAGCAGGACGTGGTACGTAGCCTGCACATGAAAAGAAAGGATTAACATCTCTCTTCTGCAAGTGGAGAAAAGAAAAGGCACAGATAACCTTCTCTTCTGTTGTAGGATAATAGTAAGGGTCATCTACGTTGGGTAGTGGGAGTTGTTTATAGGGAAATAGTAAGGGTCCATTGGAAATCAGATCTGAAAACCCTATTGTGAATGTTCCCTCATGGGTCCATTTCCAGCAAACGTAGGTTGTTATTGTTCCAACCCTTTCTAGAAGCATTAGAAATGGCACCCAGGTATAGGGGTGCTCATCAATTGGGTGTTCCTATTCATGTAAATGACGCTTCTGCGTGAGGGCGTCCATTCTTCATGGCTTTAGCAACCTTCACGTGTATGGGTGCATATGCATTAATTATTAATGGGATGGTGGGCCCTTTTGTTGAATGACGCTCTAGTAAAGGGTCTTCATTTGGTGAATGGCGCCCTGGTAAGGGGCGCCCATTCCCTTGGTGTTGGAAAAGGGAAAACCCCACTACGTACTACCCATGTGTTGGCATTAAAGTGATGTTGGGTTTGTACATTTATATAATTGTCCTCATAAGGTGTGGTTCTTTATATAAGGCCTTCATGTAAGATTCTTTAGGAAGAAGTTTAATTTCTCTATTGATTTATCGGGGGTGCTACAGCTGACAAGGCCGAAGGGGCCGAGTTGATGGTTTGTTTAACGAACTCGCCGATGATGATGAGATTCATGGGAAGTATATTCATCGACGTTGAGTCAAATGCCGAGGCAAAGGAACGTTTAATCATTAGCAAGGATGAAAGGCCCAAGTTAATGGTGTATTCATCGATTTCATCGATGATGATGAAAATCAACGGTAGTTTGTTCATCGGTATTGGGTAAATACCGAAGCAAAGAAAGGTTTAATCACTAACAAGGATGAAAGGCCCAAGTTAATGGTGTACTCATCGATTCCGCCGATGAGGATGAGAATTGATGGTGGTTTGTTCATCGGTATTGGGTAAATACCGAAGGAAAATAGGTTTAATCATTAACAAGGACGAAAGGTCCAAGTTAATGGTGTATTCATCGATTTTGCCGATGATGACGAAAATCGACAGTGGTTTGTTCATCGGTATTGGGTAAATACCAAAGCAAAGAAAGGTTTAATCATTAACAAGGATGAAAGGTCCAAGTTAACGGTGTATTCATCAATTTTGCCAATGATGATGAAAATCGACGGTGGTTTGTTCATCAGTATTAGGTAAATACCAAAGCAAAAAAAGGTTTAATCATTAACAAGGATAAAAGGCCCAAGTTAATGGTGCTTTCATCGATTTCGTTGATGATGGCGAGAATCGACGGTGGTTTGTTCATCGGTATTGGGTGAATACCGAAGCAAAACTGGTTTAATCATTAACAAGGGCGAAAGGTCAAAGTTAATGGTGTATTCATCGACTTCGCCGATGATGGCAAAAATCGACGATCGTTTGTTCATCGGTATTGGGTAAATATCGAAGCAAAATAGGTTTAATCATTAACAAGGATGAAAGGTCCAAGTTAATGGTGTATTCATCGATTTTGTCGATGATGACGAAAATGGACAGTGGTTTGTTCATCGGTATTGGGTAAATACCGAAGCAAAGAAAGGTTTAATCATTAACAAGGATGAAAGGTCCAAGTTAACGGTGTATTCATCGATTTCGCCGATGTTGACGAGAATCGACGGTGGTTTGTTCATCGATATTGGGTAAATACAGAAGCAAAGAAAGGTTTAATCATTAACAAAGATGAAAGGTCCAAGTTAACGGTGTATTCATCGATTTTGCCGATGATGATGAAAATCGATGGTGGTTTGTTCATCAGTATTGGGTAAAAATTGAAGCAAAGAAAGGTGTAATCATTAACAAGGACGAAAGGTCCAAGTTAACGGTGTATTCATCGATTTCACCGATGATGATGAGAATCGACAGTGGTTTGTTCATCGGTATTGGGTGAATACCAAAGCAAAACATGTTTATTGCAGCATAGGCGTAAGGCTTATGCCGGTGGGACGTAGAGGATGCTCTTTTGAGAGCGAGCCAGGAATTCGACCCTCGAAGGGGTCTTTCAAATGGAAGGTGTTGTATAGTATATATTTTTGTTACCACATTACCGGTACAAGCGCCCTTTTGTGTTTTCACCGGGATCAGCCCCCTCTTGCTTTTGCCTACGCGCCCTTTCGGATTTTCAGTGGCGGGGTACCCAATTTTGCCTGCAACGCCCTTTCTCATTTTCGCCATAGCCGGGTTGCAGCCATTTTTGCCCTTGCCCAGAATATGTGGACAAGTCCGATGGGACACCTTTATTTTAAGCCCCCCCTTTTTTTGATGAGTAGACATATTTGCCATTCCCTAACGAGGTATCTGGTGATGGTTTGGTTTGATTACAGTCATCGGACTGGCGCCGAAGCAAAGATGGGTTTAATCGTCAACGAGGACGAAAGGTCCGGGTCAACGGTGTATTCGCCGATCTCGACGATGATGACGAAGACCAATGTTGGTTTAATCATCGACATGGGTTAAATTTTGAAGCAAAGGTGGGTTTAATCGTTAATGAGGACGGAAGGTCCGGGTCAACGGTATATTCACCGATCTTGTCGATGATGATGAAGACTGATGTTGATTTATTCATCGACATTGGCTAAATGCCGAAGCAAAGATAGGTTTAATCGTCAACGAGGATGGAAGGTCTGAGTCAATGGTATATTTATCGATCTCGCCGATGGTGATAAGGATCAGCATTGGTTTGTTCATCGGCATTGGCTAAATGCCGAAGCAAAGGTAGGTTTAATCGTCAACGAGAATGGAAGGTCCGAGTCAATGGTATATTCACCGATCTCGCCGATGGTGACGAGGATCATCGTTGGCTTGTTCATCGGCATTGGCTAAATGCCGAAGAAAAGGTAGGTTTAATCGTCAATGAGGACGGAAGGTCCGGGTCAACAGTATATTCACCGATCTCACCGATGGTGACGAGGATCAGCGTTGGCTTGTTCATCGGCATTGGCTGAATGCCGAAGCAAAGGTAGGTTTAATCGTCAATGAAGATAGAAGGTCTGGGTCAACAGTATATTCACCGATCTCACCGGTGGTCACGAGGATCAGCGTTGGCTTGTTCATCGGCATTGACTAAATGCCAAAGCAAAGGTAGGTTTAATCGTGAACGAGGACAGAAGGTCCGGGTCAACGGTATATGAAATGCAGATTTTCGGTGGGACCTGTGATAAGTGTCCCATTCGGAATTTCATAAGGATGAATGTGAAAAGGAAATTCTGATTACCACGTTACTGACCTAAGCGCCCTTCCGGGTTTTGACCGGAGCCAGCCCTCTCTTGGTTTTGCCCACAAGCCCTTCCGGGTTTTCCCATGGTGGGGTTCCCAATTTTACCTGGAGCGCCCCTTCGGGTTTTCGCCACAGCTGGGTTATAGCCATTTTTACCCTTGCCCAAGATATCTGAACAAGTCAGGCGGAGCACCTCTATTTTAAGCCCCATTTTTTTTATGAGTCTGGATGAGAATATGATGACGGGTCGATGTATGATGCTCGATCTCGACTGCTTCATTTCTTCGCACGGTGATAATGTGTGGATATCGGCTAGGGCACGAAGCCTTGCATCGGACAAGGTATATTCGTTGGTAAGAAGATAATGCCAATGCAAGGAAAAGAGTTTATGCGCCGATTCGAACGTAAGGTTCGTAATGGCGATAATGTGTAGACGTCAGCTAGGGCACGGAGCCTTGCACCGGACAAGGTGTATTTGCAGCCGCGGGGGTAACGCCAGCGCAAAGGAAGTGGTCTGTGCACCGACGTGGGCATAAGGCCCAGTGCGGTGGTAGTTATGTAAATGTGGGCTAGGGCCCGAAGCCTTTTGCCAAAAAGCGTATATTCATTGGCAAGAAGGCAATGCCAATGCAAAGGAAAGGGTTTATGTACCGATTCAGACGTAAGGTCTGTAATGGCGATAATGTGTAAATGCCAGCTACGGCACGAAGCCTTGCGTAGAAGGATGTATATTCGCAGGCGTGGGGGTAGCGCCAGCACAAAGGAAAAGGTTTTATGCATCGATGCAGACGTAAGGTCTAGCACGGTGATTGTTGTATATGTGTCGACTAGGGCACGAAGCCTTTCACCAGAGGGGGTTTATTTGCAGCCGTGGGGATAGCGCCAGCGCAAAGGAAAAGGTTTTATGCACCGATGCAGACGTAAGGTCCAAGTTGGCGATGAAATAGCAGCCCAATGGAACCATGTAGGGGTTCTTGGGACCCTCATAATTGTGTATATTAGGATATCATTCGCGACGCGGGCCAATAGGCTCGGGCCGGTTTGAGCTGGGTATTTGTTTCAGAGAGCTCGGCCAGGGCGGAGCGCCACTAGACCATGTTAAATCTTGATCATTCTTCAAACGTCAGTAAGGCTGCATGATATAGCTTCAGGTGTTTCCCATTGAGAGGGGAGAATTGAACTACACCCTTGTGATCTACAAGGACATAAGCACCTCCCTCGTAGACCCGATGAACAACATACGAACCTACCCAATTTTTAGTCAGCTTGCCCTTGGGGTTGGCCGCCATTACATCCCTTCTTTTGACCATTACTAGGTCACCTTTCTTGAACTCTCGCTCTTTGACCAGCTTATCGAAAGCACGGGCCATGCAAGCTTGGTATAGTTGGATATTCTATTCTGCCCGGAGTCATATTCCCTCGAGTTCAGCGAGCTCCTCTAGTCTTCTTTCCACTTTTGCTTGTTCGTTGTTGGCCAATCCATGCTGAATAGCAATTCACAAGGATATAACCTCTAGCTCTATTGGTACCACGGCCTCTGAACTATACACGAGGGAGAGTGGTGAACAACCGGTTGGGGTCTTGTAGACTGTACGATATGCCCATAACGCCTCGTACATTATCTCTTCCCAGTCCTTCTTACTGGCATTGACGATCTTTGCTACCAGAGTGCAGAGGGTTTTGTTGAACGCCTCTGCCAGTTCATTGGCCTGAGGATTGTAGGGGGATGATGTCCTCCAATCAATCTTATATTTATCGGCTAGCCTATGCACCTTCTGGTTTTTGAAATGGTTGCCGTTGTCAGAAATAATTCGGCTGGGTATACCAAATCAGAATATTATATTCTGACGGAAGAACCTAGCGACCAATTCTCCCGTTACTTCACGTAGTGCCACAGCCTTTGCCCATCTAGAGAAGTAATCTATGGATGCCAGGATATATTTGCACCCTGATGATGACGCTGGTAGCGGGCCGACCACGTCCGTGCCCCATTGGGCGAAGGGCCAGCTAGGGATGGTAGGGTGTAGTGGCACCACTGAACGCCTTGGCACGACGGCGTGCTCTTGGCATTTCTAGCATGACTTGGCAAATTTGCAACAATCATCAAATATGGTGGGTCAATAGTAGCCTAACTTCTTTATTTCAACCTTCATTTTTGAACCCGCCTGGTGTGCCCCGACTAACTCGGCATGAATCTCTTTCATTACCTACCAGGCTTCTATAGTAGATAAGTAGCGAAGTAGGATTTTCTTCTGGGCGTCTGCCATTATTCGGAACAAAGTTCTGTTTCTCATTTCGTATGAGTCTTTGATTCTAAGTAGCTTCATTCTTTGTTCTTTTTCTTTCAGCAACTGGTGATGACGGAACCATTGCAAGAGTGTTTCTCGCTAGTCGGGTCGTTGAATTTCCTCTACAGTCATTATTTCACTTTCCTCCTCATTACCCAAGACCTCCATTATGCTGGGGACTTGGTGCCTATTGACGACAATTATGTTTAGGCTTTCGTCTGGCGGGACTGCCAAAGAACTGGCCAGTTTTGCGAGGGCATCTGCCTAAGCGTTCTGTCCTCGATTGATATGCTTTAGTTCAGTGAAGTAGAACTTCGCCATCAGTCGCGGCACCAACTGGTGGTAAGGAAGAAGCTCCGGCTTCCGCACATCAAATTGTCCTTCTACTTGTTTCACGACTAGCATGGAGTCTCCGAACGCCTCAAGCATCTGGATTTCCATGGATAGTGCAATTTACAGACCAATAATCAAGGCTTCATACTCATCCTCGTTGTTTGTACATGGCTTGTTTATTGAATAGGAAGTGTATATAACCTCCCCCTCAGGAGACTTTAGGACTACGCTTGCCCCGGCTCGGACTGTAACAAGCCTAGTTGTTGGAGTCTCAGTTCGGGATGCACCATCAAAGTATAATTGCCATAGGGTGGGTGATAAATGTCCATTTTCTATGATAATTCATTGCATACACACTATTTTATGTACATATATTAAGGTAATTATGCATATTTCATAGTTACTCTCAACTTCGCATATAAATTGGGCCTTTTCACATGAATTGATTAATTTGGTGGTTTCATTTAATAAAATGGAGTTGAGGGTCATGAACATTAATTCTCCATTATATAATTATGAGCATTTATGATTTATGTGCACATTGTGATAATTTTTATGGATTAAATCATAATTATGTGTGTGCAGGACATTGAATGCATATGCAGGAAGAACTGGGGGCAAAATATTCTCAACACTCCTAGGGGGAAGCCCTAGGGTGCCCTCCCCTCTCTCCCTTCATGGTTGACCAAGTCAAATGCAGCCACCACCTATTTTTGTTTTAGGGAAAAGAAAATTTGAAATTTGAAATAGAGAGAATCAAGGAGGATCTTGACCAAAGAGGAAAAGGCCGCCCTTTTTCGTCCCTTTTGGCTCCTATTTTCATCCTACTATCTTAATGAAAGTTCTTCCTTTTTAAAAGCTCGACATCGTCTTCTTCTTTGTCCTCATTGTAGATCGAGATAAATCCACTCATAGAGAAAAGCAAAAATAATATGAGAGAAATAATGATGGGAGATGATAATAAAGATGAAGAAAAGCACGTGGTGCTACTAAGGAGAGTGATCGCCAGAGGGGTTACCTCAATAATAAAGAAAAATGATCGCGAATACCGGGTGAAAAGTAGGATGCGGGATGGATTGTGAATTCCTTCCTCCACCTTCAATCGGCCGGCCGACAAAGGGGGTTTTCCTTATTGATTACCTTTGCACACAGACAAAAACAAGTAAAGAAAAAATTGGATCAGCCAAGAATGAATGTAGTATCAATCCCAATGAATCATATGATGAAAAAGGAACATAACATGCGCACCTTTTTGTTTGTTTTTTTTAAAACCCCTAAAGAATTAGGGAAAGGAGAATATGCACGAACTAAACTAATGCAAAAGAAGAAGACGGTGCGAAGAGTGATATGATAATGATGCAAACTAACGACAGAAAGACCCCCTGCTGTTCCTGTAAACAGTAAAGGGGATAAAAAACCACGTTGGATGCTTCGGTTCGGCTACAGCAACAAGGAGAAACAGGAGAGGAAGAAAAGAGAGCCCTGTATATCTGAATATTTGAAAACTCTCTCTAATAGCCAGCACCGTAACCTGGATATCTAAACTCTGTGTGTCACCTCACGATAGATCGACCAGAGCTCCCTTATATAGGATTCCAGTTGAAGATAACCACAATTTTAGGAAGATAGGAACAGACAATGATCAACAAAGGCAGGGACCCTAATTCCCAGATCGAGCAAGGTGACCATTGGCGGCAGGGAACTCTGCAGGAAAGATGGATTTAGGCAGGACTCCGAAAGGTGAAACACGACCTCCAGAAGGGCGTCAATTCAAAATTGACGGCCTACCTCAAGACGTTAATTAAAAACACGACTGTACCAAGGGCGTCACTTCCTGGATTGAAATTTAGTAAATAAAAACCTTCTTATTTGAAAAAAATGAAAAGACGCCTGAAGGAAAGGCGTTAATTGAAAACACGCCCTGAGGAAGGACGTCAATCATTGATTTTCAAATCGTAGTGGGACTCGCATAACACCAGGAATTGACGCCCTTAACCTTGGTCGTCCTTTCTTTAAAACGCGCCTAAGGCAAGGCCGTTATTTCAATAACGCCCTAGGTGAAGTCGTGAATCACAAAAAAAACAAGAAAATGCGTAAAAACACTCAAAAAATAGCAAATCTCTATATTATGGAAATATTGAAGTTCATTTGGGGCACTAACATAGTGACATGAAATTTGATCAACATAACGTCAATTTTGGCGTGTCTACAGCTGTCCCGCCTTGGCGTCTGCTTTGGAAGGGAGTGAGACGGAATGAAGCGAAAGTGCAACAAGTGAAATGAAATGGAACGAACTGATAAGTAGACTTCAATGTGTGATGTGACACGCCTCAGACACGAAGCATTAGAAATCTTTCCAAGATTCAAAGTGAAACAAACTCCGGATGATTCCAAGAAAGCATCGATTTGCTGGATAAAGGAGACTATACTAAGCAAATAAAATGTGCGCGTGGGCACGATAGGGAGGCACCATTGGAGAGCGGTTACCAGCCAATGTGGACGTGCTACAACCAAGGTGGATTTGCAGAAAAATAAAGGGAATTGAGATGAAGACCGAGCAAAGGGACAGTTTCAAGGAACTAGCCTGAGCGACTTCAGAGAGAATAAAGTACTCAATTTGGAGTGGAATATCTCATGTCAACTCAATCAAGAGCGAGTGACCTTCATTATTGCCATAATATGAAGATTTTCAGCATGAAGCTCAAAGTCCTATATGATGCATGCTGGGCTAAAAGAAAAATTAAAACAAACTAAAAATAGAAAATAATCAAGGATAATATTGCTAAGCCATCTAGATTTGGTCAAGAATCCAGATCTCTGAGCTGACACTAAGCCGAAACCCGTTTGTCCACGCATCAACTCAAAAAGTAGAACCATCGTCCCAGACCTTTAATGACTCAACGGCCTATCCGTGTGATCAAGACTCTCCTGGAATTATCACCATTTTTGATGAAGGGGAACTCAAATTCCAGGTTCATCAGAACCACAAGGTCCTTGATATGCTATAATAGCGTAGAATACCATGTAGTAACAATGCTTACAGGAAAGAGATACAAGAAAAGAATGATGTTTACTCCCACGAATGATCCAAGCATCTCGAAACCTGCACTCTTCTGCACTTGAAAATTTATTAGCCCTCATAACAATGATCAGAAATAACCCATAAGATATGATCATAAGTGCTTAATTAAAAAGCAATTCCAATCAAAGAATAGCACTTAAGTAGCATATAGAGGAGTCAAACATGTGAGCAAATAAAATCAAGACTGGAGGTAAAGGCGTCAAAAGCATGAAAGGCGTCTGACATCAGAGCGTCAAAAGATAAAACACGCCTTCCAGTGAGACATTAAATGCACCGAGAATTTCAAGAAGAAGACGTCCCATACAGGGGCGTGAAATAAAAAATGACCTCTGTCAGGTCGTCAATTCAACAATTGACGCCCCAACAGAAGACGTTAATTAATCACTCGCTTCCGTCTCCAACTCAAAAGCTACACCCAGTCCTAATGGCAATCAACCCTGCAACTCCGACCCTTCAGACTTCTATAAAAAGGAAAGAACTTCCTTAGGTCAATCAAAGCAATTCTCAATTCTCTCTTTCTTCTATTCGTGTTCTTCTGCAGGCACTGTAATCGTTCAAACTCCTCCTGTAGACCGAAGATGGAGAGAGCGATTAAGAGATCCAAAACTTCTGCCCCCAGGCTAATCGAGATCAATGGACATATCAGCAGTAGAATCGCCATGAACCAGGTAGAGATTAATTCCTCTGTTCTTTCCTTTCATATCTTCACCGAGCTACTGCTTGCAAACTGCCTATTCATGTCTTCTGTCTGTTTCTGTTTTCTTCTCTTTCTTGTACATCTTCCGCAGGACTATCCTAATGTACCAGGAGCCAGGAGATTTACTAAGATTAAGTGGCTGCCTCTTCTTCTCCCCAAGTTCTCTTCAGATATGAGGGTCTTTCTCTCTAGATGGCACCTTCTAGGCCTAATAACCCATGCAAAACACTATGACCAAATTCACTTAGATTGGGCTGCCATAGGAGCTCTAACTGAAATATGGCACCCTTCCACTCACACCTTCCTATTCTCAACTTTCGAAGCCACAATCTTGTTAGAAGAATCGGAGATGATTTTGGGCTTAAAGAGGATGAAGCAAAGAGATGAGGAAAAGATAGCCATCATGCCAAGACCTATTTCCTCACATGAGCTACTAACAAGTTTAATTCCCAGCCCAAACTTAGTGAATCAAATCAAGGTCACTAAAGGAATTAATCTTCTAAAGCTTGCCTCATGGGTGTACAAGAGAGCGGATCAAGCTAAAGAAGAAGAAGAGATCGAACGGGTGACCAAGGCCTTCGTGGTATGCTTAGCAGGAGCACTCTTATTCCCCTCCACGGAGGATTTCCTAGAAGAGGCACAGTTAAGCGCCGTGGTGAGCCTATGGGAGGGAGAGAGAGTTGGACCGGCTATCCTAGCCTATCTCTATAGCGGGCTCACCTCGGCAGCGATGGGAAGGCCCATCTACGGATGCATGCTAGCACTCTCTAGTTGGGTAGATCTCCACTTCAAGTTCGATCCATGTGATGAGGCCCAACAATCCTCAAGAATCTTCTCAAAGAGCCCACTCTCTTACATGACCGGTTTACTTGGGATAAGCAATAGGGTGATGAACCGGATACCTCAAATCAAAAAGAGAGTGGAATGGAGAGAACACCTCAAAGTAATGCCAAAGAACCTCTTCTCATGCGCCCCGGGAATACTCATGACTCAAGAACTCCGCGCACGATTCTCCCCCGGCACGGACCTTCGACTCATAGGCGCTTCAGAATTTATCTTGTATAACTCACACCGGTGCCTTCCTCAACTTGGGCTTCCACGGCAAATATTCGAAGATCCATCTCATCTCCCTCCGATCAAGACATGGGACCTTGGCAGCAATGAGGATGGAGAAGAATGCACCACTATCCAAGCTCTGTGGAAAATCAACAAGGCTCATTAACCTGTAGAGAACTTAGAAGAAGACAGGGAACAGTGGAAGTCTTATGTAATTTCTTTAAGAAGCTTGAGACCCAAAATGGCTCATTGAAACAGTGTAATCTTTTTCTTCCAATAAATCAATGATAATATTCTGATTGAGCCATAATCACAATGATTCTGATCAAATCTTCCAATAACCTGTGATTCTGTTGCAAATAACGACTCAAAGAATGTCGTTAATTCCATAAATGACGCCTCAGCAAACGTCGTCTTCAATGATTGATCTCTGCTAACTGACGCCTTCGCATATGGGCATTAACTGAAAAACGACTTAAAATAAGGCGTTAATTCGATTTATATTCCAAAAAGTAATCGTTGAAATTTCAAAAGTAACGCCTTCAGCAAAGCCACGTTTTATATATGTAACGCCTCCAATTCAGACGTTAATCAAAACAGTAATCATCACTCCCATCACATCAATCAATCCCCATTGAATGCATCTGACGACGGTTATCATTCCCCATGCAAACAAAAATAACGCCTTAAGCAATGTCATCAATTATCAAGAAACGCCCATGCCTCAGTCGTTAATTCCATAAGACACGGCCTTCCTTAAGTCATGAATTCTTTTTGACCGTTCGACTTAACTTTCCCTCCTTTCTTCTTCTTCCTTCATCCTCTTTCTGTTCATTCTTTCTTTTCTTCTACTGCAAACCCTAACTGAACCCCCCCGGTTCTCCTCTCTCTATCTCTCTCATTCTCACCCTAGCCCAAAGCAATGGCTGGCGGAGGTCTCAAACGGCACCGGGTGGCTGCCCCCGAGGTTGTTGATCTAGGCGAGGATGCCCACGCCGAGGAGGAGGTCCCTCCCGCGGTGGTCGACGAAGATCCTGCGGCGGCGGCCGGCGACGCACCAGCGACGGCGGCCGGCGACGGGGAAGAACGAGAAGACGAAGAGGGAGGAAGAGGAGATGAGGAAGAAGAAGATGATGGCGAAGCAGAAGAAGAAGAAGAAGAAGAAGCAGGAGGGGAAGGAGATGAAGGAGAACCAACGACGGTGGCCGCCGCCCCTCGCCCTGGCCAGCTCCGGCGACCCCGGCAACATCGTCCCCAACGGGAAGGACCCAAACACCACAAGGTAAGCCCCCAACCCCTCTCTTCCATTTTTTTTTCTTTTTTGTAATTTTACCTCAATTTCCATAGCCCTCGGGCTAGAAAACCTACTATTAGAAAGAAGACGCCCCCAGGGGTGACGCGGATTAAAAGAAGACGCCCAATCTTGGGTCGTTAATTCATTTCATTTCCTGAAAAATAATTAACCTCATGAAAACACGCCCTAGAGCATGTCGTCCATTTAAATTATCATTTTTTTCTCATATCATGCAATTAATTTCCATGCATCTCAATTTTTGCAATTATCTTTTCAATATTTATATCTCGCCTGCTGTTTTTATTTTATTTTCAAAAAACCTGGAAAACAACGCCCCCCATCGAGGCGTCAATTCAATAGATGACGACCACAGGGGTGGTCGTCCATTTAAATAATTCCAGAATATTTTTTAGGCCCAAAACTCATTGAAGAAAAACGTCTCCTTCAGAGGCGTTAACTAATCAAATGACGACCCTAGGACGGGTGTCAGTTGAAAAACCTTTTAGGAATTTAGAAATTAACCTCAAAACCACGCCTCCCACCGGGGCGTCTCTTAAATAAACAACGACCTAGGGCAGGTCGTTAATTCAAAGCTCACTTAGAAACCACGCCCTCCTCAGGGGCGCCAATTAAACAAACCACGACCTGGGGAATGGTCGTTAATTAAATCAAACATCAAAATCTCAATCAAGGCAATTAAGTGAATTTCAACAAGAATAATTGGACAATTAAGCCAAAATTTCTTTCTTTATGCGTGCAGGGGTTGATGAGGACACGGATCTCCTGGGTCATGGTCCGAGCAGCATATTACGGCCTCCCCGAGTTCCAGAGAGCCAGGGTAGATGCTATGGGGGTCGGGGCCTTCCTATCCATAGAGCCAGTTAGGCCAGACCTACCACTTATTCAGGTTCTGAGGGAGAGATGGGATAGGATTAGCCGGGCATTCCTGATGCCTTGGGGGCATGTGGTTCCTACCCTGGAGGATGTAGCTAGGATCACGGAGTTGAGGGTAGACGGGGAGGCAGTGAGTGGGATCACCTTACCAGACTATGCCGAGCTGGCCGAGAGACTGCTAGGGCTAGAGACGGTCTACGAGACACCTAGCGAGTGTAGGACCATCTTCCGCACTGACCTGACTACAGTGATGGGCTTAGGGGATGCTAGGCATAGGTCAGGGGAGTCCTTAGAGCAGTTCTCACAGAGATTGATCGATGGGGCTAGGGCAGTCTATTGCCAGGATCCAGCAGACAGAGAGAGGGCAGACCGAGACCTAAAGAGGTTCCTGCTGCTGCTACTCTGGAGGCTATTGCTCGGCACGAAGGGCGACGTCATCAACTGCCGATTCCTAGGGATCCTTGAGGACTTAGAGGGAGTCGGCAGATACGCCTGGGGAGCGGCGCTGCTGGCGCACTTACTAGCCGACCTGTCTACGGGGACAGGACGAGAGACGATCGTCAGTGGCTTCTCACCTTTTCTTCAGGTATGCCCTTATATATTTTCTTTCTTTTTCTTCTTTCATTTTTTTTTGCTTTTTTTATGCATGTGAATGCCTCACTAATGCAATGCATGGATGCAGATTTGGAGCCACCTATACATGCCCGGGGGCGCGCCGACCCACGGCTAGGAGGTGAGGGGGCTTTCCCTCTAGCACGGCGTTGGTTGCCGGTGGTGTTTGGAGCCCCACTCGGCTACGAGTTGTGGGTACTGCGGAGAGAGTTTCGAGACTTCCCTCCCTCGCTGGTATGAATGTTATGCATTTTTTTTTATGTTTATTTATTATTATGATGAGATGACATGCATGTTCATGGATGCAGGCGCGATGGAGGCCTTATGAGGGGATGACCGACGAGGGCCAGCCGTGGGTCGTAGCAGGGCGACCTCGCTTCGAGCATGAGCTTTGGGTTCACTGCTTGAGCGAGATCGAGCCGTTACGGCTTAGACTGGTGATGAGGACCCTGGGCCTACACCAGGAGTGGATAGAGGTCAGAGAGCCGCGAGGGATCGGGAAGAAGACGCGCGGTCACACGAAGGCGATCGACTGGCGAGTGCGGTTCGAGGACCAGTACGCTGACTGGCGGCGAGGCGGGACCCGCGTCACTTCTCAGGCGACCGACAGCTCCGAGTACCTCTGGCGCTACTGGGAGGTTTACGCCGGCCGACCCCAGATGAGGGTCCTAGGGGTATGTATGAATGCAATTGCTTCTAAAACAAATGCAAATGCTTATGTATTTCTTTTATGCGACTAAATGTGTAATGGATGCAGGATGCACGGGACATAGCGGCGATGGATGCCCAGGCCCACCTACACAGCCTGGAGGACCAGCTAGCTGCCACACGGGCCGACCTCGAGACCCTGTTGAGTGTTTAAATTATTTCTATGTGCAAATGAATTTTTTGTTGAATTATTGATGATTAGCCACTGATGATTTTAATGAATGCAGCGTGCCCAGCAGGGAGTAGCAGGGAGAGATACAGGAGAGGCCTCCAGCTCGAGGGGACCTAGTGCAGAGGTGACTGCACTAGCAGAGCAGTTGGCAGGGGCAGTGGCTCGGGCTGAGGCAGCAGAGCGCGACCTTGCCTCACGGGTAAATTTCAAAACTCAGATCTTAAACTTCCATTCAAATATTGATTATATATTTCATTGTGCACTGATGAAATTCATTTTGCAGACTAAGGAGCTTCGAGCCGCTCTTGCTTACGTCTGCGAGGGACAGCAGGCGATGACTGCCCAGGTGAGTTTTTATTCACAGTCACGTGTTGCTTATTTCATAAATTGTTGAGCTGTGGAACTGATGATTTGTTACCTGTTTGCAGGCTGCACAGCTACGGGCGGCACGCACTCAGGCTACCCTAGTTGGGATAGAGCTGACGATCCGCGAGCAGCAGATTACAGAGCTGGAGCGGACCGTGAGGCGACGGGAGGAGTTGCCTCAGGACGTAGCAGAGCTGCGGGTGGCCCTTGAGCTGGAGCGACGGGAGCGTGCGCGAGAGCGCGAGGAGCGTGCTCGTGAGCGGGAGGAGTACCATGCGGAGCGTGCCCAGCACCAGGAGCTGGTGGCGGCGCGTGATCGTGAGCTGACAGACCTGAGGACGCAGCTGATCCTTTCTCAGGAGCGGATACGAGTTGCTGAGGAGCGTCTCCAGCGAGGGCGTGAGCGAGCTCGTGCTGCGGGGTACTCCTTCACTAGCTCCACCTTTGTGGCGGGTTCTTCTCTTCGAGAGAGGAGCGAGGCAGGGGGCCAGGCTCGAGTTCCAGCTTCTTCTCGGGGGCCCATGCCCCCTCCACCAGCGCCTCCTCGGGATGGCGAGGACGTGGTAGAGAGTAGGAGAGAGGAGGGTGGAGGCGAGAGCTGAGAGACTTACTTGTACTCCGCCACCCTCACACTTGTACTCAGATATTCATGATGTATATACATATGAGATTGACATTTTTGTTACCTGAGCACTTGTGTAGTTGTGTACTTGTGGTTGTGTACTTCGCTTCTTTTCCACGTTCTTTGTGTTCGCTTTACTTTGCCCTGTACTTGTAGCTGTGATTCACACTTGAATAAACAGGTTAATTCATATGTTCGACTTGGCCCCTTGCTCAATAAGTAAGGGGTGCCTTTTCTTTTGACCTGGATAGCGGGTCAAGGGGCCAAGCCTTTAATCAAATAAGGTAAATGAAATAACTAATAAAGGGAGATGCAACATGCAAGCACACGTATGCAAGCAATAATGAAGATGCCCTATGCAATAATGCAAGCACGCTCATGAAGAATAAACCCCACTTACTCTTTTCTTTTCTTTTCCTTATATATATATATTTATATTTTTTTTCTCAAAAGACGCGTCTTAGATTAGGTCGTTATTCAAACAAAAGACGCCCTAGGTGACGGCGTGACTTTGAAAATGTTTTTGAATTTTGTTGAAAAGACGGCCCACACAATGGCGTTATTTAAAAAACGACGACCTCTTCACAAGCGTTAATTTAAGAAAAGGTGCCTCATTCAAAGGCGTTAATTTCAAAAGGCGCCTCATTCAAAGGCGTTAATTTTCCTGCTTTCAGCATTAGGTTGACAAAGCTACTAGGGCACTGAGTCCTACACGGTCATCATTGAGGATTCATTGACCTTTCTTGACTAATCAAAAAAGGAGTCGACGTGCCAGTGGTTAAACTTATACGCAAGATCTCGCCCGGTGCAATCTCCTAGGTTGGTCTCGACCATTCTGCTGGTTTATGACTTACCACCAAGAAAGAGATGGAAGAAAATATAAGGAAGCCCATAAGGAATTCTGAAAAGCTCGAGGTAAAACTACCTCCCCTACCCTGTGCCTGTTGGGATTCGGTCTTTGGCGTAGGAAAATTTTGTTGCCTTTTTGCCTCTTTTATATTGCATGCATACGCCCAAGGTTTTCCTTGCGGGGACTTTGCCCTCTTGACATGCTTTCCTTTTCACAACTTGACTTTCACTTTGGAATTGATTTGCATTGATGAAAATAAACCTAATTGTACTTGGGCTTTTGTGGCATTTGTTCCCTTTTGGGCCCTGACTTCCACCTACTAGGGCGGCGGATAGGCTTGGTGGATCTACCCCGAGACCTTCCTTCCTCTCTTATGGGTCGAAGAGAAAAAGAATGGGCATCGTCTTCACCTTTAGTCAGGTTTTTGACTTCCCATCGGATCTTGCACCGTTTGAGTTCAAGGTTTAAGCGTGTAGTGTGTGTAGGTGTCGACCCCATTTTGAGTTAACAAGACTGATGAATGAATACTGAATTTTGACCTTTCAGATTTTGCGCCCCCGCAACCATTGCAATCATTTTTTTTTGATTTTGAAAATTTCTATTTTTTTTTAGATTTTGAATTAGGGGTAGTATTTCTTAAGGTACAGACCATTCCAAGGATGAGTTAGTTCTTCTCCTTCAGCATTAATCAGTTTATAAGCATTGCCAGGATAAACATCTTTTATAACAAAGGGGCCTTCCCAGTTTGGTTGGAGTTTTGAACGGGGCCCACCAGGTTTTACAAAAATTCTCTTGATTACCATCTCACCGACTTTGAATTTTCTCTCAATTACTTTCTTTTGATAAAAATGTGAGTCTATTTTGATAAACGCGCGCATGCTCAGCGGCGACCAGACGCTTTTCATCTAGGAGTTCCAACTGGGCAAGGAGCGAATTACGACGCTTATCAATAGAGAGTTCCTTGTCCAATTGTACTCGCAGAGATGGAATGAGAATTTCATAAGGGACTACCGCCTCCATTCCATAAGTAAGGGCGAAAGGGGTTTGCCCCGTGGGGGTACGAATGGAAGTGCGATAGGCCCAGAGAGCTTCAACTAGCTTGTCTGGCCAATCCGAAAATTTATTAGCCTCACACGTCTTTTTAACGATTTTGATCAAAGTTTTATTAGTGGCCTCTGCCTGGCCATTGCCCTGCGGATAATAGGGAGAAGAATGATGCAATGCAATGTTATACCTGTTGCAGAGATCCTTGAGCTCTTGAGAGATGAATTGAGGTCCATTGTCGGTGACGATGGTACTCAGGATGTCGAACCTTGCGATGATGTTCTTCATTATGAACTTGCAGACGGTTGATGCTTTGATCTCCACGAATGCTTCAGCTTCCGCCCACTTGGTGAAGTATTCCGTTGCCGTCAGGATGAACGCCTTTTGCTTGGTCAGGAGGTTCGAATCACCAAGAGGTCCAATGATATCAAAAGCCCACATGGAGAAAGGCCATGGGGAGGACATAGGATGGAGTGAAGAAGCAGGAGAATGAATCTTGTCGGCGTGAAGTTAGCACTTAACACACCTTCGAACATAGATGGAACAATCCTCTTCTAGAGTTGGCCAATAGAAGCCTAGCCTTAGGATCTTCTTAGCTAACATCTGGGTATTCACATGACCACCACACACTCCTGAATGCGCCTCTTCCACAACCTTCCAAGATTCATCATCGTCGAGGTATCTTAATAACACACCTGTGAGCCCTCTTCTATAGAGCACACCTCCAACCAAAACATACCGTTGAGCCACTCTTCTAATCGCTTTCTTTTCTTCGGTAGTGGCTTCCTCGGGATAGGACTGATCATTGCAATATCTGACAATCTCATAATACCAAGGCTTCTCTTCATCAGCCAATTCTTCTTCCCAATCTAACAACATGACATATTTGCCTTTAAGAGATTCACTCCGCCTGACCTTCTCGAGCACCTTGTCCCTATTATCGAGAAATGCACGATCCTTAATAGCTGGGGTGTCACGCTGATGAATCAGAGGAACATGAAAATCTCGCTCAGGAGGGAAGACTAGAGCAGAGGCCAAAGAAGCAAGAGCGTCAGCTAAGATGTTCTGGCTTCGAGGGACATGAACAAAGATTAACTTGGTAAAGAGTTTGGCATAAGCTGAAGCAAGTTCCTGATAGGGCTTGAGCTTAGGATTGATAGTGCGGCATTTGACAAGCACCTGGCATAGAATGAGCTGACTATCACCAACAATTCGTAATTGGGTAACACCATATTGATGAGCGGTTTGAAGACCGGCCAAAAGAGCCTCATACTCAGCTATATTGTTGGTGACAGGGAAAGTGAGCCGAGTAGCAAATGGGATGGTGACCCCTTCTGGTGTTAAAAGAACCATGCCGATCCCTCTTCCTTGAGAATTTAGAGCTCCATCGAAATGTAACGTCCACATAGAATCGTGGGGTTGATTTATGGACATTAATTCTTCATCTGGAAACTCCGAATTGACAGGATCAAATCATGGGAGAGGGTGGTAAGCAAGATGTTCGGCAATGGCATAACCTTTGATAGCTTTCTGCTGAATGTAAGTGATGTCGAACTGTGAAAGGAAGCTTTGCCAGTGTGCTAATCGATCGGTGAGGACAGATTTCTCAAGAAGGAATTTAATCGGATTCATGCGAGCAATGAGGTGAACCTCGTGGGCTAAGAAATAGTGTTTTAATTTCTGAACTACCCAGACTAAAGCAGCGCAAGTCTTCTCCATGGCTGAGTACCTCTGCTCACACGGGTTTAGAAGTTTAGACAAGTAATACGCTGCCCTCTCCTTACCTTCTTCATCCACTTCAGCTAGGACAGCACCCACAGAGTCATCCAGGACAGAAACATAGAGAATATGTGATTTGCCTGGAATCGGCGGCCTCAGGACAGGGGGATTGGCCAAATAATCCTTCAATCCGTCAAAGGCTGCCTGACACTTGTCGTCCCAATTGAACTTGGCTCCCGACTTAGTAAGCTCGTAAAACGGCCTACATCTTTGTGAGTGCTGGGAGACAAAGCGACGGATAAATTGTAACCTCCCGATTAATCCTCGAACTTCCTTCAAATTCTTGGGAGGAGGCATGTCTCTAATGGCCTTCGCCTTATTGGGATCAACTTCAATTCCTCTTTTGCTAACAATAAATCCAAGCAACTTCCCTGATGAAACACCAAATACACACTTTTTGGGGTTCATTTTCAATTGATATTCTCGTGATCTTTGCAAGACCTTAGCTAGAACCCCAGGATGCTCAATCCTTATCCTTGATTTTACTACCATGTCATCCACATACACCTCAATATAAATATGGATCATATCGTGAAAAATTGCCATCATTGCCCTCTGATAAGTGGCTCCAGCATTCTGGAGTCCAAATGGCATGACCACATAACAATATGTACCCCATGGTGTAGTGAAAGATGTTTTCTCTTGATCTTCTTCAGCCAAACGAATCTGATTGTAGCCTGAAAAGCCATCCATGAATGAGAGAGTCTCAAACCCTGCCGTATTATCAATCAAAACATCAATATGAGGGAGGGGAAAGTCATCTTTAGGACACGCCCGATTGAGGTCCCGGAAGTCTATACAAATCCGAACCTTTCCATCTTTCTTCATGACTGGGACGATGTTAGCTACCCAATTCGGGCAGAGGACAGCTCTAACAAACCTAGCCTTATGAAGCTTGTCGACCTCTTCTTTCATCTTTAAAGCCATGTTAGGGTGGAAACGTCTCAACTGTTGTTTGACCGGGACAGATCCTGGCTTAAGTGTAAGCCGATGTTCGACGAGCGCCGGGTCTAATCCAGGCATATCCTCATAACTCCACGCAAACGTGTCCTTGTATTCTTGAAGTACCAAAATAAGCGCCTCCTCTTCGGAGGGCGGCAAATTCTTGCTGAAAAGGACAATCCTAGGGTCTTCTTCCGTACCCAAATTTATTTCTTTGGTAGGTTCCTCTACTGAGGCTGATGGTTCATCAAATCTTCTTATGCCACTGGCAAAGGCATCAGCCTCGTCCTCATATTCTTCATAACTTTCATCCCCCTCTTCAATAGGGTCTTCATCATTCATGATTTCATAGACACCAAAACCCTCATAAGAAACATTAGTATCCTCATATTCCAACTCTGGCAGGATGATCAGATTTTCCAAAAATTCGGGAAGAGCTAAACAAGCCTGGCGTCTTCTGGCTCACTCCAACAGAAACCTACGGGGAATCTGCTTACCCTTGGATTTCTTATGAAAATCTACCCCATGAATTTTATTAGAAGAAGAGGAACAACTAGCTTGATTAGAATAAGCTGAGAAAGAGGAAGGAGGTGACGAAGTGGATACAGAAGGAGGTACAGAAGGAGACCCCTCACCAGAGGGGGAGAAAAGATTTTTCAATGAATCATGGAAGAGTGGCCCCTGGGTCGGGACACACTCGGAAAAGAGATAAAAAGTCTCCTCAACGGAGATGGAGGACTGAAGAGTTGGAATTTTGACGTTTTTTTTTCATTTTTATCTTTATCTTCATTTTTATTTTCCTTTTCTAGAAGAAAGCAATGTGAAGGGAGAATAGCAGGAGGAGTAGAGATTGAAAGCATGGAGAAAGATTGAATCAGAGATGACCCGCGCAGGGGTGTGATGGAGAGTTTGGAGAATTGCTCGAGGAGCAAGGGAGGAATCGGGAGAGAAATCTGCGGTGAATCGAGAGATAAGCTAACCATAATTAGTGGCGGCCTCGGCACGCGAGAGAACAATTGAGAATGTAGGGAAGCAAGAAGAGACAGATGCATAGAAGTGAGGGAAAAGAGGCCGGCCCACAGCCTGTCTATTGTAAAACCTTCTTCATATGGAACATCTGGCTCTCCAGTGTCAGTGTAGTCACTCAGCAACTGCCTCTTATATGTGATCACAGTCGATTTTTCAATCAATTCATGTATTAGTGGTGGCCATTCCGGATCAGTCGGCATAAAGAGGCGGCTTAAGGCAATAGTAATATCATACATATCGAACCATCTGTACCAATCACACTCTGGATCATCCATCTTCCTTCTTTTATTAGGCATTAGAGACTCCAGGGCTTTATAAGTGGCCAATGGTGCGATATGACGAGCAAACTGTCTCGCATGAACATCTTGATAGTCTAGAATGGAGGTGATTAATGTAGTCTGCTCATTATTCTGAACGCCACCCGTGACATAATGTGTCTTCAATGTCCAAGTAAGCGGCTGGCGATCTGTCTTCAAGGTGGATGTCATAACTGCCCATGGTTCATCTTCATTTTTGCCCGGCCCTTTGTAGCCCAGGCCGCCTCGTGTAATCAATTTCTGAGGCTTAATAGGCCTAGCCCTGCCTTGACAACTGGTACCCATACCTTTGCCATTTTGATACCCCATTTTCATTAGAATTTTCCAGCCAGGGGTGTTTATCATGCTTTTCTTCTTCTTCCCCTTGGAAGGCAAGGGTGTCATAGCAACTGTCGTGACTGTCTCGGGCGACATTGGCCGTGGGTAAGGGAGGTCTAGTATTGATAGCAACGGCTTATTGGCAGGACAAATAGAAGGAACTGATGATGCCAAGTGTATATCTTCCTCTGGCAGAATTGGCATACTGGTAACTTTGATGATGCGGCCCTTGTGTGGAAACTTAAGGCACTGATGATTTGTAGAGGGCACTGCATCGAGCTGTTGAATGTAGGGGCGGCCCAGAATGCCATTAAATGTTGGATCCATGTCCAAAATGTGGAAATCGACCATGATTACGGCCGGACCCAAACTAACCTTTAATGTGATCATGCCTAGAGGAGGCTTCTTGGTATTGTCATATGCTGTGACTGTTATGGTAGATGGCCGAATCAGGTTTTCAGGAATGCCGCACATCTTCAAAGTGCTCAGTGGCAATACATTGATAGATGCCCCAGTGTCTACTAGACATTGTTTCACCGCCACCTTATTGATATCAACTGTGATGCACAGAGCATATTTCCTTGCTGAGAGTGGTGCCAGTTCATGCTCATGAAAAGTAATTGCCGGCTGACTGCTAGCGGGCATTAATACTGTGGTTATCTGCTCGACCGGAATGTCCTCGTTGACCATGACCTTCTGCAAATATTCCTTCAAAGCTAATTGGTGAGTGACTGACCTCTTGATCAATTCTAAAATGGAAATTCTTGCTGGAGTTCGGTCGAGATGCTTTAACAAATCATACTGAGTGCCGGGTACGGACTCTTGCTCCTGTTCTTGTTCATTAGGCCCCTGCACGGGCTCTTGCTCTCTTTGGGGAAAGATGCGCTGGAACATCCGTCCACTACGGAGCGGTGCCACGTTCTGCCGAGCCTCTGTCGGGGCAAGTAAAGGTGGAGGGTTGGAAGAAGAAGAGGGTGTATTGGCGTTAAGAAGTGGTGGAGGGGTGTTTGAAGAAGGAGCTCCCGTAAGAGGTGTTGGTGAGGAGTTCAAGGAAGAAGCCCCCGCAGGAGGCGTAGGAGTAGGAAGGGGTGCCCGAGTGTGAGAAGAGTTAGTGGGCGGAGTGAAGAGAGATCTGGGTATAAAAAATGGGGGAGCTGATGGTGGGGGGATCTTTGCCGGTGAAGGAGTAGTGGTGGTGGATGTGACAGGCGTGGGTGGTGGGCGGATAAGGAGTGGTCTAGACGGCGAAGGTGAGGGGTTGGTGGTGGATGGCGGGGTTTGTTGCGTGGTAGGTTGCGGAGGCGGTAAGCGGGTAAGGGGAGATCGGGTTGGCAGAGATGGAGAATTGGCGGCAACAGGTGGATTAATGGGACGTATAATAGCTCGTCTCAATTGGGGAGAAGAAGAAGGAAGTGTGCGCAAAAGGTGCGGAGGTTGATTTGGAGTATGATTAAATGCCCCGACAGAGGCGTTTTCTTCATGCCATCCCTATCCTCTCTCCACCTCATGGAGAGACGTGACAGGGTTCACGTGCTGATTTGGCGGGTGCTCTGGCAATGGGTTGTGGACAATCCCCATATCCTGCTAAGGTGCTGGGGCTTGCTGTTGCGGCTGTGGAGCTGGTTGCTGCGGCTGCTGAGCCTGTTGCTGCTGAGGAGGCCTTCTTTCCTTCATGGTGGCGATAAACTGTCTCATCTCATCCCAATTGATGCCACCCTGGTCATTTAAATCATAAATGTAATCTCTTAAGTGGAAGCAACGATCAATGTTGTGACCAGGGGAGCGATGGAAAGCACAGTACCGGGATGTGTCAACATTGGCGGGCCACGCTGTTCTTTCCCTTGGTAACACGAGCAAGTTGGCGGCCATTAAGGCATTGAAAATATCCGGGAGACTTTCTAGTAGTGGAGGGTAGTGGTCCCTTTTGGGGCCAAGTGGTGGTCTCCGTTGTTGTTGTTGGCCATAGTTGGTAGGTGGTGGTACCTGGTGGTACTGTTGCGGAGCTGGAGGGTCAGCGCGGGGCGCTTGGTTTTGTGGTGAAGCAAAAGAGTGTTGAGGTGCGAATTGGCGTTGTGGAGTGGAGTTAAAATGGGGGTTTTTTTATGGAGGTGGGTTAGGTCGTGGGTTAGCTTGGTGGTGGGGGTGGCCAACTACGCCAACCTGCTCATTCGCAATAGTGCCCTCAGTCGTGGGCCCGCTGTTGTTGACATTTGTGGTTTTCTTAAATAGCCGTGGCTTCGGCTCAAACATGCCCATAATGGGCGAATCCTTCATCTGCGTCTGAATATAACGAGCCCTCTCATAGAGCTCCTCCATGGTGGTTAACCTATTCATTGCCAGTATGTGCCGGAACTGAGGAGTGGCATTGGAGATAATCATCTTAACTTGTTCCGGTTCAGACAGTGTATCTTTCAATTTCTCGGCCATTAACCGCCACCTATCGGCAAATATTATGAAGTCCTCCTCGGGCTTCATTTTCTCTGCAACCAGGTTTGTGAGTGAAAGGGAAGGTCCGACCCGGTCTCTGTACTTCTGCAAGAACTTCTTCTGGACAATATCAAAGTCACTGGCATCAGCAGGATCCAGTGAGTAGAACCATTCAAGGGCTGGCCCCTCTAGAGATCTCCTGAAAAGATAAGCCAAAGAGGCCTTGTTGTCTTGCCAAAAGGAGGTCTCATACCTGAAATCCTTCAAATGAATGAAAGGGTTACCGGTTCCATTGTACCGCCGAAAATTTGGCATCTCAGAGGGTGGCAGATGGAAAACTGGCAGTGTGGGGAGAGAGATTTTCGGGGCATTCTTGGCCGCAGTGACCTTGTTAAGTTTTTCTTCCATGCTAGCCAATTTCTGAAGGAGCAAAGCATTAGTGTCTGACTCGACTGGGGCCGAATTCGGAATGAAGGTATTTGGCATAGGCGTCCTTAGAATCTAGGGAGGTTGAAAGAATTGGGGCCTCGCCACCGAGTAGCTTGCCTGTTGGGCCGGCATGGCTGCACCAGGTGTCGGTGGACAAGAGGGGGGTTTGTGCAAGACCGCTTGGTCATTAGTGAGGTGGTGGCCACTCTCGACCGGAGGGGGATTGGAGGATGAAAAGGGAACGGACTTCCCTTTCAAAGCGGCCTGAACTGCCTGCCGCTGGGAGTCATCTAATTGAGATAGAGCATTAATCAAATCAGTAACATTGAAAGATGGGGAGGGGTTCCCCGAAGTGTTGGAGGGTAAAGCCTGAGAAGAGGGCACAACCTCTTGAGTAGTGGTATCAACCACATGAACTTGAGGATAATGAGAATGAGGAGGAGGGTAATTCCCCTCATGATAGATAGAATCTTGGGGAACCTCATAGGATTGACCAAAAACGTTCTCTTCCACATCATCATAGGAATATCCGTAGCTTGCCATGTTGATAATCTTACTTGAACAGAGTTGCATGCTTAAAAAGAGAGAAAGCTTTATGAAGGAATTATCACATAATCAATCACCCAATCGAAACAAGCTTAAGCAAATCAACCCAACCAAATTTATGCAATCAAGTTGAGATGAACGTAAGATTTTAGTGTTATGCTTGAGATTAGAGTGGATTAATTTGCGGAATAATTCCCTCCTTTTTTACAAAGTGAAACCTAGTTCGGATCCAAGTGTGACCTCCGGGTCAACTAGGTTCTTTCTCTCTCTTCACCAACGATAGGTTTTCTATACTCCGGGTACTTCAAGGGTACAACCAGCCCGGCGTCCGTGAGGGAATCCACGGGTGCGGGGACTTATGGAGGCCTTGGAAAAGGGATTTCCGGTCCAAAGAGACGGAATGCTCAATGGAGGGTTGTCCAGATTCCAAGAGAGGTGTGTGGAATCCTAGTGTAGAGAGAGGAGGTCTCTCAACCAAATGCCACAAAATGCAGGGTAATATGAGCAAGTCACAGCAATATCATCAAGCAATCTAGGAATCAATCCAATAAGCACAGACAGCAATAGGGAGCAGGGTTCTATGAAAACACAGGAAAGAGACGTCCTGGAAACAGTCGTTATCAACCAAAGAGACGACAGGGTGAGTGTCGTGAATCACTGTGGTGACCCACAGGCAGTAAAAACGCGCCTTGGTGCGAGGCGCTATATGTGAAAAGGACGCCTCTGGGTGAGGGCGCCAAATGAAAAACGCGCCTTGAAGAGAGGCGCTAATAAATTCCCAGACAGCGTAATCCCAGAAGACATTAAACGGAAAGCAAACGCCCTATGTGAAGGCGTTAAAAGAAAAAGCGCCTCTGGGTGAGGCGTTAATTCAGGAAAAATAATCAATCAACCTGGCTGATCCCGGGGAGTGTGCAATGTGCACAATGGAGGGTGCCCGTGGGGCACAAAGGAGGGGTACCGTAGGTACCAAGGGGAAAGGGCACACGTGGGTGCCAAAGGGGAAAGGGCACACGTGGGTGCCAATGGGGAAAGGGCATACGTGGGTGCCAATCGGAAAGGGGTAATCAATAGAAAAACAGTGGAAGTCCCACCGTGATCGCCAATTTGTAGATCGTGATAAATCCACTCATAGAGAAAAGCAAAAATAATATGAGAGAAATAATGATGGGAGATGATAATAAAGATGAAGAAAAGCAAGTGGTGCTACTAAGGAGAGTGATCGCCAGAGGGGTTACCTCAATAATAAAGAAAAATGATCGCGAATACCTAGTGAAAAGTAGGATGCGGGATGGATTGTGAATTCCTTCCTCCACCTTCAATCGGCCGGCCGACAAAGGGGGTTTTCCTTATTGATTACCTTTGCACACAGACAAAAACAAGTAAAGAAAAAATTGGATCAGCCAAGAATGAATGTAGTATCAATCCCAATGAATCATATGATGAAAAAGGAACATAACATGCGCACCTTTTTGTTTGTTTTTTTTAAAACCCCTAAAGAGTTAGGGAAAGGAGAATATGCACGAACTAAACTAATGCAAAAGAAGAAGACGGTGCGATGAGTGATATGATGATGATGCAAACTAACGACGGAAAGACCCCCTGCTGTTCCTGTAAACAGTAAAGGGGATAAAAAACCACGTTGGATGCTTCGGTTCGGCTACAGCAACAAGGAGAAATAAGAGAGGAAGAAAAGAGAGCCCTGTATATCTGAATATTTGAAAACTCTCTCTAATAGCCAGCACCGTAACCTGGATATCTAAACTCTGTGTGTCACCTCACGATAGATCGACCAGAGCTCCCTTATATAGGATTCCAGTTGAAGATAACCATAATTTTAGGAAGATAGGAACGGGCAATGATCAACAAAGGCAGGGACCCTAATTCCCAGATCGAGCAAGGTGACCATTGGCGGCAGGGAACTCTGCAGGAAAGATGGATTTAGGCAAGACTCCGAAAGGTGAAACATGACCTCCAGAAGGGTGTCAATTCAAAATTGACGGCCTACCTCAAGACGTTAATTAAAAACACGACTGTACCAAGGGCGTCACTTCCTGGATTGAAATTTAGTAAATAAAAACCTTCTTATTTGAAAAAAATAAAAAGACGCCTGAAGGAAAGGCGTTAATTGAAAACACGCCCTGAGGAAGGATGTCAATCATTGATTTTCAAATCATAGTGGGACTCGCATAACACCAGGAATTGACGCCCTTAACCTTGGTCGTCCTTTCTTTAAAACGCGCCTAAGGCAAGGCCGTTATTTCAATAATGCCCTAGGTGAAGTCGTGAATCACAAAAAAAACAAGAAAATGCGTAAAAACACAAAAAAAATAGCAAATCTCTATATTATGGAAATATTGAAGTTCATTTGGGGCACTAACATAGTGACATGAAATTTGATCAACATAGCGTCAATTTTGGCGTGTCTACACTCATCAGATTCTATTTCTTTTTTGCATTCTCATCAAGTTTTCCAAGGTCAGTCTTTTACGTTTTCTGTTCACCCGTGCGCGTCCCCCCTGTCCTTCACATGTTTTCTCCATCTTCCATTCCTTTTCTTCCTCTTCTTTGTTCACAAACGTTGTTCCTTTTTAAAATATCTACAACTTCATCTTCTTTGTCCTGCTCTGATTCTATTTCGTTGTCACGTTATTTCCTAGTTTTCAAAGGTCTATCTACCACATTTTACTATTAATCCATACCCGCGTCCCCCTGTTCTTCACACGTTTTCTCCCTCTTTCGCTCTTTTTCTCCCTCTGCTCTCATCATCAAAGTTATTCCTCTCTTCATCCTCTTCAACTTCTTATTCTTTGTCATCCTCCCATTCCTCTTGCGTTCAAAGTTATTTCAATTTTATTCTTGCTCTTTTTTTAGTATTTCTGTTTTAAAACTCTCTAATCTTTTGGTTATGAGTATATTTTGGTGACGGTGGATTATGTGTCTAAGTGGATAGAAGCTATAACCACCGGGACTAATGATCACAAAATCATAATGAAATTTGTTCGTTAGAACATTTTCTCTCAATTTTGGTGTCCTAGGGCTATCATTAGTGATGGGGGTTCATATTTCATCCATTCTCAATTTCGAGCTTTGCTTAGGAAGTATGGGATCACACATAAGATCGCTATCCCCTACTATCCCTAGACTAGTGGCCAGGTGGAGGTTTCTAATAGAGAGATCAAGAACATATTGCAAAAGTCTATCCTACCCGATAGGAAAGATTGGTCAAAAATATTAGATGATGCTTTATGGGCCTATCGGACCGCCTACAAAACTCTCATTGGCATGTCCCCTTATAGGCTCATTTTTGGAAAGCCATGTCATTCGCCAGTCGAATTGGAACATAGGGCCTATTGGGTAATCAAACAATTCATTCATGATTTAGCACATGCTAGTTCCCATAGAGAACTTCACAATGAAGCCAATGAGAACTCTAAGATTTATAAAGCCCAGACTAAAGCATTCCATGATAAACACATTTCAAGAAAAACTTTTCAAATCAACCAAAAGGTCCGCCTTTTTAACTCTAGGCTACGATTATTCCCTAGCAAATTGAAATCCTGATGGGATGGACCATATGTGGTAATTAAAACATTTGACTATGGTGCAGTAACAATTCTCGATCCTAAAAATGGTCAAACTTTCACTATCAATGGTCAACATTTAAAACCTTACATTGAGAATCTTCCAATACTGCAGGTGGACTCTATTAGGCTGAGGGACCCATTGTGAGCTCTAATGCGTCTGGCTGAAGACGTAAAATTTAGCACTCGTTGGGAGGTAACCCAATTATTCTCTCTTTTCAAAAAAAAATGTGTGATTGATTTTCTTCTTTTGTTTAAGGAGCATGGTGCAGTATTTCTCTACAGATGGCGCCTCTTTCTCAGGTTGTATCTATCCTTCCCACAACTTTTTATTACTTTACTTCATTTTTACATCTTCCTCATGCCATTGTGGATAATGTCACCTAAGTTGGGGGGTAGCTTGAGCTCTAATTTTCTCAAAATACTTGTAACCTTTCATCACACCCCTAACAACTGCTTCATGTTCATATTTCATGATGAGAAATTTTTTTTTTAGAATGATAGGACTTAGAGTCTTACTTATGAGAGTAGCAAGTTAAAGGGGTGAATTAATTGGTTGTCTTTAGCCTTTTCCTCAGAATACACCTGAAAATTCTATTGAACTTACACACAATTGTACAATAACAAGATTGTAGATGACAAACATTAGGATGATGGGAATTTTGCTTAACACTTAGGTGATGATTGATATTATGCCCATTCGTTGAAAGTAATAGTGAGGAAAAAGCTACCTGCCAAAAAAAACATGGAAAATGCCCCTGAACTTAATAACCGGGCTTGCTTCTCCTAAGGCAAGAGTTGAGGTTCACATCAAACGGCGAAGGGATGTGCAGCACCATGTATCAAAAAAAAGAATAAATAAATAGGCAGAGTGAAGCTACATATAATTCGAGAGCTTAGTTCGAGATGTCGGCAGAATTGAAAATCATCTTAAAGTGAAAGGTAGAAGACTCATTCATCTAGACTGTTTGGTAGTCACTAGTTAAGTTATATCACTCTTACACAAATGGATATTTAATTTTGAGTGTATCTTGAGGAAAGGTCTAAACAAATGGACTGATAAAGTTTATTCTGAATACATACTACTTGAACTTGTGATACTCCAAAGTCTAAATCATTGTGCATAATGTTCTTGCCATGAACTGTGACCAAGTCAAATGTAACCACCACCTATTTTTGTTGGAGGGAAAAGAAAATTCAAAGTTTGAAATAGAGAAAATCAAGGAGGATCTTGACCAAAGAGGAAAAGGCCGCACTTTTTCGTCCCTTTCGGCTCCTCTTTTCGACCTACTATCTTCATGAAAGTTCTTCCTTTTTAAAAACTCGACAACTTCTTCTTCATCCTCCTCCTCGGATTCTGCTTCATTTTTGCGTTCTCCTCCAATTTTCCAAGGTCAATCTTTTACATTTACTATTAACCCGCACGCGTCCCTCCTGTTCTTCACACGTTTTCTCCATCTTCCATTCTTTTTCTTCCTCTTCTCTCTTCACCAAAGTTCTTTCTTTTTAAAATATCTACAACGTCTTCTTCTTTGTCCTGCTCTGATTCTGCTTCGTTGTCACGTTATTTCCCAATTTTAAAAGGTCTATCTACCACATTTTACTATTCATCTATACCCACATCCCCCTATTCTTTGCACATTTTCTCTCTCTTCCGCTCTTTTTATCCCTCTACTCTCTTCATCAAAGTTGTTCCTCGCTTCATCCTATTCAACTTCTTATTCTTCGTCATCCTCCAATTCCTCTTACTTTCAAAGGTATTTCAATTTTATTCTTGCTTTATTTTTAGTATTTCTGTTTTAAAACTCTCTCATCTCTCCATCCATCTCCTTCTACTTCTCTTCTAGCCACCCCTATCTACCTCATATCTAGATCACCATAGCCTCTCCTCTACCTCTTCCGTACCTCTCCATATCCCTCTCTCCATCTCTACTTAGATCTCTATTCTCCCTCGACGTGGCATCCTCCAAAGGCGGCTCCAAGGGCGAAGGCGACTTCCTCCCGGCGTAGACGACATCCTTGCATGGTGGTTCGTGATCCAAGGCAAAGAGAGGATGGCGCCATCATCACCATTGCTGCCACCTTATTCAAAGCCCAGGCTCTTTGTGTTTTCTTCATTGTTTGTGTGTCAATTTATTTCATTGTAATCTCGTCGCACTCTTAGTGTAAGCTTGTCTTGCATTTGTGTAATTTTCTTTAAGTTAATGAAAGCAATCTTTTGGTTCATCTTGATCTTGTTCTCCATATCTATCCCTCTCTTCCTCTTTCTCTATCTTCTTCTTCTATCTCTCCTTTTTCATTTTTTATGCACTCATTCTCTTAGCACATGCGCATAGTCATAGGCTTTTTTAAGTAATTGTTAGAATCCTTCTTTATTTCATCACTTTTCTTCAAGCAATCAAATCACAAATATTTTCCAAAGGAGTCCAAGATTTTTAACTTTAAAAATCTCCGCTTCCCTGTGGATTCGACCCGTGCTTGTCATAATGCTGCATTTTCTTTTGATCATCTTGTGCAAGTTCGGTTTAAGATTGTTAGCACGCGTGTAGTACGACATACATTTCCGCGTTATCAGTGGGCTGCACCTGGTCTGCCTTTAGGGTCTCATCTTCATGTAGATCTGTCGCCAGTGGAGAATCCTCAGGCACGGGGTGTGCGGCGAAGAAGTCTGCGATAGCCTGCCCTTTAACAGCCTTTCACGGGATATAAGAGATATCAAACTCCATGAGAATCATCACCTATTTGCCCAAGCGGCCTTTGAGTGTCGGCTGGGATAGTATATACTCCAGTAGGTCTGCTTTGGATATTAGCTCTATTTCATGTGACAACATATAGTGCCGAAGTTTCTTTACTGCAAAGACCAGGGCTAAACAGACCTTCTCGATAAAGGTGTATCTTTCCTCAGTTCTGACCAGCCTTCAGCTGAGATAATATAGTGCTTGTTCTTTTCCTTCCTCATTATTTTGGGCCAACATTACCTCCGGGGAGTAATGCGTGGCTACTATGTACAGGACCAGCAGCCGCCCCTTCACCGGTGCCCCGAGCACAGGAGGAGTCTTCAGATAATCTTTCAGCCTATCAAAGGTTGTTTGGTATTTTTCATCCAGTAGAAGGGTACCTCTTTAATCATCAATTTATGGAAGGGGTGACATCGACCTGACAAATTGGATATAAACCGCCGGATATAATCCAGACGACCTTGCAGCGACCTCAGCTCGGTGAGATTTTTCGGCGAAGGTAACTCCTAGATTGCTTTGATCTTTGCGGGGTCTATCTCAATCCCCCGATATCTGACAATGAAACCCAAGAACTTTTCGCTGGACACTCCGAAGGCACACTTCATAGGGTTCATTTTTAACTCATATTGCCTGAGCCTCTGAAATATGACTCGGAGGTCCTGCAAATGATCTTCCTTCTTTCTGGTTTTGACTACCAGGTCATCTATATAGCACTTGACCTTGTGGTAGCGCAGCTCATCAAAGATTCTGGTCATTGCCTACTGGTAGGTCACGCCAGCATTCTTCAAATTGAACAGCATTCTCTTGTAGTGGTAGATGCCCTTGGGGGTTCGGAAGGTGGTATGGACCCGATCATGCTCTGCGATCCATATTTGGTTGTAACTGGATGATCCATTGATGCGAAACGGACACGCGACCTGGGACTCTAGCTCGCGATCGTCCCTATGCGAGGGAAACGCTGGACCGTGCGCGGTTGAGAAATCGACAGTGAGTCTCGGGTATCGACTTTTTCGCGTTATCTCGGATCGAGTCACGGGACGGGTCACTCTCTTTAGCATCCTGTATTTTTATTATAATAATTCCATATAAGTTAATTATTTGTTGGCTCAACTTCTAATGAAATTATTAAAAATCTAGAAAAATATGTATCTAGTATAAAATTGAATTTGTAATAACTTTGTCTTCAGGTAAGAGCCCAAAATAAAATTCGTGTAGACCCAATTTCATGTTTTAGCAGTTTTCGTGGGTTTAGAAGACCTAGTTTAACCATCGCAATTTGGGTCTAATTTGAGCCCATTTGCGCCCCAATTCGAGACAAACCCTAGCCCATTGATAGGTCCTTATTTTCTTTTCGAAAACCCTATGTCTCGATGCTTCTACTGGCGGCGGCGGCGGTGGATTAGAACCCCATCCGAGATTTTTGCCGGAGTTTCTTCATTGGACTCTTCAACCAATTCGATCGCTAGGAGTCCCTATAGGTCCTATTTATTGAGCTGGTCTTTCTTTCGACGCTCTAGAACCCTATTTGCACTAGCGGCGGGTGGTGTAGCTGATCGTGACCGGACGGGAGAGAATTTGGGCATTCTAGGAGCGGTACCTAGGGTTCCGGTGACCCTTCCTTTCGTCTTTCTTTGCTTCAAGCTAAGGTAGGTGTCTCTCAGGCCAAACGAAAATCTAATGATACCATCTTGTTCGTCTTCCTAAGCTCTTTCTTTTGATACCTAATTGCCTAATTTTCATACACCATGCTGTTCTAATTTCATGTTTTACTCCGAGGTATATAAAAGGGTAACTTTCATGTTAACTAGTCTAAAGTTGAATTTAATCATTTTTTTGTCTTAATCAAAGCATGATATCTTGTGCGAAATTTAATGCTCTTTCGAATGGTAGTATTTTCCCTAATTTTTGTTCACTCTATCACGAGAAATCGAGGTTTTTAGCATAGCATGTCAAAGTTCGTCGTTGGCGGGTTCCAGGTCGAGGTGACGCGCCTTCCAGAGACTGTTACAACCGTGACGGCCGCACGATAAACCGTCACCTGAGCCTGACAGCCTCACGACAGACCGTCACATGCCCTTGTATTTTAAATTTTTAAGATTTTATCTAATTATTTTCTGATACATAACGCACCTACTATAGACCGTTACATGCTTGTAACGCCCCTTATATGGACCGCCACGTTCATCTGGCAGGGTGTTTTAAACTCTAATTCATGCGTTTTGAACTAGGAACTTGCTATGTTTTTGTATGACATCTTGATCTATAACAACGCAGAACGTGATGATAATCTAGTATCATGATCATAAACATTAAATTTTTTTTATTATTATCTACATGAAAGATGTTAGATAATCCTAAGATGAATGATCATATGGAATTTGATAAAAACCTTAATACTTGTATAAATTCTGATCCATGCTAGATGTATATTGGTCTGGGCATGTTTGTTTTACAGTCATTCCACTCCGGTGGGATTGACTGACTGCACCGTCTTGGTTTTCCGTATTGTTTAAGCCTCAATTCTTGTAATAGATGGGACTCTTCGCCGGATATTCCTTCCGTCGGACTAGGACCACTATTATCCTCCGTAAGACCCCGTGAGCCTGGGATTCCCCCCAGGACGTCGGGCAGGTTGTACTCCAAAGACCTGAACCCATGAATGTGGTTTGAATCGTATATTGGGCCAGTCCAAACTGGACTGATCTGTGAACTGTAACGGCCCAAGGTTGGACAGTCACGTCACCGTAACGGACTAAGGTTAGACCGTCACGTTCCTCTAGCGGCCCAGTCATCGACCGCCACAGGAAAGATATTTCACACGTTTCCTTGTTTTATTATCGTGAGGCAGTCATCAAGGTTGGCCTTGAACTGTGAAATCGTGCGTGATCCTTGTTGCATCCTTGTCTTCTACCTAATGTTCATCCGAACGATGTTGGAATTTCTCTCAATCGTAGAAGTAAGTTCGTGAGCTTAAACCTTGGAACTCTTGGCCATTTAAGGTGATGAATGTCTAGACTAGGATCTATGATCCAACCCTTCAATGCCAATGCATCTTAAAGGGCCCGATCTGGTCCTGGGAGGAGCGCCCGAAAGTACTTGTGCGCCGGGGAGTTTGTAATGACAAGGTGTGGCATTGCACCGAAGTGCATGACTAGCGTGATTGGTATGAGACATTCCACTTTTACTCATTTACTTGAAATTCCTGCGTGACATGCGTGCTTGTTATGGCTAATTCCATATATCATTTTCGTGCAATTTTCATGAATAGTTATTGCTATACTTGCTATACTCTTTACTTGAAAGTTCACATTCTTTTTCTATCTATCTTTTGTCATTATTTATCATTACTTTCGTTGCAACATTATTCCTAATTGAATGGTTAATTACTTTAATTATGCCTGATGATAGAGATATAAAATCCTACTGAGCTTTGCTCACCCCTACTTTTCAATCCTTTTCAGGTAGTTCGGATGAGGACGTGTGCTCCGATGGGGATGGGAACGAGTGATTCCAGGAGCGAGCCATTTAGAATCATGTTCAAGTCAAGTTTAGATTAGTTGTTGAGTTGTTATCTAGGGTTGATGCGTTTTCCGTTAATAAGTTAGAAGTCCACAAGGAGTCGGGTGTAATTAAATACTTTCTCGTATTATTATCAATAAAGATGGGTTAATTGTCTTTCTTTATGATTAGCTTGGTGGTTTAGTCTCTTGTGGCAATGTATGCTCTGATTGACATGAATGATATAAACTGCTACGTTCCGATTTTCCGTGTCGGGGAGTGACACTCTCGCTCTCTCACAGTAGTGATAAAAATAGATATCGAGCTAGTTACCTATCACATGCAGCAGCATATACGAATAAATACGAGTAAATCAAATGCCGAGTAAGAGAGCGAATACGATACCTCCACGCTCCGGGCGTGGGGAAGACGACCCCGGCCAGTTACGGTAACTCCCGATACATTGGTAAAAACTTAATTACAATAGTGAATTTTATTGCCCACTCCACGCAGGTAGGTAAAGGGCTACAAGTGGGCCCCGGAGGACCGACCCTGGGTTGACGGGCAGCATGTTGGACGGGCGTTTGGGGCGGACTCGGCCTGCTGGTCCGACTCGGTACTGCGCCGACTCGGTTCTGACTCGCTGGACAGCAAGCCTTGGCCTCCAATGGAACGTCACCTTCCTGAGATCTTCTGGAGGCACCGCTTGGCTGGAACGTTGGCAGGACGTCCCTGGTCGACTCCTAGGAGTGGCGGCTCCTGAAGTTGATTTTTGATATTTGTTTGTGAATTTTTCCGGGCTGCAATTTCGGACCTGCACAGGAAACAAATCTGCACGCCTCGGCTGCACGAATTAAATCTCTCAGATCTGAAATCAGATCGAGGCAAGACCGGTGGCGTTATAAAGAGGACTCCCATATCTACAACATATATGTTTTTCAGCTCGATCCAACAAATGGATAAGAATTGGGAGGCTCTTCAAGATTATGTTTATTTCTATGGATCTGTTCACAGACACTCAGGATAGAAAGGGATATGCCTGAAACTGACCTTTGACCGAGGGGTGAATGATTTTTATAAAGGCTGATAAAATGATGGGAGGTAGGGGGGAACGTGAGGAACATTGAGTAATTTTTGTGCATTTTTTGGAAATTTCTAAGGGGAGTGGGAAAAATACGAATAGGTGACACTGTCCCGTGGATCGGTAGAATGGCAGGTTACAGGGGGGAAATAAAAAATAGGGAAAAAATACCAAACGTAAGCCAAATGGAACGAAATTTAAACTGGAGACTAGGGGAGACAGGTAGAACAAGCCCTCAAAGTTTGGGCTTGATCAGATAACAAGAACAAAAGATAAAATTCTGGAGTTGAGGTTCTGTCCTAATTTGGACAGAACTCCGACAATGGGGATGGCGGCGCGATGGCAGCTCGATGGTGGCGGCGGCGACAACGCTGAGCTTCACACTCAGGAAGGGGGATTGGAAGGGAGGCTTCACACCTCAGAAGAAAAAGGCTTCACACCTCTGCAAGGGGGAGAGAGGAGGGGCAATGGTGGATAAATTATTATATTTCCTTTCAATAATTCATCAACTCCTTACAAGACACTATACATGAGTTTGTATACAGGGAAGGAAGGGGGGAGGGGGGTTTGCAAATGCCATGGGGTGTGGAGAGAGAGGGGAGTGCGACCCTATGACTCCTGGGGAGATATTTTTTTAATTATCCCATGTGGTTAATACAAAATACTACAAAAATAAAGTCTTACCTAAGGGGGGAAAGAATCTTGGACTTTGTAAACCCATTGTCCCCTTTGAATGGTCAATCATCTAGAAGCCCACGTTGGACCTTTGACTGGCCCCACAAGGTCCCTAAGGCTTAGGTGGACCAATAGGGAAGGGAATGGGGGCCCCTTGCTGGTCCTACTGGACTTTTACATAAAAACCCAAAGAATCCTAAGGAATGACAAATTGGCTTATAAAGCCTTACAATTGCAAACATGCTTTCCTAAGGGTATAAATGTAAATAAAAGGACTCAAATGCAAAATAAAAAGTTAGTGCCAGGTGTTGATTCCCATCAATTCCTCCTGGGTGAGAAGAACTCGACCTCGTCGAGTAAGGGGTGCGGCTGCTCGAGTAGCTCATGCGGATCCGTCACCGAACCTGGAAGCGCGGAGTACGCTCCACTCCAAGTATTCGACACCTGCTCATCCCGTATAGATTCGATATGCACTCGCTGTTGGTGAATGAGGCTAGAGGTGGACACTCCGGGGTGGGGTCACTCTCAAAGGAGGGAGGCGGCTCAAAGACTCACTAGGAATCACCCCTGGGTCCCTTTATGTGACTTGATCCGATATGTTGAGGTAGAGCCGATCACAAAGTCTGACAAGTCTCGCACTCGAAAGGGATTGACAATGCGAGCGTACATAGACCGACTCGAATCGATGCATGCAGACTCACTATGCACTCCTAATATGCTGGACACATGCATGGACAGACACACAAGACCCTAGACACACCTACTGTTAGTCCGACCCATACATGTGTGACGGCGGACCAGGACACCCGAATGTGTGCCATGCATGCGTTTGACGTAACCGGAGGTTGACGTCATGGGAGACTCCTAGACATCCTACGATGCACCAATCATGGACATTGGGCTTGGATGTGGGAAGTCCGGGAGGTTCGGGTGATTTAGGTGGGCCGGGGGAACCAAAGTCTTCATTACCCCCAAATGATGGTTCGGACCTATTACTTTGTGGAGGTTGCTTGGCCCGAGTGGAAGAGGTGTGATAGTGAACTCCGCGGAAGAAGTGGAGTGAATATGATAGCTCGGGAGGTTAACTAGTGAAGGAGTCAAAAGGGTCAAAGAAGGTATGACCCCTTGAAATGGACTCCCATATGACATGGTCCCAATTGTGAAATTCTTGAACGTGTGGGTGGTCACCTTCATTTGTTATGGTCAATGGGACGGTGGTCTCATAGAGTAGATGTGGGTCCTCCCTCGGGACGGCAATACCGTAAGAGGGGGCAAATGCAAGCTCATCGGGAACGTGGAAGAGCAACAGAACCTCGGTGGTGATAGGGCCCAAGGTGGACAACGAGGAAATAGACCCCAAAGATGGGAGCATAAAGCTATGAGTATAGGGTTGGTCAGACCCTAAGGCTAACGCATATGTCAGCTCCCATTGACATTCTAAACTCCTTAATAGATCCTTTACACTTTCTATGAAGCAAAAGGACTTGAAGGTGGTGTGAAAGGAGTTAATGGGGACTATTGGGAGTGTTGGCTCCCAAGGTGGAGAGTAAGGTGGGGTAGGGACCAAGCCAGTCTTAAGCCAGCTAAGAAGCGGCTCGGCTATGAGTAACCTTCCTGTTAGAAACACGGGTAGCTCCGACTGAAGTGGCTCTGAATATGATGGCTCCAGATGAAGTTCGGAAGGAGAGGGTGGCAACGGAGCACTCACGGGTGGTGAAGGAGGGGTCTCCATGATGGGGAGAGGGCTTGGGAACCCCTTATATGAGGCCGGGTAGGCGCAACGGGCTATGGCCTCCCTAGGCTCGGGTATGGCTACCTCCGGTCGCGGAGGTGGGCAAGGGGAGACCAACGACTCAAAATAAGCGCACCTCCTATCCACCCGATCCGAAATCATTTGTACAAGTTCGGCAACGGTGCGGGTTGGAGTAGGGGTATCGGGGTGGACTCGCCCGTAATCAACCGGCCTAGGCTTGGGTCTAGGCTCATCTACGTGTGGGGCTCTTTGCCTCTGACTAGGACCCACTTGATTGGAAGTGATTGGGTAGGGTCGGTTGGAGGTGATCGGGCCAGGTAGGTAAACCTTCCTAAGTTCCTTCTTCATTTCATGCCATGACTCGATGGGCCACTGCCTCCTAACTTCTCTCAAGCGTTCAATGTAATCCCACTTTTCGGCGGCCTCGTGAAGATGCCTCTCCTTGGCAAAAGAGAATTGCCTGGCCTCAGACATAGTATAACATGCAAAGTAGTTGTCCATAGCGGCTTCCCATTGGAGGTAGTCGCTCGGGACCTTGGATCCATAAAAGTCCGAGGCTTCGGGCCTACGGATGTGGTGGGGTTGGATTCCCCATCCTCGGGTGTGTCACCACCATTCATATGATGTGGGCCCTTAGGGATCCATGGGACACGGGGAAGCTATTGGGTGGACATGCTGACATGTGGCGACAAGACATTAGACATGACCCTAAACACTAATGCAAAGTTGGCATGAGACTCGACTACACACTTAGACACGACCAAGATTCGGTACTTGGCGGAGTCCGGGGATCCAAAGATACTCTCACGCGAGTGAATCACCTCTCCGATAGGCGTAACCTAACGGTCGGGCGACACCTTTTGATATACCGAACAATGGTATGCAAATGAGACACCTAGACTTAGACACTTGTTTTTGTTTTAAACACCCTAGACTCAGACGACGCTCTGATACCAAATTTATCACCGCTCGCGATTGTCCCTATACGAGGGAAACGCTGGACCGTACGCGGTTGAGAAACCGACAGTGAGTCTCGGGTATCGACTTTTCAGCGTTAACTCGGATCGAGTCACGGGACGGGTCACTCTCCCTCTCTCGCAGCGGTGATAAAAATAGATATCGAGCTAGTTACCTATCACATGCTGTGGCATATACGAATAAATACGAGTAAAGCAAATTCTGAGTGAGAGAGCGAACATGATACCTCCACGCTCCGGGCGTGGGGAAGACGACCCCGGCCAGTTATGGTAACTCCCGGTACAATGGTAAAAACTTAATTACAATAGTGAATTTTATTGTCCACTCCACGCAGGGAGGTAAAGGGCTACAAGTGGGCCCGGGAGGACCGACCCTGGGTTGACGGGCAGCAAGTTGGACGGGCGTTTAGGGCGGACTCGGCCTGCTGGTCCGACTCGGTACTGCGCCGACTCGGTACTACGTCGACTCGGTTCTGACTCGCTGGACAGCAAGCCTTGGCCTCCAAAGGAATGTCGCCTTCCTGAGATCTTCTGGAGGCGTCGCTTGGCTGGAACGTTGGCAGGACGTCCCTGGTCGACTCCTAGGAGTGGCGGCTTTTGAAGTTGATTTTTGATATTTGTTTGTGAATTTTTCTCGGGCTGCACTTTCGGACCTGCACAAGAAACAGATCTGCACGCCTCGGCTGCACGAATTGAATCTCTCAGATCTGAAATCAGATCGAGGCAAGGCCGGTGGCGTTAGAAAGAGGACTCCCAGATCTACAACATGCAGTTTTATGAGCTCGATCCAACAAATGGATGAGAATTGGGAGGCTCTGCAAGACTATGTTTTTTTCTTTGGATTTATTCACAAACACTTAGGACAGAAAGGAATATGCCTGAAATTGACCTTTGACCGAGGGGTGAATGATTTTTCCAGAGGTTGGCAAACTGATGGGAGGTAGGGGGAACGTGAGGAACACTGAGTAATTTTTGTGGATTTTTTGTAAATTTGTAAAGGGGTGGGAAAAATACGAATAGGTGACACTGTCCCATGGATCGGCAGAATGGCAGGTTACAGGGGGGAAATAAAAAATAAGGGAAAAATGCCAAACGTGAGCCAAATGGCACGAAATCTAAACTGGAGACTAGGGGAGACAGGTAGAACAAGTACTCAAAGTTTGGGCTCGATCAGACAACAATAACAAAAGATAAAATTCTGGAGTTGAGGTTCTGTCCTGATTTGGACAGAACTCCGACGATGGCGGTGGCGGCGCCGATGGCGGCTCGATGGTGGCGGCGACGGTGGCGCTGACCTTCAGACTCAGGAAGGGGGATTGGAAGGGAGGCTTTACACCTCAGAAGAAAGAGGCTTCACACCTCTGCAAGGGGGAGAGAGGAGGGGCAATGGTGGACAAATTATGATATTTCCTCTCAATAATTCATCAACTCCTTACAAGACACTATACATGAGTTTATATAGAGGGAAGGAAGGGGGGAGGGGGATTGCCAAATGCCATGGGGTGAGGAGAGAGAGGGGAGTGTGACCCTATGACTCATGGGGAGATATTTTTTTAATTATCCCATGTGGTTAATACAAATTACTACAAAAATAAAAGTCCTACCTAAAGGGGGAAAGAATCTTGGACTTTGTAAACCCATTGTCCCCTTTGAATGGTCAATCATCTAGAAGCCCCGTTGGACCTTTGACTGGCCCCACATGGGCCCTAAGGCTTAGGTGGACCAATAGGGAAGGGAATGGAGGCCCCTTGCTGGTCCTACTGAACTTTTACATAAAACCCAAAGAATCCTAAGGAATGACAAATTGGGTTATAAAGCCTTATAATTGTAAACATGCTTTCCCAAGGATATAAATGCAAATAAAAGGAATCAAATGTAAAATAAAAAGTTAGTGCCCGGTATTGATTCCCATCATCAATCCATAAATGACGGGGCCTCGTGGCTGGTTGTAGCATCAATCATGACTTCCGTTATCGGCACCGAGAAGTCATCTTTCGAACACGCCTTGTTCAAATCTCAGAAGTCCACACATATCCAGATATGCCCATTCTTCTTTTTGATGGGCACAATGTTGGCCAGCCAAGTGGTATATTGGTTCTCTTCGATAAAATCCACATCAACGACTTTGTCTACCTCTTTACATATCTGGGTGATAAGCTCCGGCCTCATGCGCCATGGTGGCTGCTTCACCGGCTCCACTTCGGAATTTATAGCCAACTGATGTTGTGAAACTGCAGGGCTAAGTTTTGGCATCTCCTTCTAGTTCCAAGCAAAACATTCCTAAACTCATGCAGCAGTTGGATGTATGGCTTCTGTTCTTATGAGGAAAGCTGGGCACTGAGAAAAGTCAGCCTGGGGTCATCCTTGCTTCCCAAATTGATTTCTATCAGTTCATCGACTGTAGCATGGCCTCCGTCTTCGATCTCTGGAGGCGTCAGCTGTAGGTCAATGAAATCTTGTATATGATCCTCAAGTTCAAATGCCTCCATTTCTTCATTGTGTTGCCCCTGGATCTCCCTGGAGACTTCTAATTCAGCTCGTGGCAGAGGCATGAGCAGTTCCGCAGGTGGGCTTTCTGTTACTTTGGCTTCAGTTGGTGTGTCAGCAGCTTCGAGAGGCTGACATGTGTCCATTGCTGGCTCAGCGGGGGGGCAACTCGGCTTTGCGTCGTATAGGGATGACCCTGTTGTCATGCCATCTTGGGCTGGGATGTCTTCAGTAGAGGTGGCCTGCTCCTTTTTGGATGCAGTCTCAATGATGGGTGTTGCCCAGTTAATTTCAACAAGAGATTCTTCAGTCGATCTTGGGGGCGTTAGTATCATCGCCGGGGTAGGGTCGCAGTAGAAGCAAGATTCTCCTTCCTCAGCATCTTCGGCTTCACTATTGTTCACCGTGTCAAATTTGGCTTGTAGAGTCGTCTCTTCATAAAAAACTTGTTCCCATCACCTGCAAGGGATCACAGTTTCTGGTTCTTGGCCTTCTGGTAGAGGTGACCTGGCATGCTCGACTTCCAACGAGTACTCATTATAAGTTGCCCCTAGTGAACTATCGTCTGTTAAAAAGAAGGCAAAGATGGTATCCACCTCATAGCGCCCACTGTCATAATATTCTTCGAGAGTAAATCCCAGCCCCAGGTGCTGAGAAATGCGCCTCAGCTCCTTGTCTAGGTTGGCAGGATACCAAAGCTTCTGGAATGCTTCCCTTTCTCTGTGAGGCTGGCAGGGGGGAATGTGTTGTTTCCCGAACATCTTAGCCACCCTGTTTGATGTAAATGTTAGCCCCTGAATGGGGACTATTGGATTCTCCAGATCTTCAGGAAGGCGGCAGTCATTGTCCTCCTGTACAACATGTTCCTCGGCCGCATAAAATAGACTGGTGGGACCTACAGGCCGGGCTACCTCCAGAATCTCGCAAGGCTCGACGGTGAGATGGTCGAGGCTAGCTATTGGCTTGATAAGGCCCCTGGGGACCTTGATGTAGTCATAGTGCTTGTCAACTTTGGCTTCATTTTCTTTAGGGTAAGTAGTAGGAGGTGTAGTTCTGCCTACGTCTCCTATGCTGGCGATGTGTGACACCGTCCGAGGACTTACATAACCCGGTGGTGGTGGTGGAAACCAGTCATTGCCGGAGGTTCTTTTTGTTGTCTTGACAGGAATCTTCATCTTGGGAGTCTCCCGTGGCTGCTCCACATATAAGGAGGCGTCAAGGAGGTGACACTCAAATACCTCAAATGGATGGAGGTCAGCGAATATCCTCTCCTCCTTCCCATCTTGATTATATTTGATACATTGGTGCGGTGTAGATGGCACCACTAAATTTTCATGCAGCCAGGGGCGGCCGAGCAATGCTTTGTACGAGGTGCTGGAGTTAATAACATGGAACTGCACCCTGGTAATGAAATCTGCCATGGTGAGGGTGAACTCCGCCACTCCCAATGAGACTTAGAACTTCTGATTGAAGCTGGAGATACGCATATCCCCGACCTTATGAAGGTGCACATTGAAGTAATATTTCTGGCAAACCCTGTAAGGAAGAATGTTGACAGCTGGACCAGGGTCTACTAAAATTATGTTTAGTTGTGGGCCATTCAGCTGCCCCCTCATGTACAGTGGCCTATTATGGCTGACGGTAGGAAGTAGCATATCCTCCTCATTGAAGGTCACATTTGTTCCCGACAGTGTCTCTGCCAGGCAACTTTCATATTGCATAGGTGTCTGCAAGGTAGTAATAATCGCTTGTCGGGTCTCCTCACTCAGAGAGATGATATCCCAAACGGTGAACTTTGCATGGAGCTTCTTCAGTAGCTTCACTACTCGGCTTCCGGCCTAAACATTTTATAGCTTCATTTCTTCCGCCTACCTTGGCTTGGAAGAATCTTGGGCCGCAGTCCCTGATGGACCTGCTTCATCATACTCTGGGTCTGAACCTTGTCGCTGCATGGTGTCACCCTGCTGCTCCTTGGTGCCTGCTGTCGGGCTGGCCTTATCTTCATTTGGTAAACCAGAAGGTTGATGAGGCTGTGAGAGGGTGCCCTCGGTTGTAGAGCTAGTCTCTTGGTAGGGCTGCTTGCCCGTATCCATCTTCAGGAATTCAGTGAAAGAAAGTACACCATCATTTCCCTTACTTTGATTATACAATCCTGGAGGAGGAGGGATTTGAATTCCCCTAATTTTCGGAGAGGGTATTTTGTAGGGTTGCTCCCCTCCGAAGATAATATTATGATTGGTGGGTGACGGGTGCCCCCATTTTTGGCCTGACCAAGTTGCATGGGCAGCAGTCGTGGCTTAGGCCTAGTTTGCCTCAGTTGCTGGCGTAAAGCATATGTTCTCCTCATCTTCTTCCCCGGGCAGGTTGAGGACGGCGGAGAGAGTATTGCAACAGAGTACTATCTCCCTTTTGACCTTACGGGCCTTCCTTTTCTTCTTTTGCTTCTTCTTGGATGGTGCCTATCCCCAGAACATGTCGTTATCTTCTTCTGTTGCCTTTTCTGACTCTCCCTTCTGTTCTAGAGAAAGTTGTTCCAACTCCTCCCATGGGACATGGTCTTTTATCAACAGTGGCTGCAACTCGGGTTGTTCATATTCATCTAACCCGTTTATGTAGGCTTGAAGCCTCCGGATCTCCGGGCTTATTTCTTTGTCTGTGGATAATGGAGTTTGTCTCCTCCGGTTGTGAGTGGGTATTCTGATTACCGTAGACTGATTTAACCAGACTAGCGCTGGAGTCGGCGGAGCTAGTCGTGACATCACACCACGGATATGTGCCCCCATTACTGGGCGGGGTGAAAGCTTCTTCTTATTTTTTGCAGGGACCTGCTGCCATCCCTGTTGCTCTTTCAGGGGCGCTAGAAAACACGCCTCATAGGTGTGTTGGGTGCTGGCCTCTGCAACTTCTTCTGGCAATCCATGGTATAAAGATACCATATTGGTAGCTGCTTGGTTAATTGGTGCTTCATGAGGCTGTGGAGGATCAACTTTGTACTCCCCCATCTCAAGTTCACCCTTCTTTGATGTGGGACGGACACGCGACCTGGGACTCTAGCTCACGGACGTCCCTAGCAAGGGAAACGCGGGATCTTACGCGGTTGAGGAACCGGTGATGAGTCGAGTAGTCGGCTCACTTTTGTGCCTGGATCGGATCACGGGATGGGTTTTGCTCTCTCTCTCGCAGTGGTGATTAATTTGAATCGAGCTAGTAACCTATCACTCGCAGCGGCATATACAAATGAATACGAAATAAGCAAATGCGATGGAGAGAGTGATGAGTTTACCTCCATGCTACCGGGCATGGGGAAGACGATCCTAGGCAAGACAGTAACTCCCGGTACATATTTAACAATAATTTATAGAACTGAATTTACTGCCCACTCCACGTAGGTAGATAATAGGTCACATGTGGGGCCCGGGAGTATCGAGTTTAGGTTGACGGGCAGCGTTTTGAGTCACCCCGTCGGTGCCGAAAAGTCACGGTTCGGTGCTGTCTGGACGACACGTGCTGCGGGTGGCGGGGCCCACGTACTGCTCGATCCTCTGAATTGGGCGGGGTGGGTCCCGTTATGACGAGGACTACTGGGGGGACAATCTCTAGGAGAGGGATGCCCTGGATCACCTTGTGGAAGGCGAGGCGGCTCCGATCGTCAAGTGTGAAGCTTGCTGTCCACGGATCTGAGTTGCTATTTCAGGCCTGCGCGATCCGACGGTAAAAATTACTGTGACCAGCCTTGACGTCGGATCGACGTGAAACTGGCGCCGTTGGAAAGCTAACGTGAAGTACTTCAACCATATGTTGTTACAGGATTTTTGTTGGGGCCGTAATTTCCATAGTGGAATTTCAAAGAGGACTATTCTCAGTCTAAGATCAGGCCGGGCAGACTGAGATCTGACTGAGAAAGTGCATTGACCGCGACTCAAACTTCGGATCTGGGTGAAGGGATTTTGATGGAAGCTAGAGGAGGAAGTAAGGAAGACGTGGATAATTTTTTTGTAAATTTAGAAGGTGGTTTGGGTGGGGAAAAGGATTTTATAGGGGAAGTGGTCGGATCTGGACTGCACAGGATAGAACAGATTTAGGAAAAGACAATGATTTTTAAAAATGGTAAAAAAACTTCAAAAATACTAAGAAAATTTGTGGGATGGGCATTGGGTGAACAGAAGTCCCAGTCCAAATTTAAACCCGTTCTAAAATCAGAAAGGTGGGTTCATGGGTGAAAGATTTGGTTGCTAGTTGGTGGATCTGCACAGGGACAGATCTTGAGGGCTGTGAGAAGCTAAATGGGAAAATAGGAAAACGAAGTGACGAAAATCCACAAGTTTTTTTGGGATGTGGGATGGACCTTGGGAACTCACCCTGAAAATTTCATATACAATAGATCACGGAGTTGAAAGCTAAAAATCATGGACTGAGCTTCTGTTCAGAGTGCACAGAACACCGAAGAAGTGGCGGTGGCGACGCGACGGCGGCTCGATGGCGGCGGCGGCGGTAGAGATGAGCTTCACACCCAAAAGGGGATGGATTGGGAGGTATGACACCTCAGAGATCTGAGCTCTCACAGCTGCAAGGGGAGATAGGAGAGAGGAAGGGGGGGCAAATGGCCTCTTGGGCAATTTTTTCTCAAAATTTAGTCAATAATTCTTCATTAAATCTACAAATGACACTATACACACCCTTAAATAGAGAATTGCAAGGAAAGGGGCTTGGAATCTCATGAGAGCCAAGTGGGAGAGGGAGGCGGACCAAGGGGGGGCCAAGGAAGCTTCTTTCCTTTGAATTTTCAAAGGAAGGTAGTCCAAGTTTGGTAGGTTGCCGACTTTGGACCAAGAAAGGGGGCTCCCCCTTCTAGAAGCCTACAAGCCACCAAGCCCCTTTCACACTAGCCCATGGGCTTGGCCCATTTAAAAGCCCAATAACTCTAGACCTCTATTCTAGCCCATTACAAGACCATAGGCCCATTAGCCTTATTACAATAGTACAACCCAATAATTATCTATTTGTTCTAAATAGGACCCAACATGGCTTAAAGGCATAATTGAAGATAAGTTGCTTGACTTGGCGTCTCTGTCCTCCGTGAGCTAAGCGGGCCCCGGCGTATCCTTGGCCACCAATGCGTATTGCGACGTGTGTCCGCACCAATTCTCCCCGGGTGAGAGGAACTCAACCCCGTCGAGTAAGGGGTGTGGCTGCTCGTGTGGCTCCTACGGATCTATCACCGACCAGGTAGCGCGGAGTACGCTCCACTCTAGGTAACCGTCACCTGCTCATACCGTATAGATTCGATATGCACACGCTACTATGGGAATGAGACTAGAGGTGGACACTCCGGGGTGGGGTCACTCTCAAAGGAAGGAGACAACTCAATGACTCACTAGGAATCACCGCTGAATCCCTATATGTGACTAGATTCGACACATAGATAGAGCTGAACCCAAATTCCGGCAAGCCTACAATGTGCGCATTGGATCCGTCTTACCTCGCACTCGAAGAGACTGACATCGCGAGCTGACCTTAGACTGACTCGACTCGACTCATGCATACTCTCATAGACTGTACGAAACAAAGACTAACACACATGACCCTAGGCCATAAATGACCCTAGGCAAACCTAGACACTCATAGTACTACTATGATTGACGACAAAGAAACACTAACATAAGGGAAATACTAAGGAAGACTCAGTAAAAATGACGGACATCGTCTGCATATACCAAGTGTAAGGATAAGCTGACCCACAACTTGATGCCGTGAGTTTCATTCCTCGTCAACCTTCACCGATTTGAGAAGACTCGCCCTCGGGTATGAAAGTGAGGGAGGATCAGGAGGCGGGTAACGGGAATGTAATCTGGATGTGTGATATGAAGTACGACAAGAAGGAAGTCCGAATGCGGTCTCTCGTACGCATGGCAAAAATCAAACCATACCCTATCTACAAAAGGTGTCGACAATGGTCCGGTAGTCAATAACGGTTGTGCTACCGTAGGAGAGATGGGTATAAGTGAGATGGTGGGGTCCTCCGAGGACAAAGTGGGAGGGACAGACAGATCCGGGATGACCGGTGGAATTGGGGTGACTAACAGTCCCTGGCCCTCTAGTGGATCACTCTCTAACCCCAAAACATCAGCGAGGTACTCCTCGACCAACTCTTGGTCAGCCTCATAACTCTCTAGAATAGGCCCAAGTGAGGCTTCCTCCGAATGGTTGTCCTCTAAGGTAGGGGAATGCGAAGGACACGGGTCGGAGAAATGGCTAATCCCACTACAAGGGGCCACATGGTTGGGCTCCGGGAGAGGTGGTGGGCATGAGTCCGGAGGCGAAATGGGCCACTGGGGCTGGGTGGTTGGTGACACGGAGGTGGTCGGTTGAATGCCGTCGTGGAAGACGAACTCACCGCGTAGGTGAAGTGGGTATGAGGTACAGGTCCTCCTATCCCGGTCAAAGGTCGCTCTCCTTTCTTCTAACCAATCTTGCCCTAAAATGATGCATGCGCCAACAAGTGTACCAATTTTGCACCATGCAGCATCGAAGTAAAGATCAGAACCGTTCATCCTTTGGAACTCGACAAAGGCTAAATCACCCTCGCGGATAATCTCGCCAGTCTTGGAGAGGGACTCAATGATATCCAGAGAAACCCAATTATTAGACTCCATGTAGATGAAATCTTGTTCCGTTGTTGACCCATTGGGTAGAGTGGCAGTAGAAATGATAGGGGTGAAACCTGGGGGTCGGGCCATGAAAGCATTGAATTGGGCCACCAGGGATGACCATTCGGATGCATGGTCTCGAGGAACGGCCATGGGCGGATGGGTAGTTGGATATGTAGAAACACGGGACAAGACTGGGTGACTCTTTATTGGACTAGACACGACTCTAAGACAACAATGCAAAGTTAGGAATGCTGACTCGACTACACACCTAGACTCAACCAATATCCGATACTAGGCAGAGGTTTGATCCGAAGATCACGCTCACGCAAGTGAATCACCTTCCCGATAAGCATAACCTAACGTTCAGGCAACACCTTTTGATATACCGAATAAAGGTATGCAAATGCAACCATGGACCGACGTAAATGACTCTTTCTAGACTTAAATGATTTTTTTCTTGTTTTTTAATCAAAGACTACCCTAGACTCAACTCGCTCTGATACCAATTTGATGCGGGACAGACACGAGACCGGGGACTCTAGCTCACGGACGTCCCTAGCGAGGGAAACGTGGGATCTTACGCGGTTGAGGAACCGGTGATGAGTCGGGTAGTCGGCTTACTTTTGTGCCCGGATCGGATCACGGGATGGGTTTCGCTCTCTCTCTCGCAGCGGTGATTAATTTGAATCGAGCTAGTAACCTATCACTCGCAGCGGCATATACAAATGAATACAAAATAAGCAAATGTGATGGAGAGAGTGACAAGTTTACCTCCACACTACCGGGTGTGGGGAAGACGATCCCGGCCAAGACAGTAATTCCCGGTACATATTTAACAATAATTTACAGAACTGAATTCACGGTCCACTCCACGTAGGGAGGTAATAGGTCACATGTGGGGCCCGACAGTATCAAGTTTGGGTTGACGGGTAGCATTTTGAGTCGCCCCGTCCGTGTCGAAAAGTCACGGTTCGGTGCTATCCGGATGGCACGTGCTGCGGGTGGCGGGGCCCACATACTGCTCGGTCCTCCGAAAAGGGTGGGGTGGGTCCCGCTGCGATGAGGACTGCTGGGGGGATGATCCCTAGGAGTGGGATGCCCTGGATCGCCTTGTGGAAGGCGAGGCGGCTCCTATCGTCAAGTGTGAAGCTTGCTGTCCACGGATCTGAGTTGCTGTTTCAGGCCTGCACGATCCGGTATCAAAAATTGTTGCGACCAGCCCCGACGTCAGATCGACGTGAAACTGGCGCCGTTGGAAAGCTAACTTGAAGTAATTCAACCCTCTATTATTACAAGATTTTGGTGGGGCCGTAATTTCCATGGTGGAATTTCAAAGAGGACTGTTCTCAATCTCATATCAGGCCAGGTGGACTGAGATCTGACTGAGAAAGTGTGTTGACCGCGACTCAAACTTCGGATCTGGGTGAAGGGCTTTTGATGGAAGCTAGAGGAGGAAGTAAGGAAAATGTGGATAATTTTTTTGTAAACTTGGAAGGTGGTTTGGGTGGGGAAAAGGATTTTATGGTGGAAGTGGTCGGATCTGGACTGCACAGGATAGAACAGATTTGGGAAAAAATAGTGATTTTTAAAAATGGTAAAAGAACTCTAAAAATACTAAGAAAATTTATGGGATGGGCGTTGGGTGGACAGAAGTCCCAGTCCAAATTTAAACCCGTTCTGAAATCAGGAAGGTGGGTTCATGGGTGAAAGATTTGGTTGCTAGTTGGTGGATCTGCACAGGGATAAATCTTGAGGGCTGTGGGAAGATAAATGGGAAAATAGGAAAACAAAGTGAAGAAAATCCACAAATTTTTATGGGATGTGGGATGGACCTTGGGATCTCACCCTGAAAATTTGATATCCAACAGATCACGGAGTTGAGAGCTAAAAATCATGGACTCAGCTTCTATCTAGAGTGGACAGAACACCGAAGAAGTGGCGGTGACGGCGCGACGGCGGCTCGATGGTGGCGACGGCGGTAGAGATGAGCTTCACACCCAAAAGGGGATGGATTGGGAGGTATGACACCTCAGAGATCTGAGCTCTCACAGCTGCAAGGGGAGATAGGAGAAAGGAAGGGGGGGCAAATGGCCTCTTGGGCAATTTTTCTCAAAATTCATTCAATAATTCTTCATTAAATCTACAAATGACACTATACACACCCTTAAATAGAGAATGGCAAGGGAAGGGGCTGGGAATCTCATGAGAGTCAAGTGGGAGAGGGAGGGGGACCAAGGGGGGGCAAGGGAAGGGGCTGGGAAGTCCAAGTTTGGTAGGTTGCCTACCTTGGATCAAGAAAGGGGGCTCCCCCTTCTAGAAGCCTACAAGCCACCAAGCCCCTTTCACACTAGCCCATGGGATTGGCCCATTTAAAAGCGCAATAACTCTAGACCACTATTCCTGCCCATTACAAGACCATAGGCCCATTAGCCTTATTATAATAGCACAACCCAATAATTGTCCATATGTTCTAAATAGGACCCAACAAGGCTAAAGGCATAAAATGAAGATAAGTTGCTTGACTTGGCGTTTCTGTCCTCCGTGAGCTAAGCGGGCCCCGACGTATCCTCAGCCACCAATGCGCATTGCAGCGTGTGTTCGCACCATTCTTTATCAAGCCTTCAATGACATCCTTGAATACATACCAATTTTCAATCGGATGCCCTAGCATCTGATGATAGGTGCAGAATCTTGGACTGTCTCTTCTCTTCAAGTCTTCTGGCCTTTTTGACTCAGGCAGGGTGATCTTGTTATACTGGGTAACCCAGTCGAATAGGACTTTAGTCTTCTCTTTGGTGAAAGAGTAGGCCTTCTTCATCTTATCCTTAAGCGAGGGACCATCTTTCTTTTCGTCAGCTTTATCGGACAGAGGTGCAACCGCCTTCTTGTTCTTGTCTCTTTGCTGCTCAAATGTCCCGATGTCAACTGCATTTGCTTCTTTAGGTGCCGGGCGTCGCTCTGCTGCCTTCACCTTTTGCATGGTGATATTGGATGTTGTAGAGGCGTGCTTCACCAGGAAGGCTTCAATTTTGGCCACCACATTATTCAAACGGTCAAATGATGTTATTTCCATACCGATCATTTTTTCCAGTACCTCCCTCCTGAGGTTCTGCTTGTAAATTTGTACAGCGTCCTCCTGATGCAGGGGTCGCTTGCATCTCATTCCCAGGTTTCTCCACCTCTTGATATATTCAAGGGCCATCTCATCAGGTTTCTGCCTGGTCGAGTATAGTTCAGCCACTGTAACATCCCTCTCGGTGACATGAAATCTCTCTCTAAATTTCTTCTGCATGTCTGGCCAGTCGTCGATTGACCCGACCGGTAGGCTGGAATACCACTCAAATGCTAGCCCAGTCAATGAGGACCCGAAGAATTTGAGTAGATATGACTCGTCTGTGGCCAAATCACCCGTGACGGTCATATAATAAGTAACGTGTTCTTTCGGGGACCCCTGCCCGTTAAACTTGTCAAATTTAGGCAGCTTACTGATCCCAGGAGGGAGCCGCTTAGCTGCATGATGTGGCGGGTAGGGCACCCAGTAAGCATCAAATGTAGTGTATTCCCCTTCACCCCGTTCGTCTAGCTTCATTTCAATCATACTCTCAACCATAAGTTTGTTCATGGCAGTCGGGTCGACTGGCTCAGGGTAAAAGTGTGCCGGTTGGAGGTAGGGGGTGACCAGAGTGGTCGCCTGAGGAGCCAGGCATAGTAGAGGTGTTTGATGTAGCTGTGGCAACACCGGTGGCAGCATCGGTTAAGGTAGGCGTTGTTGAGTAGCACCCTGAACGGACTCGGCATGCTGGAAAAGGTTACATGATGAGGGAAGATTACCCGGGTTAGTACCCCCCCGTGATGATTCCGCCTGCACTTCTGGCGGCTTTGATGCCGAAACTTGTTCTATCTTCTGATGTAACTGTTTCTCCAGGAGCACTATCTCCTATTGGTATTTTTGCAGCAGCATTAATATTGACGGATCCAGGGCTGTTGTACTGGGAGCACCCTCAACCATTTCACCAGAAGCACCCTCAGGCGAGGTGTTTAATAAGATCTCATCTTCATCAGATGTCACTACATTTGCTGTAAACATAGGGACGTTTTCAGTAATAATTCACTTTCCCTTAGCCGCTTTCATCATTTCCTCCGTGGCACTACTTCTTCTGGTGACTGGCCCCGGCCTCCCGGCTAATCGTGCCAAATCCTCTGGCTCTTCTGGAAAAGCACCATATCTGCCGGACACGCCGGTCATATTGCAGGTAAAAACCCTCATTTCTCTTTCTCGCCTCCATACTCCTCGCCTCGCGTGACTAGGGAAGGTCAACCTTTCGAATACCGATATTCTCTTCTCTTTCCCTTTCTGTGGAAGAACCCTGTTGGCTTTATCATCCAAACCGTCTTCATAGCCATTGTCATCTTTGAACGATGCTTCTTTCTTTTCTTCTTCTTCGATACTCACCGCCAGCAAGTATTCTTCTTCTTTTTCACCTGCCATCGGCAAATAGTCTTCTCCTTCAGCAGCTGATGCTTGAAGCAGTCGCTGCTGACCCAATGAGGGGTTTCCCAGACCTCGAAAATAATTCCGGAGCACATCAGTCATCTCTTCTCGACTTCACCCCTGGGGAAGGAAAGGGGACAACTGTCGGACCCACACCATAGGCATGTAAGCCAACTAGGACATCCTGGCAAGTTGATTTGACCACTTTCGTGCCATGGGAACATCAGTCTGGTGCACACAGGTCCTGACAGTGGTGCGGCGTGGAGGATCCATGACTGCAGCCTCTTCTTTCGGGGCGAACCCCTTCCTCTCCTTCTTCTTCACCTCCACAGGATGAGGATTGCAGCTCATAAAGCCATCTGTATGAACATGCTAGACCTTCTTAGGCATCCCGACCTGTTTAAATCTCCTTGGCCTTGGGGCCAGCTTTCCTCGGCCCTGGCGGTCTTCCAATTCTTTCTCAGCCCTCCTCCCAGACAATGCTTGGAAGGAGTTGCGGATTGGAACAGGGGGGACCACACGATCCAGAATCACCTGGGCATTGCGCCCGTCCAAGAAGATGTGGACACTGCCGATCAGTATAGACTTACCAGACACTAAGAGCCGTCTGGTAACAGGGGCAGAAATCTTCCTTCGAGAGCTACCTTGCTGGCGACTTCCGAGCTTGTTGTTGTAATTGAGATGGGCACCATGCACCGCGTGGTGCACCATGCAGCTCACCATTTGGACTCGGCCTCCCAGTAAGGCCTGGCAACTTCGGCCCCCATCTTGGCGGGTGATGGGCTTCTTAACAGCAATGGGCGTGGCGGTTTCCTCGGCTGCCACTGCAAGGATATCAGCAAATGCGACTCCCAAGAAGTTTGGGAATCCAACGACTGGAGGGAAAGCTCCAAACATGGTGGGCACCGCCAGGTACCCGTTGACAGCATGAGCGTCCACCACCTATGGACCGAAGGAAAGGGAGGCAAGTCCAGACACCATCTTGTATCCTACAAGTGGCACAGAACAAACCATCAGTGTTTAATAAGGGGCCTTGGGGGCCCTCAATTCTGGCGAGAAGATGAAGGGAGACTCAGTCCCACCGGGCGTGCCAACTTGTGGGAATGGATTTATTATTTTGTCTGTTTTATTCTTTTTATTTATTAGGGTTTGTTGGATTTATTTGTTTTATCTATTTATTGCATAGGCGTGCCAGTCACTTACGTGATAAGTTTATTGTGTGCTCGATCTGACTTGGTCAGACGAAAGTGAAGTCCGTGTCGGGACCGAAAGTCCGCCATACCGTAAAGGTTATGACGTTAATTACATCCTTCTAGAAGAAGGAAAACCCTTGATTAATCGCCAGGATAGAGGGCCATTGAGGTTGGACAGATGTAAACGCATACATAAATTAACAGATAACGATGTGCAATACGAGACTCGGACATACACTCGAGCATGCAATACAACTACATTTATTATCCGATCCCCAGTACGCGTCGAAGAACTTTGGTCCGAAAACCACCCTCATGGTTAGTGAGAGGTTCCAGCTAGACATAATCTGACCTTCCGCAGATCACCATTTTATATACCGAGAGGTCGGAGCAGGCAGACATGTAGTAGAAATAACTAAGCAAGTATGTATATATATGCACATATGTATAGATGCACATGCATGCATGATGAGGGAAAACTCTATATAGATTCAGCGTTGGTTTTATTATTATTCTTATTGTTTATTCACGAGATGACCATGGGCTAAGCCAACAAAGGGACGGTTATTGGGTTGATAGGGCGGGAGTCAACTCGGGCTTATCAAAGTCGACCTAGGAGATATGGTGTTGAACTGACATAGAAGAATGCATAATGGTGAAAAATGTGCCTTAGTGGTGAAAATGGCACATACAAAAGTGACAAATAAGCTTTATTGGTGAAAAATGCGTGGGCAAGAGTGACAAATGGGTGAAGCGATGACGGCTGAGGTAAGAGTTAACGGTGACAAATAATCAGCATCGGTGACAAATAGGCCGTAGTGGTGGAAAATACCCACATTAGGGTGACAAATAGGTAGGGTGGCGATGGCTAAGGTGATGATCATGGAGACGCGAAGGAAGGGTGATCTGGCAAGGCCAATGGTGCACCGGATTAAATCGCTCCGATTTAGCGGGGAGGGGAGATGAGAGAGGACGAGGCAAAAGGAGGAAGTCGATCCGGCGCGGGGGTTTACGCGCCAAATTATCCCACGCCGAGTGGAAGGGTAGCGACGCAGGTTTAGGGGGAGGTGACGCCGGTTGAGGGGAGAAGGTCTTGAGATTTTATGCAAACTTGTTTTGAGGTCTAGTCCAAATCTTGGCCTTCCTTTATGAAAAGTTATGATTTATTCAAACTTTAATCATCAAATTCATTAGAGCAGAAGTTAATCAATCCAATTTCATGCGAGGTTCATACTCAAGCATAATTTTATTTCGGTTCAAGGCGGGCACACAAGCACTACGACGAATGATTATTAACAAAATCATTCCACATTTGTTAACCGTTATAGGTAACTTAATCACTTGGTAGCATCATCGCTACTAAGAGAACGATCACTTGAGTCGGCAAATCGCGGGTAATTTTTGGCAGCATTTCCCCTTATCCCGGAGGGTCATGGGGGAAAAGCGGAGGCTCACCCACGGGGTTTTCGGGGCAAGTTCCTAACTGTCAGGAGGCCAAACACGACGACCGGCAAACTCGAATGGACAGAGACCCTGAGGGCTAGCCTACGAGGGGTTCCGATGATCCATGGCTCCTCAACATAATTTCGACCGAGTAACCCGAATGGGACAGAGACCCCGAGGGCTAGCCTACGAGGGGATCCATGGGTCAACAGGTTACCACAATCCCAATTAGGAGATGTGGGCTAGATTTCTGTCAGATGAGACGATCCATTTGTATTTGCTCTTAGGGACTTACCGGGCTCCATGTTATGAAAGAACAGGTCCCCACGGTCCACGAGCGATTCAGAAGAAAACAGATTGATGGGCTCATTTGATAGGGAATGTTCCCCCTCCCTGGTCGATAAATTCATATTCACATCGGTAAACAATCCTAACAATCAAGAAAAACTTTCATGTTGTCCCAGGCGAAAGGAGGGCAGTGAATTATGTTAACGAACTCATACCCACCCCCTCTCGGGGACGAAGAAAACTGAGGACCCATAGATTAGCCTTAGGGTAATGTGTGTGAGAACACATTCCTTCATCAAAAGATTAACAGCAAATAGAGAACACAAGAGATTGAACTCCCACAGTCTAGGTTGGTTATGTAGACACATAGGCTAAGTGAAACGGAACACTGGGTTCGCAGTGGGGGAAAGTATAGAGATGAAACTCTCTCAAACAATTGGCCAAACACTTAAAGGGGGGATGCATAGAGGTCTAGAACTCTTGGCGTGACAGAATGCGACTGGAACGACCACCATTATCATGAGGTTAAATCAAAGAAATGACATTCTAACTATGGGAATTGACCATACCCCATCCGACTCATGACTGTGAGTGAAGGGGCAGTAGCAGATCCCATTCCAGAAACTAGTAGGAACTGTGTATTCCTAACGAAAAGGGGAATGGGCATTAAACACACAGGGTAACTCAGGCATAATCAATTCATCGAAGGGACCCCGGGGAGGGGGAGCGTGAGATTAATGTAGCCCTTGGGGACGGGCAAGGGCACGTTCTGCAATGAAAATGCAAACATAACAAAAGCATACGGAATGACTGGAAAGAATAATGAAGGCATAGTGGGGAGGCATAACAGATACGAGGGGAAATATTGAGGGGTATTTGTCGCCCAAAAACTAACCATATTCCATTACAACATCGAAATGGCGGGATATACAGAGAGCAAACGCTATAAGATAAAATTAAATAGGGAAGGGAGACCATGGGGGCTCATATCATCGCCCTTTACATTATCGGAGTCGACAGAGAATCAAAAGAAAAGAGCAAGGAGGTAATCAGACCTTTGGCATGCAGTCACAATGGGAACCCACATATGCTCACGAAAACAGAGTATTAGAAGCTCAGTGATCCCTCCCTACTCTCGAGCTCTCCTGGAGAAAAATAGGGATGGCGGCTGCTCACTCGAGGGTTTCTTTTCTCTAGGGAACCCTTTCTTTCAATTGCCTCTCTTTATTTTTTTTTGGCTCTGATCCTCTTTCTGTTGTAAAATTGGGTGTTGTTATAGCGAAATAGGGGTGAAACGGCGGGGACGATCCCACGCCAGATTAGCGAAACCCATTTCTCACGCGATTATGGCATTTGGGCGCGCCGTTTCAAGCATCATGGCCGCGCCGTTTTTGCAGAGCTCCCATGGGGCACGCCGATTTAATGCGGTGCCATTTTAGCAGTGATCGTGCCGTTTTAGCAGTGATCATGCCGTTTTAGCAGTGATCATGCCGATCATTGTCGATTCGTTCGGGCTGGGTCCGCTCTTGGGCTCCAGATCGGCCCCAGGGGATACTTCGGACTTGAGACTACCTCGAACTTACTGAATCATTGTGGGAGGTACTCCCGAGGCCTTCGGACTTTTAACAGAGGACTTCTTTCATGAGCCATGCTTTAATCCGGACACTCTGGTTTTCCTGTTGATACGCCTTTCGGAAACCCGTATTGTAGGACCAGGGATATCTTTTCACCTCGGAAGGTGCTTTCTTCGGGTGGCGGACCACCAGGGGTTCTTTTTGTCCTTGTGGACTGGGTTTGTTGGGTACGGCCGAGTCGATACCGGCTTGTTGGCCTCGGCTTGCCGTTTGGCATTACTGGGCTTAGAGAGATAAGTTGCGGGATCCCTGGTCTTCCATCGGGTATCTTCATTATAGCACCCCGGATAAATTATAAGAATAAAAGTTTCTTAAATAAATGAAATGTATTAAATTTCTCTAAGTATATAAGACAAGGGCCCAATTCAAATAAGGTTTAAAGCCAACCCCTATCACCCTGAACCTCAACTCAAACCCATATGGGCCTAACATACAAAGACTAATGGGCTTTAAGGAAGATAAAAGATTCAAGGGGTATATCTCTAATACCTAAAACACTTAGGCCTTTCTGTCAACAACCAGAACTCACGTTCGGAGATTGCATGGGAAACTTAGGGTTTGTAATACAACTATGAAAGATGGCTGATAATTTAGAAAGATAGAGCTTATCTTAGGAAGTTTGACGTAAACAAGGAATCCATACACTTACTAGGATTCAAATCCTTATAAATAAAACCCCCCTCGATCGAGCTCTGGCTACTGCTGATTGCTTAATATGTTCTCGGCTTCCCTTGCGTCGAGGACGTCCTCGTCGTCTCCCTCCTGCTGCAGTACGAGAAGGAGGATAGTTGCTCTCCTCGTGTTGTTGTTGCCGTGAAAAAGCATCGTTTCTTCTTCCGTCCTTGCTGCAACTGCTGCCGTGGACTCTGCTACTGCATCATTCTCATCTTACTACTATCACACACGAAGGAGAAAGGCTGCATATTATTTTCCTTCATCAATTCAAGCTGCTGTTGCTGCTGTAGTGCTCTTATTTCTCTTCTCTATTCTTCATGTTCTGACATCCAAATCAACCAAAAAAGGGTAGGTTTTCTCATGATTTGAAGCACAAAACTATAATATAAGTGTAGAGCATGCATATACATCAAACTATCATGATTTCATGTCTTATGCTATTCGGTTTTCATTATCCATATTGAGCATGAAAATAGTGACCAAGTACTAGCTGCCTATTAATGAACGACCGCACAGAAGGTCGCAAATTGAGAGTCTACGATAGTCTTCCAGTCGCCCATTAATGAGTGACCCTACTCATGCCGCTATTTACTGTAAATAGAATTAATAATTACCCATGTTTAAAATTTTAATATCTATGAAACCTTGCGTTAAAATTTTTTCATGAGCATGTTTCTAGATTCCCTATATTTTTCTCTAGCTACCCATGTCTACAGTTTCTAGAAATTTCATGTAAATAGCATAGTGCTACTGTTCAAGTACAATTAAAAGAAATAAACAGTATCATGAGTCTGTAAACGTCCTTGCCCGATGCGTATCAGTAAAAGAATGGGCGACTGACACGAAGTCGATAATTAATAAATGAACGCCCTTGCAAGGAGGCGTTAATTCTTAAAATATAGTAAAATAGAAAATAATATGAAAAATCATGAATTTGCGACACAGTAATGGATGTTATTTATAGATTGAGCATCGTCGTATACAGTCGCCAATTCAAATTAAATTCTGTTGAAATTTGAAATTTACTACAATTAGCGTCCGTTCACAGAGTCGCTAATTCTTAGTATTTTAAATTATATTTCTATTAAATATAAGATTGAGCGACCTTTCAGAGAGCCGCTATTTCTGGATATAGCGACTTCTGAATGGACGCCAATTCCTGTCTCTCAGTTTTATCGCGTTTTTTAGCCCATATCGCTGGTTTACTTGGCACTCTCATCTCACATCTGTAGATTGAGTCCCAGTTTTGTTTCTATCGATTAAACACTCAACTCTTGGTGATGATTGGACCCTCTGCAGGATATTCCTTCCTTTGGACTGGTACTTTCTTCATTGAGACCTCCGTAAGTCTACGCTAGCCTTAAATTCTCTCAAGGCAGCCGAGCAAGTTGGGCCCTAAAAACCCCAGAACCTTACTTGTCACATCACTCTGAAGAAACGTGATGCTTTAGCCCTCATAGAGTGCTATTTCTGGCCTCTTTTGAGAAGCCTATCTCTGTCAGTGATTAGCGACCATGACTTGGACGCCAGAAGGAATTATCGACCAGGCTAGTGGCGCTATATCACTGATTTAGCGACCAGAGTATGGATGCTATTTCATCGTGCCAGTACTATTCACAGGAATTAGCGACCACACCGTGGGCGTTGTTTCTATAATTGATGGCGATTGAGTGGACGCCAATTTCCCAGTTTCACGACATGTCTTGGTTTTTCATGTGATTTATCGTCATGACTTCCTTGTTCAAGTTCTATCCTTGAACTCATAAATTCATGAAATCGACCTTATCATCCTACAAAGGCTTATTCCTTTGGAACTCATTATTGGCTATAAACTATAGTGGATGTCTAAAAATACACATGACTCAATGCTTGTGCATATAGGGCCCGATCTAGTCCTAGGAGGAGCACCCGAAAGTACTTTTGCCCATGGGAGGTATATTGATCACGATGTTGTAGATTTGTTTATTAGACTATCCCACCCCCTTCAACTAAGCATGTGTATATGCTACACATGAACAAGCATGAACCGGCATGAAAGTATATGTTGTGCCCCTTGTGCTTTGATGAGCCCCTTGTGCTTTGATGATTGTGGTGTTTTAATGATAGCAACAGGAATGAGTCACCACATTGAATGATAACCAACATTCATGTTTATAACTGATATACTCTGTGGAAAATGCATACAATAGGAATGAGTCACCACATTGAATGATAACCAACATTCATGTTTATAACTGATATACTATGTGGAAAATGCATATGACTGTGACTGGTATATTATCTGGAGAATGCATGTGTTATGTCTGCATAAGTCTATTCGCTGCATGTGTTCTGTCTGCAAGTCCATACATTGCATTCGCCAAGCCTATACATCCATCTGCTTGCATTGAGTCTATACATTGGTGGCAAGTCCATACAGTGTCCTGCATTTAGGCAAAGTCTGTATAGCCATTTGCTTGTCAAAGTCCATACACTCAACTGCCTTGTCTTGATCAAGTATGTACATCAGACTGTTTCATCATCAAGTCTCCACATTGGTAAAGTCTGTACATCGCCTTCAAAGCCTTCTGTTGAAACCTCAAGTCTGTACAGCCTGAGAGTGCGTCTCACTGACCGTCTCATGCAAGTCTATACATCACTGTTCATGCACAGAGTCACCGTCTCATTTAGCGTCTCGTATGCATATAGTAAGTCTATACATCGCTACAGTAACGCAAGTCTATACATCATCCATCTCATGCATTGTCTTAGGCTAAGTCTGTACAGCCTACCGTCTCATGTAGCGTCTTATGTTAAGTCTGAACAGCGCTGTTCATATGCTTCCAAGTCTGTACATTGCATCGTCTCAACTTGCGTCTCACTGAGCATATATTTACTGTAAAGTCTATACAGACTTCATCGTATTAGAGAACGTCTCATGCCTTTGCCAAAGTCTATACACTGATGTCTTTACCTACGTTGAGCATCAAAGTCTATGCATTGGCAGCACTGGGCAAGTCTATACATTCCCAGCCTTTACCTACGTTCAGAACCCCAAGTCTATACATTGGTTCAATCTTCCAAGTCTATACATTGGACTGTACTCAACTGAAGTCTATACATCCTTCAAGGGTCCAAAGTATATACATCCACTGTTGAACCTCAAAGTCCACACATCGCCTCATTTCTTCAAAGTCTATACAGTCAGTATCTGCATTGCATTGCATGCATCATGGTGGAAGTCTATACACTGGATTTGTTCTGAAGTCTATACATTGCATGCCTTCCACCAAGTCTGTACATTGGCACTGTAGCATGCATTCATGAAGTCCATACATTCACTGAAGCTTGCTTAGCTGAAGTGTGTACATTGCATTGCATGACTTGAAGTCTGTACATCGCATGTGTGCTTCATGCTAAGTCTATACAGGCTAAGTCTGTCGGTCTTGTGACTCATGCATTCATTGTTAAAGTCTATACAGACTTCAGTGCATTCTCTTTGTGTCTCACATGTCAAAGTATGTACATTCTGCATCGCATGCACTTTAAATATGTCAAGTCTGTACAATGGTCTTGGCATATGCATTTATCAAGTCTATACGCTGGAAGACAAAGTCTATACAGCGTCTCACGTTGCATCCAGCAAGTCTGTACAGTGAGCGTTTCATTGGTTAAGTCTGTACACTCACCAGTTGAACTACAAAGTCCATACATTGGACTGCAGCTTGCACGAAGCTAAGTCCATACATCGCTCAAGTCTGTACAGAGTCCAGCGTTTCGTTCATGCATTGTTCACAAAGTCTGCACATTCTATTGTTCATGAAGTCTATACACTGGACTGTGTCCTTCTACATCACTGTAGCTGCATCGTCTCATGCAGCGTCTCATTCAAGTCTGTACAGCCGTCTGCATTAGATTTCAAGTCTAGACATTGCACTGTTACATCCACCGTCTCATTCAGCGTCTTAGGCCTGCAAAGTCCATACATTGGTCGGTGGAAAGTCTGTACATTGGCTTCAAGACTCTCAAGTCTATACATTCGTTTCTGAAGGGAAAGTCTATACATTCGTTTCTAAGGCAAAGTCTGTACATTGCCTTTGGACCTCAGAGTCTATACAGAGTCTGCATCCTCTAAAGTCTGTACATCCGATTGCCTTTGCTTTGGTCAAGTCTGTACAGCCAGGGAGACTGTTAAGTCTATACATTCCTTCACTGTAGCTGGCACGAGGTGAAGTCTGTACAATGGTCTTAACTTTCCAAGTCTGTACAATGGCCTCCATGCCTCAAGTCTCTACATCGGATTGTTTGGCCAAGTCTGTACAGCCAACGCCTTCATTGATTCCAAGTCTGGACACTGGTCTTCAGGCGTTCCAAGTATGCACATTGATTCAGGTTCTCCAATTCTATACAATGAAGTCTGAACATTGCATTTGCATTCACAATGTCTTCACACTTGAAGTTTATACATTGTGTCGTTCACATATGCAAGTCTAGACATTGGAAAGTCTATGCACTGCATTGTGCATACTATGATGCCTGTACAGGGTTTATCCTTAAACTGATAATCCGATACTCTGTCTGACAGGGACTGTTCGAGAAGCTTTATGAAGGGCACGTGATCCGAGGATAAGAACAGTGCCCAGATGAGGACACGTGTACTGACAGCCTGCTGGATGCTGCCACGTGGTCTGAATTTTTAGGGCGGGAACTGTGGAAGCCACACGCGCCGTGGCTGCTGCTGCTATATATATGAGTCTTCGTCTTCAGATGAAGGTAGATTGAAATTGACAGAGCAGAAGCTGTGAAGAAAAAGCAGAGTGCAGAGAGGTCTTCGATCCAGAGAAGAAAAAGGAAGAGAAGAGAAGAGAAGGAGAAGAAGAGAGAAAGAGAAGAAAAGAAAGAGAAAGAAAGAGAGATTGAGTGAGAGATCGAGAGATCAGAGTGTGAAGAGAAGAAGAAGAAAGAGAGAGAGAAGAGAAAAGCAGAGAAGATCGTTCCCACTGGAAGTTGGATCAGATCCACTCCAGTCAACTCTTTAAGAGCCACATTTTATGCTTCACTGTTTACAACTTTCCGGTGCTGTTTGGTTCTTGTTTTCATTTTCCATTTTATCCTTTCTTCAAGCTATTAGTCAGCGGTTGCAGTGGTGGATTCCACTGGACAGCAAGCTGTGTTGCTCAGCGGGCGAGGAGGATTCCTCGGACGGCAAGCTGTGTTGCCCAGCGGTTGTATGGCAAGCTGTGATGCCCAGCTGTTCAAGCTGTGAGTCAGCGGAATCCACACTCTGGTTTGAGTGTGGGGTGGATGTAGCTAGGTCTGCTGGACCGAACCACCTAAAAACCTCTGTGCAGTGGTTTGATTTCTTCATCTGTTTTATTGCTTCCGCTAGATGCTTGCATAGGGGCGCTTCATGTGTTTGCTTCCAGTTCAACAGAGTTGATTAGCTGCGCACGCTATTTGTTTGACACTGGTATTGTGTGTTGTTTGAATTGTCTAATTGCTGCGCTCATTAGATGTCTGCTTAGGAGTACTCTGCCTACAGGTTCACAGATGACTAAACTAGTTTTTCTTAGTTAGTCTTAGTGCTGTTATTCCGCTGCTCTGAGCATTAGAATTTCTATTTGAGCGAATATTTTTAAAGGGTATTCATTCACCCCCCCTCTGAATACATAGCACCGAACCCAATAGTATACACAAAAGGGGGTTAAATAAACATAGATACATACCGTGATTGCCACCAAAGTCACAACAACGCCAAAGGAATGAAGAGATGGAGGAAACGACGTTGAGTACCTTGGAAAAAGATGAAGACTTGATCGCGCTTGACAAAGGGGTGCGGGGGATGATGTGGATTCAAACCTCCTCATCTTCCAGCTGGCTAGAAGAAGAGGGCCTCACGTTCATATCATGCTCTCCTGCAAAACAAAGACAAAACACAAAGGCAAAACCCCATTAGATCATGAAGTGTAGTATCAATCCCGGAGTGATAAAATAGGGGTAGAAATTGAGGACAAACTCACCGGGGGAGATTTTTAACCCCTGTGGAAGGGTGGAAATAATAGGTGTGTGTGTTGTGCATGCATGAGATTTGAAATCACGAGATTTGGTTGAGAGAATAGAGAGAAATCATTGATGTAAAACAGGGAAAAACGCATGTGTAGCATAAAAGTGCAGAAAACTGTGATGATTTATGATTTTGAGAGGAGGAGAACTAAGCGTATAGATAACCAAATTAAGCCTAGAAGGATTCCATTGAAAGCTAATACTTCCCTCTTCAATCCAGAGTCGAAGTTGTGAGTTGGAGTTGCAGCATGGCTTTGCCCCACGTCCGAAAAGAGCCCTCCTTTGTAACTGCGAACTGGGCAGTTTTTATAGAGGTTGCAGAAAACCCAGAAAGTTCTCCCAAGATTTTAGAGGATAGAGTCCACCAAAATTCGTGTTCTATAGATCAATCTCGAGATAATACAAAGGATAAGAAGTAGGAATAAGTGGGACTCAATTTGGTGGAAGGATCTGGAAGATATGGCTTCTAGAAGGGAGCCCCGGAGCTTAATTTGCATAGTTTGTGTTGAACTAGGATGCATAAACTCCCAACTTTCATCCGCGTTTCTGAGCAAGATAGCCAATGAAAATCTGAGATCTATAAATCAAATTCAAGATAATATAAAGAAGAAACCATAGGAACAAACGACGCTCAATTCGGAGTAGAATTCAAGAAGTTATGGGCTCTGCAAGAGGGCCACGACACACAGAAATGGCGCAGAGTCCAGCACCAATTAGACTCTCGGTGTGCGTAGCGGTCTATCGTAAGACCGTCAGGCTCTGGGGGTCGAATGGGGCGATTTCGGGCAAGTTTGGGTGTAACAGTCTACTAATAGACCGTCACTTGGGCTCTGGCGGTCTTATGATAGACCGTCACATGGGCTGTGATGCTCCACAACTAGACCTTCACATGGCCCTGACGCACCACCAATAGACCTTCACACCGATGGAGGAACATTCTGGGTAGATTGCGCGCGACCTCAGAAATTGAAGTGTATCTCTCAAACAGTGCAGAACTAGTGAAAGTGGTAGAAGAAGAAATTGTAGATAACGGAAAGAGGAACAACTTTCATGAAGAAAGTAAGATGAGAAAATGATCAGCAGAAAGAGAAAATGGGGCAAGAACAGAGAGAAAATTCTGGGACGCAGGTGAACAACACAACACTCCAGAACAGTACAAATAACTTGAAATCGGTGGGGAACGGGCCAATGGCGTAGGAGAAGAAGTTGTAGATCGTTGAAAGACAAACAACTTTGGTGAAGACATCTTTTTGAATAAAGAAACATAAGGAGATGAAAAAGGACTTTTTTCAGGACTACGCAGCAGGAGAGAGCCGAATGCTTGAAGGAAGCCGGCCTAAATGGGTCGTAAGTCAACTTGGAAGCCGAAAGTTGATAAGACAATGTTTACGACCGCGAGGAGTCACTTGTCATTTTGTCCTCACGACGGGGGTGTACACTCGCCTTTTACGGAAGGTCGAGATAGGTTGACTGGGCACGCGGGGATTCCGGGGGTATTGAGAAGAAGGCAGGAAGAATGATAGGAACGCACTGGAAGGGATGGCGTATGGTTCATCATTCTGGGAGACTAGGACAGGGATGGCTGGGTGGAATGCGGGCGTGGCAGTCGATCTCTTGATAATCACCTTGGAACCGAGGATTGACCGGGGAAGTGTCGTCAGGATGCGGCACGTGGCTCGAGAGATCGGGCGACACGTGGATAGAAGGGGTTCCACGGGTGCAAGTGGGCGGGTGATTATGGGGATTGGTGTACTAGACGTCTTTCCCCACCGGTCGGAAGCAACCGGTGTTTATTTTACATCGGATTGAATCTGAATACCTTTGTTTCTTCTGCGAAAGAGAGAGTCAGGGACCTTGGTAGCCGCAACATCGGGAGGGTTTTGTCCGTGCAACAGCGACAGGGCAACAGCAACACAACAGGGATAACTTGGGGCAGAGACACTGGTTCCGGCGAGGATCCGCTCCCTGACTGGATTACATGACTTATATGCCATGAAAGAGATTTATATGGGGGCATGAGAGCCCGATTACAATTGCTTGCAAGCCACGGGATAATTCCGTCAATCATGACGGTCCCCGGGTCATTGCGTTATTGTGCGGGTATTTCCACATTTATACGTAGTGTCCGTCAGAGGACCTGTGACTCAACAGGATGGCGCCTGAGAGGCGTCACAATGTATTTCCGACATGGGAGAGTGTCGAGGTCTGGGCAGTGGGGGTGCCATAGGCAGCATTGTGCGGGGGAAGTTGAGTGGTCAGGTGCCGTGGGCCCCGATGTGACTGGAGTAGCTGGCAGTCGGGTGCCGGGGGGACCATTGTGACTGAAGGAGGCGAGCGCCGGGAGACCTCGCTGGTCGTGCTCTGGGCCCGGTGTGACTTGAGTCGCATGCCGGAGGCACCGTTGTGACTGAAGTTGTTGACAGTCAGGTGCCGGGGCCACCGTTGTGATTGAAGGAGGCGGTCGCCGGGAGACCTCGATGGTCGTGCTTGGGGCCCGATGTGACTAGAGTCGGGTGCCGGAGGCACCGTTGTGACTGAAGTTGTTGATAGTCGGGTGCCGGGGGCACCGTTGTGACTGAAGGAGGCGGGCGCTGGGAGACCTCGATGGTCATGCTCGGGGCCCGATGTGACTGGAGTCGGGTGCCGGAGGCACCGTTGTGATTGAAGGAGGCGGGCGCAATGAAGAGGCTGAGACCCGAGTATAGGTGCATGTGTTCAACTGGTTTGATGCTATATGAGAGCCACGTGGGCTTTACAAATGGGCCAAGGAGGCCAAAGTACAACCGGTTGAAGCCACGGGACAATTCTGACATGCATGTCGGTCCCCGAGTCGATGCTAGATAAGGCAGATATCCGCGTGTTTTACAGAGGGTCCCTTTCGTGGCACGTGCCATGTTTGCTTCGCCAAACGAGGGGCTATGACTGAATAGCTGGATAAAGCATCAGGCTGGTGTCTGGGCGAGGGTCAATCACGGATCGAGTCGAGCAGTCGGATGTGGCCTCGTGACTACGGGGAAGCGTGACGTCATAGCGCGTGCGTAGTTGTGGTCGGCGGGCACGCGAGGGGAAGTCCCGGCATGAGGGGGCGTTTACCCTTGTCATAACGTCATAGATGCGGCGGGGGTAGACTTGTGTGTCATGGCGGAACACCGTGTGAGGGAAGTACATGCGACATACCCTTGGCGTCCTTAGCCGACGACCAAGTCACCCACACAATTCTCTTTGCTCGTTGCCGGGACCCGCTTGAAGCTTTGAGATCACCGGATGCCTTGATGCATGTATGCCATCCCTCTTCCATTGAGCCCCTAGGAAGATTTTATAGGGGGAGATGAAGGGTCATGGGGGGGTTTACGCGAACCAGCTAAGGGGGGTGAGCTGGTCTGCGTAAACCCAAGTGAATAGTGTCTCTTGGAGTTACACGGGCTGAGAGAGGGGAAGGGGTTTACGCGGATCAGCTTAGGGGGCAGAGCTGGTCCGCATAAACCCCCCTTGGATGGGGGTTTACGCGGACCAGCTAGGGGGCCTGGGCTGGTCCGCCTAAACCCCCTTCCCCAGGGGGTTTAGAAAGACCAGCCTGGGGTCCCAGGCTGGTCCTCCTAAACCCCACCCGGGGGGGTTTAGGCGGGCTGGTTCTTTACTTTTTTTGTTTATAAAAAAATAAATTTTTTAATTGAATGGGGGGTTTAGGCGGGCCAGCCCCCATTACGCGGGCCAGCCAGGGGGGGTGAGCTGGTCCGCATAAACCCCCCCCCATGGGGGGGTTTAGGCAGGGTTGGCAGAGGGTTCACCGCGGGTTTGACCGCCGGTTTGACTGGGATTGACTGAGGGTTTGACTGAGGGTTGACTGAGCGTTTGACTGGGGTTTGACTGAGGGTTTAATTGAGGGTTTGACTGGGTTTGACTGGGGTTTGTGATGAGGATCGTAAGCAACATGGACATTTATCAAATTATGTTTATTTTGAGTGTTTTATTTTATAGGTCACATTCGTAAGCTTATGTGTGCTTTGAAGATGTGTCACCATTATGTTAGTGTCTTAAGACTTCCCACGTGAGTTATAAAGAGTTGTTAGGTGATGTTTGGTCATAAATGTCAAATGTTAGGTGTTGAAGTTTGTGATACGTTGTCTGTGTGAGGAGTCTATATAAGAGTATGTAAGCACATGTTAAGGGAACAATGAAGTTAAGATGAATTTATTGGAGAGTTATTCCTTATAAGGTGTGAAGCCTTTGCCTTGTTGTTTTCTCTGAGAAGGAGCTGGGTGCGATGCCCACGATTGATAAGCCCCCCCTTCCCTTCCTCTTTCTCATCTTATGTACCCAACATTCTATCCCACCTTCCTGGCCCTCCCTCCACTTAGCCATTAATTCTTTGTTTGATTCTCCTTTCTATCCACCATACCACACCCCCATCCCCCACCTGTGCTCCCTTGCCCCCCACTACACCAAGCTGCATGCAACCCCACGCTCTAAGCCACCCACCTCTCTCTCTAACTACGCAGAGTCCCCACTCACACCCTCTCTTTTCTTTCCCCTCTGTGTTTCCATCCGCCTGGCCACCGGCCCATTGCGACCTCGCAGCAGCATCCCCACCCACCGGCTATCGCGGCACCGGCCGGCTCCCTCCTCCTTGCCCGTCTGTCTGAGCTCCCACACGCCACCAACGCAACCGTCGTCGACGGGCCACCCCAGGGCGTTGTCTTTTCCACCGCTGGCCAACTCCCCTTGCAGCCGCTGCCACTGCGCCACCAGTGGCCTATCCGCCGCTGCTAAAGGGCACCTGCCACAGCCGTTTACATCCCAGCAGCCCAGTTCGCGATCCACTCTCACCTGCAACAACAAGAATCCCCCCATGCAGCGGCCCCAGTCACTTCCCCCCTCCACAAGTCGCACACGCTGGCCCCTCTCTCCCCTTTCTGGCGCCTCTCCCTCCTCCAAAGAGACCTCTTCTCTTTGTCTCCCATGGCCGCCAAGGTAGCCGTCCATAGCCCCACAGGCCATTGCCAAGGCCCTCTCCCGTTGCTCATCAGCCACCTCCCCACCACTTCCTACCCAGCCACAAAGCAGCCTATTGTCCCTTTCCTCTCTCCTCTGCCCCATCCCCACACCATGTGAGAACCAACCCCACCCCTCCTGCCACAGACTGCGGCTCATGCATGCAGCATGAGCAGGGGCCGACCCCCCCATGCCTGTGAACCCCTTGTCCTCCCCTTCTCCTTTCCAAGTGTCTAACTGTAAAGCACCTAGAGAAGCTGACAACTGGAAGATCTCAAGGGTGCCTTGAGAACCATTATGTCAAATCTGTGGATAAATTGGTACATCTATTAAGCCACATTCTATGAACACCGCTTCAGGGGACTCATTAGGATCTGAGCCTGAAGCTTACGGTTCCAGGAACACCTGGACATTGATAAGAACCTCCTTGAATGCATTCTACAAGTTTTCTCGTTGTCACTGTTATCGTGGTTGCTGTGCTTTTTATGAATATCTACATTATAGGCTTCAATCAATTGTTCAAACTAGAAATTGAGAAGGTCAACAAGCCAAATCTTCCACTTGCATCTGGTGAGTATTCTATCGAAACCGGGACTGCAGTTGTTTTGATATTTGCTCTTATGAGCTTCTTCAGGGGTTGGATGGTTGGTTCATGGCCATTGTTTTGGGCACTCTTCGTCAGCTTCATTCTTGGAACTGCATACTCGATTAATGTGCCATTATTTAGGTGGAAGAGATTTACGGTGGTTGCAGCAATGTGCATCCTGGTTGTTATTGTTCAACAAGCATTGTTTTTACATATGCAGATGATACCCTCACAAGGCCGTTGATATTTGCAACTGCATTAATAGAACTATTCAAGGATATACCTGATATTGGTGGAGATAGGATATTGGGCATTAGGTCCTTCAGCATGCGCCTAGGTCAGCAGAAGGTATTCTGGATATGTGTGTATCTCAGTGAGTTGGCTTACAGTGTAGCTGTTGTTGTTGGGGCTCTTTCACCGTCTGTTTGGAGCAAATGCATTATTGTTTTGGGCCACATAATTCTTGCCTCAATTCTGTGGACCCGTGCTAGATCTGTTGATCTGAAGAGTAAAACTTCAATAACATCCTTTTACATGTTCATTTGGAAGCTCTACTATGCCAAGTACTTGCTCATCCCACGGGTAAGGTGATGAATAAGGCCGGATGGAAGGTAAAAAAGAAAAGAATGGTGTAAAAAATATTTTGTGAGAGGAGACAAGAAAGTGAAAAAAAAAGAATGAGATTTTTTTTTTGGAATAGATAAAAAGGGAGAAGGTTAAAAGAATAGAGAGGGAGCATATTTTGTGAAATAAAAAAAAGGGGGGTTCAAAAAAAAGGAAAATGGACAATGAGGTGAGAAAAGAATAAAAATCATACTACCCGGGTTTTTGCCCCGCATCAGTTTGGTATCAGAGCAAGTTGCCCACTTGTTCTCACAAGTCGAGTCCTTGGCCAAGTCCACTCCACCGGGAAGGAAGAATTTGAAGCTTCGGATGTATCATCCTAGAGATGGGGGAGGGTGCAAGGCCCCATTCGAAGCTCCAAGTCCGTCCTCCTTCGCTCCGCTGAGAAGGGAGAATTTGAAGCTTTTTGTGCATCGTCCTTGAGATGGGGATGGGTGCGAGACCCCACTTGAAGCTCCAAGTCCATCCACCTATGCCATACGTCTTCGCCTCCACCGACATCGCTACCACAAGGGTCTTGTAATTCAAGGTTCGAGGTCGAACCTCCTCCAAGCGGAGGGGTTTGACGAGGATCGTAAGCAACATGGACATTTATCAAATTATGTTTATTTTGAGTGTTTTATTTTATAGGTCACATTCGTAAGCTTATGTGTGCTTTGAAGATGTGTCACCATTATGTTAGTGTCTTAAGTCTTGCCACGTGAGTTATAAAGAGTTGTTAGGTGATGTTTGGTCATAAATGTCAAATGTTAGGTGTTGAAGTTTGTGATACGTTGTCTGTGTGAGGAGTCTATATAAGAGTCTGTAAGCATATGTTAAGGGAACAATGAAGTTAAGATGATATTATTGGAGAGTTATTCCATATAACGTGTGAAGCCATTGCCTTGTTGTTTTCTCCGAGAAGGAGCTGGGTGCGATGCCCACAGGTGAGAAGCCCCCCCCCTTCCCTTCCTCTTTCTCATCTTCTGTACCCAACATCCTATCCCACCTCCCTGGCCATCCCACTACTTAGCCATTAATTCTTTGTTTGATTCTCCTTTCTATCCACCATACCACACCCCCATCCCCCACCTGTGCTCCCTTGCCCCCCACTACACCAAGCTGAATGCAACCCCACGCTCTAAGCCACCCACCTCTCTCTCTAACTACGACGAGTCCCCACTCACACCCTCTCTTTTCTTTCCCCTCTGCGTTTCCATCCGCCTGGCCACCGGCCACCTGCGACCTCGCAGCAGCATCCCCACCCACTGGCTATCGCGGCACCAGCCGGCTCCCTCCTCCTTGCCCGTCTGTCTGAGCTCCCACACGCCACCAACGCAACCATCGTCGATGGGCCACCCTAGCGCATTGTCTTCTCCACCGCTGGCCAACTCCCCTTGCAGCCGCTGCCACTGCGCTACCGGTGGCCTGTCCGCCGCTGCTAAAGGGCACCTGCCACTGCTGTTTACATCCCAGTAGCCCTGTCCGCGATCCACTCTCACCTGCAACAACAAGAACCCCCCCATGCAACGGCCCCAGTCACTTCCCCCTCCACAAATCGCACACGCTGGCCCCTCTCTCCCTTTTCTGGCGCCTCTCCCTTCTCCAAAGAGAGCTCTGCTTCTTGTCTCCCATGGACGCCAAGGTAGCCGTCCACAGCCCCTCAGGCCAATGCCAAGGCCCTCTCCCGTTGCTCATCAGCCACCTCCCCACCACTTCCTACCCAGCCACAAAGCAGCATGTTGTCCCTTTCCTCTCTCCTCTGCCCCATCCCCACACCATGTGAGAACCAACCCCACCCCTCCTGCCACAGACTACGGCTCATGCATGCAGCATGAGCAGGGGCCGACCCCTCCCTCTCCACAGGGGACGGGCCCCATGCTCGTGAACCCCTTGTCCTCCCCTTCTCCTTTCCAAGTGTCTAACTGTAAAGCACCTAGAGAAGCTGACAACTAGAAGATCTCAAGGGTGCCTTGAGAACCATTATGTCAAATCTGTTGATAAACTGGTACATATATTAAGCCAGTTTCTATAAACGCCGCTTCAGGGGACTCACTAGGATATGCGCCTAAAGCTTACGGTTCCAGGAACACCTGGACATTGATAAGAACTTCCTTGGATGCTTTCTACAGATTTTCTCGTTCTCACTGTTCTCGTCGTTGCTGCGCTTTTTATGATTATCTACATTATAGGCTTCAATCAATTGTTCGAACTAGAAATTGACAAGGTCAACAAGCCAAATCTTCCACTTGCATCTATCCAATCCGGGACTGCAGTTGTTTTGATATATGCTCTTATGAGCTTCTTCAGGGGTTGGATGGTTGGTTCATGGCCATTGTTTTGGGCACTCTTCGTCAGCTTCATTCTTGGAACTGCATACTCGATTAATGTGCCATTATTTAGGTGGAAGAGATTTACGGTGGTTGCAGCAATGTGCATCCTGGTTGTTATTGTTCAACAAGCATTGTTTTTACATATGCAGATGATACCCTCACAAGGCCATTGATATTTGCAACTGCATTCATGAATTTCTTCTCCGTAGTTATAGAACTATTCAAGGATATACCGGATATTGGTGGAGATAGGATATTGGGCATTAGGTCCTTCAGCATGCGCCTAGGTCAGCAAGAGGTATTCTGGATATGTGTGTATCTCAGTGAGTTGGCTTACAATGTAGCTGTTGTTGTTTGGTCTCTTTCACCGTCTGTTTGGAGCAAATGCATTACTGTTTTGGGCCACATAATTCTTCCCTCAATTCTGTGGACCCGTGCTAGATCTCTTGATCTGAAGAGTAAAACTTCAATAACATCCTTTTACATGTTCATTTGGAAGCTCTACTATGTCGAGTACTTGCTCATCCCACGGGTAAGGTGAAGAATAAGGCCAGATGGAAGGGAAAAAAAGAATGGTGTCAAAAATATTTTGTGAGAGGAGACAAGAAAGTGAAAAAAAAGAATGAGAAATTTTTTATTTGGATTAGATAAAAAGGGAGAAGGTTAAAAGAATAGAGAGGGAGCATATTTTGTGAAATAAAAAAAAGGGGGGTTCAAAAAAACGGAAAATGGACAATGAGGTGAGAAAAGAATAAAAATCATACTACCCGGGTTTTTGTCCCGCATCAGTTTGACTGAGGGTTTGACTGGGGGTTGATTGAGGGTTGACTCAGGGTCTGACTAGGGTTTGACTGAGGGTTGACTTGGGGTCATGAGTCGAGCCCCGCCTTGCTGTAGGGTGGCTAGATCAGACACGTCCGACAGGTGCTCGGGGAAGTTCCTGACTGGCGTGTGTGGGCCATGTAAGGGTGCTGTGAGCTCCTGAAGCTTGTGGTTGGTCCCAGTCGGGTCTTCCTTTGACTTCAGAGAGCTGGAGGGAGGCGACTCGAGGGTAGACCCCGGCTTCTTTGCTGGGTGTCACATGGCGTGGTTTGAAGTCAGGGTGCCCTCTGGTCGGCTCGGGTAGCTATATTGAACGCTGGCAAACCTGCAAACTGAGTGATCGGGGGTGGACACGATCGATCATTGATGTTGCCGTGGGTCACGGCTAGCTGGTTAGGACCCTCGGTTGGGCCCGGTGATTGGGGCGTCGACATAACGATGCAGTTTGTCTGGTGATCGGGGTGACCCTTGCTCCTTGGCGAAGAATCGTATGAAGCGGCAGGCTGTTTTGAGTCCTGAGTTAACCCTGTTGTTGAAGCGTCGGTGGTGTGATACCGGATGCAGGGTGTTCGGGGGTGATCCCGGGATGTTCATAGAGTGCCGTAAGGTACGGCAGGTTGTCTCGAATCTTGAAATCGACCCGGTTGTCGAGAAATTGGCTGGCATAGTGCCATTTGCTCGGGGCTGATGCCCGGTTGTTATGTTGCGCCGCTTGACTCGGCGACATGTCTCGATTTCTGAGCACAACTTGATTGGTAGAGCAACTTTGGCAATGTGCCATTTTACTCCATTTAGAGAGTATTTCCCTATGCTTAATCCTCGATTAATTTGAGAAAATAAGCCGGTGCCAACAAATGCCCCCCACGGGGCATGCGTCGGAGGCGAAGACGACGGCGTGCGGCCCGTGCGCCTTTCAGGCTTGATTTCTCCCAGCCCTATTGGCGTGGTGGGAGTTATTTGTTCTGGGGATTGACGCTCCCACTGCGATCTTTCATGCGACGGTGGTATGTTTGCAGTAGACCGTTGTAGAGCTAGATTTCAGAGGGATCTAAGTGGCTGGATACACGCGTGGTGCTTGAAGTTATAGCCTGCTATCCGTGACTTGGGAATTCTATTCCCGTTTGTCTCGCGTGTTGGGCTTGTGGCAGAGGTGTGCAGGGCCCGTGTCGCGGGAGTAATCTGGTCCGGACGCCGAACTCTCCATACAAGTGGTCACTTCGGTGGTTGATGATATGACTGGGCTGGACGCCAATGTCGATGGCGTTAGAAGGCCAGAGGAGCCCGGCATAACAATGCTTCTGGCTTTGTTGCCTATGTCTGGGGCCTACCTTGCGCAGCGGGCTTTGTGGATTTTCTGAGGAGAGGCGGCTCGGTGGAAAGGACCCTCCCCCATTAGACATCTGAGACAGGGGGAGGCCAGGACTGTCGAGCCCATCCCGCCTCGTAGGGTGGCTGGCGAGCAATGGGAGACCACTTGTGGCTCCCCTTTCATTATCTGGGGTTACATTGGCGGGGGCCATGTCTTGCCCCTCAGAGGTGGACTTGTGGACTGAGATTTGTGTTTTCTTAGGTTTTCCACCTTGTCTGAGTCGAGAAGTACCTTGAGTATTTTTCACTCCCTGGCCTGTTCCCCTTTGGTTGTGACAGTAGCCGACGATGCCGTGTAAGGGGGTTCAAGACTTCCCTATCTTGGGAATTGGAGGGCCATCTATCCCTCAGCCCCTGGGATTGCTGGCTGGCGACAAGATGACCGCCGCTCTGACCGGGGCTTTGTGGCAAAGCCTGTGGTCGGTGGTTAGCAGCCCACCACTGCTGTGGTGGTTGATTTTTCTTATGGGATGCTGGCATCGTCTGTTTACTGCCCATGGAGGCGCATTTGCCAAGCTTGGCCCACCGTCCTATGGGACCGGCTGGTCACAGCTCTGAAGCATTATAGCTGGAGTTGTGTTGTAGGGCACTTGCAAATCGTCAAGTTATGATGCTGGAGGCCACTTTGTCATGGCTGGATATGACTGGGATTATAGCTGGTGGGTCAGGGGTTACAGGGGTACTGGGATTATACTAGCGCTTCGAAGTTGAGAGATTCCAGCTCCTGCCAAGGTCGCCATTGCACGGTCGAAGTGGTAAGGACCGGTTGGTTAGCTGGTGGTGTCAGGGGATCTGGAAAGGCCGGAGTAACATGGGGATGAATGATGTTAACTGAGGAGTGGGCAGCTACGGAGCAGCCACAGGGACCACACCCAAGGGGTAGGGTGATCCGACGACTGGGGCGAAGCTGCCGAAGATAATTGGTGTCGTAGGTGCGTTAGTCTGATGCTGCTAGAGGCAAGATTCGGCGAGACATGTTGACCTGGTGTTGCTGGGGGTCAACCTCGACAAGGTATCTTGGCTTGATGCTGCTGGAGGCCTGCCTCAGCGAGGCGTCTTGGTATGAAGTTGCTGGAGACCTGCCTCGACGAGGCGTCTTAGTCTGAAGTTGTTGAAGACCTGCCTCGGTGAGACATCTTGGTCTGAAGTTGCTGGAGACCTGCCTCGACAAGGCGTCTTGGTCTGAAGTTGTTGAAGAGCTGCCTCAGCGAGGCGTCTTGGTCTGAAGTTGTTGAAGACCTTCCTCGGCGAGGCGTCTTGGTCTGAGGTTGTTGAAGACCTGCCTCGGCGAGGCGTCTTGGTCTGAGGTTGCTAGAGACCTGCCTCGACAAGGCGTCTTGGTCTGGAGTTGCTGGAGTTGCCCCCAGAGAGGGGTGTTGGCTTGGAATCGTATTCAGCCGATCCTCACGGTGTATGGCCGAATGTTGATGCTGTTGGCTGACCGTCATGGTGAAGTAGCCGAAGTTGAGGTCGTTTGACACTTTAAACAGTACAATGACCACAAATGATGTTAGACACATAATCATCATAATATGGTGGATGGTACCTGTTAATTTGCTGGTTCACCGCAGAGGCGTATCGACTAAGAAGTCCACTCGGCTGATTGTTGAGGTAAATTGACTGGGAGCCTCGATCGGCTGGTTGTTGAGGTATGTTGACTGGGATCCCCGATCGGCTAGCCACTGGCGTGTCGCTAAAGGGATTGCTGCTGGCCGACCATTGAGGTGTAATGATCGGAGTGTGTGATAGACCGACCGTCGGGGGTGCGTTGGTCTAGGGTTGCTGTAGACTGGCCTTCGAGGCGTGCTAGTCTGTAAGGTGTCTGGATTTGGTCATGTGGTTGTTGTTGTAGATCCGCCTGGCTAAGGCATGTTGGTCTACTGATGGAAACTGGAGGTTCGAGGCTGGAGACTAGAAGCAAAAGATTGGATGTTGGGACTGGAGATTGTGACCCAGATACGGGAAACTAAGTACTGGGGATGGAGACTGGGAACCGGGAACTGGACATCAGGTCTGGATACCGGGACTGGAGACTAGAATCTGGCCACTAGGTGTTGGGATGGAAGGCTGGGACTGGGAACTGGATGTTGGATATGGCGACTGGTCATTGGATACTGGGTTTTGGGACTGGAGGCCTACCCCTATGAGGCATGCTAGCCCATTGCGGGAAACTTGAATTGGAAATGAGAAATAGGAAATTAGATGCTGGGAACTGGGCATTGGAATCAGAGGCTGGAACTGGAAGCCTGAAGTGGAGTACTGGTGCTGGATACTGGGAATCGGGGTACTTGAACTGGATGTTGGAGGCTGGGTACTCGAACTAGACACTGGAAACTGGATACTGGAAGTTGGATTTTAGAGCTTGGTATTAGACGTTGGATATTGGAAGCTGGGTATTGGAAATTGGGTACTGGAAGCTGGATATCAAAGGCTGGGTGCTGGAGGCCTGCCTAAATGAGGCATGTTGACGTGGATGGCTGGAGACTAGAAGCTGGAGGATAATCCATGAGGTGGTGTTGACCTAGAGGACTGGAAACTGGAAGCTGGAGGCCGGCTCGCGAGAGTGCATTGGCCTATGTTACTGGCGACTGGAAGCTGGAGGCCGACCCGTGAGGGTATGTCAGCCTATGCTGCTGGAAACTAGAGACTGGAGACCGACCCGTAAGGGTGCTCTAGCCTATGTTGCTGGCGACTGGAGGCTGGAGACCGACCCGTGAGGCTATGTTGGCCTATGTTGCTGGAGTTTGGAAGCCGGAGGCCGACCCAGGAGGGTGTGTTGGCCTGTGTTGCTGGAGTCTGGGAGCTGGAGGCCGACCCGAGAGGGTGTATTGGTCTATGTTGCTGGAGACTGGAAGTTGGAGGCCGACCCAAGAGGGTGTGCTGGCCTATGTTACTGGAGACTAGAAGCTGGAGGCCGACCCGAGAGGGTGTGTTGGCCTATGTTGCTGGTATTGTTTAGTCTGGGGAGTTGGAGTTGAGGTTGGGGTTGGCTGGCACGCTGCCATGGTGACATAGCCAGAGACCGGGACTGGGACTGGAGCTGGCCGGCTGACCGTTGAGGTGTTGTAGCCGGATACTGGGACTGGTAACTGGAACTGGAACTGGGCGGCTGGCCTGTGAAGGCGTTGTATCCGGAATACTGGGACTGGTAGCTGGAACTGGAACTGGGGGGCTGGCCTGTGAAGGCGTTATAGCTGGAATGTTGGGACTGAAGACTAGGCGGCTGGCCTGTAAGGGCGTTGTAGCCGAAACTGGGACTGGAAGCTGGCCGATGAAGGCGTTGTAGTCAAAACTGGAACTGGAGACTAGGCGGCTGGCCTGTGAAGGTGTTGTAGCTGAAACTGGGACTGGAGATTGGGCGGCTGGCCTGTAAAGGCGTTGTAGCCAGAGTATCGGTGTTGGAACTGGGACTGAGACTGGGCGGATGGCCTATGAAGGCACTGTAGCCGGAAGCTGGAACTGGGGACTGGAGCTGGGCGGCTGGCCTGTGAAGGTGCTGTAGCCGGAATGCTGGAACTGGAGTCTGGAGCTGGCCGGCTGGCCTGTTAAAGCGTTGTAGCCGAAATACTGGAGCTGAAATTGGCGATGGCTGACCCTCGGGGGTGTAGTGGCCACCATTGTTGTGGAGTGATGCTGAGGTCGCCATCTGTGGGATGTCGCAGTTGACGGCTTTCATCAGTGAGGAGTAGAGAGGGAGAGAGTTTTTTTTGTTTTCTCTTTACCAGCTCTACCGCCCTTGCGGGTTTTCACCAGAGTTGGCCCCCTTTTGCTTTTTTCAGTATGCCCTTGTGGGTTTTTACACCGAGGGGTCACCGATTTTGCCTGAGACGCCCTCGCGGGTTTTTACCTCAGCTGGGTTAATGGTAATGTTTACCCCCAATCGCCTCCTTGTGAGGAGGACGACTGGGTCTGCCGAGGTATCTCTATTTTTAACCCCATTTTTTTTGACCTGGGATCCTTGTGGAGCGTGCTACTATGAGGAGACGTGACCTAGAGTTTATGTTGTTGATGGCTTGTAGCTGTTGTAGCCATGACTGTGGCTTTGACTGGTGGTCTGGGAACCGGTGAGCCTTAGTGGCGTTTTGCTGGAATCATGACTGGGATCTGGGAACTGGTATGCCTTTACGGCGTATTGCTGGAGTTATGACCGGGTTCATGGTGACTCGACCATGATAGGCTAGTGACTGGGAATTATGGGTTGATGGATTCTCACAATAGATGGATCTAAGGTTGTTGTTATGTAGAGGCCAATCGAGGTGGCGTGTAGGCTGAGGTTTGATGGAATGAATGACTGGACTAGTGCATGAATTGCTGGTGTATATGAGCCGACCATGAAGGTGTGAGGCCGGAGGAAGTGTGAGCCAACTGGGGTGGTGTATGGCTAAATGAGGAGCTAGAGAGGTGTACTAGTCAAAGACTGGTATAGGCCACCAAGGGAGGGGAGTGGCCCGGGGAGCTGGTTTAGGTCGAACGTGATGGTATATGGCCGACAGGGAGGTGCAGAGTTTATAAACTAGAGCAGGGGATTAGTCAGGGACTGGTGCAGGCCAACTGGCCGGGGATATGGTTGCTGAAAGGTGGGTAGCTGGTTGCCCCCAGCTGAGGGAGAAGAGAAATTTTATTTTTGTTCTCTTTACCAGCTCTGCCGCCCTTTCGATTTTTCGCCAGAGTTGGCCCCCTTTTACTTTTTTCGATGTGCCCTTGCAGGTTTTCACATCGAGGGGTTACCCAATTTTACCTGAGGCGCTCTTGCGAGTTTTCACCTCAACCGGGTTACTGGCCTTTTTTCCCCCAGCCGCTTCCTTGAAAAAGAGGGCGACTGAGTCCGCCGATGTATCTCTATTTTTAACCCCATTTTTTGTTATTTTTTTTGTTTACTTGAGAGCCTTTTAGCTGTTTGGTGACTGGCGCTGGGTGTCCTTAGCTTGCTGCTATCGAAGGACATTGCCGATGGGATCATTACTGTTGATCCATTATGTTGATGCTGGAGTTGCTTGTTGGGGCTTGGCTGGTTGCCAAGCAATCTGGGGCTTCACGTAGACCTTCAGGCTGGCTGATCCGCGTAGCTTGCAGTTGGAGCTCGAACTGAAGCTTGAGTGGATCGACTTTGGTGATGCAAATGCTGAGGTTCTGGGTTGTGGTGGCGTATAGGCCAAGAATTGACGTAGGCCGACCAAAGAGGTGTATTGGCCGAAGGTTGTGAATTTAACTGACTGAGAAGGTATATCGGTCAAGAACTGGGTGATGTGTAGGCCTACCATTGTGGTATTTTGGCAAGAGATCAGGTGTTGGATTGACTGTGGAGGTGTTTAGTCAAGGGTACGTGTAGGTCGACTATGAAGGAGGACGACCAACGTGGAGGCTTGACCAGCCATGACGGCATATAGGTCAAGGGGGGTAGCGGCCAACAGGGATAGTGTGAGACTAGGAGGAAATAGGTAGGTCGACCGTGATGGCGTATCGACCTGGATGTTGGGTGGTGACCAACCATGACGGTGTATTGGTCAAAAATTGGGTATGGGCCAATCGGTGTGGTATGATGGCCCGAGAAAGGTATGTTGACCCACTATTACGGTGGACCAGTCAGGGATTTACGGTGAGGTGGTTGGCTATTCCCAGAGAGGAAGAGATATTTTTCTTTTTCTCTTTACCAGCTCTACAGCCCTTTCGGGTTTTCGCCAGAGCTGGCCCCCATTTACGTTTTCCGATGTGCCCTTATGGGTTTTCACACCAAGGGGTTACCCGATTATGCCTGAGGCGCCATTACGGGTTTTCACCTCTGCTGGGTTTGCGGCCTTTTTGCCCCCAACCGCCTCTTGGAGAGAGTGGCTGAGTCCGTGAAGGCATCTCTATTTTTAGCCCCTTTCTTTTTTTTTTGTTTGGTACCTGCGATGTAGAAACCCGATAATTTAAAATGAGAAATAATTTTTTTAAATAAATTATACGATTAAAATTTTCATGAAATGATTAATTTACATTTTTACTAAGTGAAATAAAGAGGATTATTGAATTTACTTGAATTTACTTAAGGTAAAGTGAAAAATAAATGCTTTAACCCTTAGATAAATCATAGAAAGCCCAATAAAAGTCCATGTAATGGACTAGGATCATAATTGGCCCATTGGATAATCCATAATGGGCTAGATTAGTGGTTAAAAGATTAATAAAGGATAATTAGACCTTAAATTCGTAACACATGTTAAATGCCTTTTGAAAAGGATGATAATAACCCAATTTCTAGAAGATTGACTCAAGAATCAACCCTTACCTACCAGCCCACCTTGGACCAGCTATTTTTACATTGTTTTCACACCTAAGATGGACTAGATTAAGAAGAGAAATTGTATTTTTCTTCTAATTCGAACTTAATGGGTTTGGTGGAATTAGGCAAGGAATCTTGACAAATTTGGCCATGTTTTGGTTATAAATAGAGCCCCATTCGACTCTTAAACCATCCCTGGAAGTTAAGTCTATGCTGCTGCGAAGATTTATGGAGATTTGAAGGAGGAATTGGAAGATCAAAGGGTTTTCTTGTTATTTGGGGATATTCTTTAGATCCGACAAAAGATAGGTGTCTCTCAGGCTAAACTCCAATCAAAACATGCTATCTTGTGTATTTTTCTGTCCTCTTTCCATTGATAGCTCATTTATTAAATTCTGTTATGAAATGAGCAAGTTATGGTCATTTTATTGGAGGGGTATTCCCGTTTTTTCATCAGGTCCAGAACGTGCTATACCTAAGTAGCGCATTCTGAACGCGCCAGCCCAACCCAGCGCGTTCTTCATGAACGCGCTAGTCTATTTTTTATCATAGTGACGTACGAAAATTATTTCAGAATGTAAAAAGTATTTTCTATCATATTGATGTATAAAAAAAATTACTTTCAGCATGTTAAATCTATTTTCTTATCATATGGTTAATTAATGTATGATTAAATACTAATTTCTAAACTCATGATTTCAATTCATAAGTATATATGTTCCTTTATTAAAAGTTGTTCTTTACAAAAAAAATTGATGTTTTATGATTCTGAGATTATGTTAAGGTGTTTAAAATAATTCTAATAAAACCACTATCTTAATATTTCTTCCTACTTACCACTCATTTTTGAATTCTACGACTTAATGTCATTAAACATGATACTTAAAATGCGTTTTCCACTCTCCTTTGCAAATTATCACAATTTTTGCAAGATCTGTACTTGTTTACAAATGAGCTTGTTCTTGAAATTCTTTGGCCATATTGTGGAATTATATAGAAAAATGTCAGGGGCTATGGATCCCAATGAAATGACATTTAAATGCTAGTGTATAAAGGGGTTCTGATCTGATCCCACGGGCGAGGCAAAGTCTAAAAATAAACTGGTATTATAATGATCAGGTGCTGGCATTCACCAATACAGGGTCTATTACAGTTAGGGACAATCATACTGTCGTGAGAACCCCTAAGTGTATCATGATCTTGAAATTATCTTGTCATCTTGAAATTACTTGGAAATTCCTTATATAAAATTTCACACTTGAAATTCATGATCAATTACTTCATGACACGAATTGTTAAATTGTTAAATACTTGAAGATTGCCTGGCTTTAGAAATATAAAATCCAACTAAGCTTTTTGCTCACCCTACATTTTGGTTAATTGTTATAGGAAATGGAAATGAACAAGGGATTGGACAAGAGTGAATGAGTGTTTTCTTTTCCCTAGGATTTATGTAGATCATTAGTATTTTTACAAGGTTTATGTATTTGGAAAATTTGGAAGATTGTATCATGCCTTATGGCTTATAAATTAGTGATGTAAACCTTTATTTTGATGGAATAAAATTAGCAATTTCATCTTAGCTCTCTATCTTTAGAATTAAATTTGTACATGCTCTGACCGACACGAGTGCCTCGTAACTGCTCGCGGCTCGATTTTCTGCGTCGGGGCGTGACATGCGACCCTTGCGGCTGTCGTCCTTAGCTTGTCGCCGTCGGGGGACGTTGCCTGGGGGTTGCGTCGTTGGCGACTTGTTTCTGTTGTAGAAGCGACTATGGATCGATCCTCAACCGAGTAGCTCAGGACTTTAGGGTGGACCCAGAGAATGGCTGGTCTTTGCTATAGGTGGTTGGGACTTTGACTGGGATTTGGGTGGCTCGGCCTTATTGAACATGATGGCCGAAGCCACGCTTGGACAGGATGTCCGCCTGGGCGTTGCTATGCCTTGGGACATGGTAAATATCGAAGGGATAGACGTACCGCCAGGGTTTGCTGGTAGCCACTGGTGTGGACCCGACGGAGCTTTACTGGTGTCATCAGTTGGCGTTGGCAGGGATTCCACCGAGTCGTTAGTTGACGCATGTGGAGTTTCTTTGGAGCTACTGGGTGGGTGTCAGCGGGATTCACCCTCTTTCACTCTACTGGCTTTTGAGCTTGGTACCATTCTGGTGAGTGGAGGGACCTCTTGACTCGGGACCTCCGAATGGGTTGGGCCTCTTTTCTAATGACCCATAATCATTCGAGGGAGGACGAACGCTCCTCCTTGGAGTTGTCCCCATTGTTTTGGGTTGGAAGGCTAGATACTGGACCGGGGTGATTTCCCCCAGTGTCATACTGGTGCATCGGCTTCTCTGAGCCTCACTTAGTCTTCTGGAGGCAGGGGTGGCGGCGGTGGGTCACCCATTTGTACAGCCGCTATGGCACCCCTTTTTTGTTTGCAAGGCCGAGGTTGACTCAGCACCAATGTGGTGGACCGAACGAACCCGGTCCGGGGTTGTCTGGAGCATGGCATTTTTGGTGAGTGTCAGTGTAGTTGGAACTCGAGAGTGCAGTGCCCGAGCTGGGGCCGACAGAATGGCGACCCGAAACATGGCGTTCAGTTGGGCCGTCTGAGTTTTTCCCAGAACTCGGGGTTCGTGACCCATGTTGTGAACTGAGGATTGAATCCGAATACCTTTGTTTCTTCTACCAAAGTGAGAGTCAGGGACCTTGGTAGCCGCAACATCGGGAGGGTTTAGTCCATGCAACAGCGACATGGCAACAGCAACACAACAGGGATAACTAGGGGCAAAGAGACTGGTTCCGACGAGGAGGGGCATCCGCTCCTTGACTGGATTACATGACTTATATGCCATGAAAGGTATTTATATGGGGGCATGAGAGCCCAATTACAATTGCTTGCAAGCCACAAGACAATTCTGTCATTCATGACGGTCCCCGGGTCATTGCATTATTGTGCGGGTATTTCTGCATTTGTACGTAGTGTCCGTCAGAGGACCTGTGACTCAGCAGGATGGCGCCTGAGAGGCGTCACAATGTATTCCCGACATGGGAGAGTGTTGAGGTCTGGGCAGTGGGGGTGCCATAGGCACCATTGTGCGAGGGAAGTAGAGTGGTCGGGTGCCACGGACCCCGATGTGACTGGAGTAGCTGGCAGTCGGGTGCCGGGGGCACCTTTGTGACTGGAGTTGTTGGCAGTCGGGTGCCGAGGGCACAGTTGTGACTAGAGTTGCTAGCAGTCGGGTGCCGGTGGCACCGTTGTGACTGGGGTAGCTGGCAGTCAGGTGCCGGGGGCACCGTTGTGACTGGGGTAGCTGGCATGTCGGGTGCCGGGGGCACCGTTGTGACTGGAGTTGTTGAGCGGTCGGGTGCCGCGGGCACTGCTGTGACTGGATTTGTTGAGTGATCGGGTGTCGCGGGCCCCGATGTGATTGGAGTTGCTAGAAGTCGGGTGCGGGGGGCACCGTTGTGACTGGAGTTGTTGAGTGATCGGGTGCTGGGGGCATCGCTGTGACTGGAGTTGTTGAGTGATCGGGTGCCGCTGGCCCCGATGTGACTGGAGTTGCTGGAAGTCGGGTGCCGTGGGCACCATTATGACTGGAGTTGTTGAGTGATCGGGTGCCACGGGCCCCGATGTGACTGGAGTAGCTGGCAGTCGGGTGCCGGGGGCAGCGTTGTGACTGAAGGAGGCGGGCGCCGAGAGACCTCGCTGGTCGTGCTCTGGGCCCGGTGTGACTGGAGTCGGGTGCCGGAGGCACCGTTGTGACTGAAGTTGTTGACAGGCGGGCGTCGGGAGACCTCGATGGTCGTGCTCAGGGCCCGATGTGACTGGAGTCAGGTGCCAGAGGCACCGTTGTGACTGAAGTTGTTGATAGTCGGGTGCCGGGGGCACCGTTGTGACTGAAGGAGGCGGGCGCCAGAAGACCTTGATGGTCATGCTTGGGGCCCGATGTGACTGGAGTCGGGTGCCGGAGGCACCGTTGTGACTGAAGGTGGCGGGCACCGTGAAGAGGCTGAGACCCGAGTACAGGTGCATGTGTTCAACTGGTTTCATGCTATATGAGAGCCACGTAGGCTTTACAAATGGGCCAAAGAGGCCAAAGTACAACTGGCGCAAGCCACGGGACAATTCCGACACGCAGGTCGGTCCCCGGGTTGATGCTAGATAAGGCGGATATCTGCGTGTTTTACAGAGGGTCCCTTTTGTGGCACGGGCCATGTTTGCTTCGCCAAATGAGGGGCTATGACTGGATAGCTGGATAAAACATCAGGCTAGTGTTTGGGCGAGGGTCGATCACGGCTCGAGTCGAGCGGTCGGACGTGGCCTCGTGACTGCGGGGAAGCGTGACGTCATAGCGCGTGCATAGTTGCGATCGGCGGGCATCCGAGGGGAAGTCCCGGCATGAGGGGGCGTTCACCCTTGTCATAACGTCACACATGCAGCGGGGGTAGACTTGTGTGTCATGGCGGAACACCGTGTGAGGGAAGGACACACGACATACCCTCAGCGTCCTTAGCCGACGACCAAGTCACCCACACAATTCTCCTTGCTCGTTGCCTAGAGCCGCTTGAAGCTTGGAGATCACCGGAAGCCTTGATGCACGCATGCCATCTCTCTTCCATTGAGCCCCTAGGAGGATTTTATAGGGGGACATGAAGGGTCATGGGGGGGTTTATGCGGACCAGCTAAGGGGGGTGAGCTGGTCCGCGCAAACCCAAGTGAATAGTGTCACTTGAAGTTACATGGGCTAAGAGAGGGGAAGGGGTTTACGCGGACCAACTCAGGGGGCTGAGTTGGTCCTCGTAAACCCACCTTGGATGGGGGTTTACGCGGACCAGCCAGGGGGCCTGGGCTGGTCCGCCTAAACCCCCTTCCCCAAGGGGTTTAGGCGGACCAGCCTGAGGGCCCAGGCTGGTCCACCTAAACCCCACCTGGGGGGGTTTAGGCGGGCTGGTTCTTTTCTTTTTTTGTTTATAGAAAATTAAATTTTTTTAATTGAATGGGGGGTTTTCGCGGGCCAGCCCGGGGGGGGGGGGGTGAGCTGGTCCGCGTAAACCCCCCCCCCCCCATGGGGGGATTTAGGCGGACCAGCCTGGGGGCCCAGGCTGGTCCGCCTAAACCCCCTCCCCAAGGGGGTTTAGGCGGACAAGCCAGGGGGCCCTGGCTGGTCCACCTAAACCCCCCCCCAGGGGGGTTTAGGCGGGTTTGACCGAGTGTTTACCGTAGGTTTGATCGCGGGTTTGACTGGGGTTTGACTGAGGGTTTGACTGGGGTTTGACTGGGGTTTGACTGAGGGTTTAATTGAGGGTTTGACTGGGGTTTGACTGAGGGTTTGATTGGGGTTTAATTGAGGGTTGACTGAGAGTTTGACTGGGGGTTGATTGAGCGTTGACTGGGGGTTTGACTGAGGATCTGACTGTGGTTTGACTGAGGGTTGACTAAGGGTCATGAGTCGAGCTCCGACTTGCTGTAGGGTGGCTAGATCATACACGTCCACCAGGTGCTCGGGGAAGTTCCCGACAGGCCTGTGCGGGCCATGTAAGGGTGCTGTGAGCTCCTGAAGCTTGTGCTTGGTCCCAGTCGGGTCTTCCTTTAACTTCAGAGGGCTGGAAGGAGGCGACTCGAGGGTAGATCCCGGCCTTGTTGCTGGGTGCCACATGGCATGGTTTGTTGTTAGGGTGCCCCCGGGTCGGCTCGGGTAGCTATATTGAACGCGGGCAAACCCGTAAACTGAGTGATCGGGGGTGGACACGATCGATCGTTGATGTTTCCGTGGGTCACAGCTAGCTGGTTAGGACCCTCGGTTGGGCCCGGTGACTGGGGCGTCGACATGACGATGCATTTTATTTGGTGATCGGGGTGACCCTTGCTCCTTGGCGAAGAATCGTATGAAGCAGCAGGCTGTTCTGAGTCCTGAGTTAACCCTATTATTGAAGCATCGGCGGTGTGATACCGGATGCAGGGTGTTCAGGGGTGATCCCGGGATCTTCACAGAGTGCCGTAAGGTACGTCAGGTTGTCCTGAATCTCGAAACCGACCCGGTTGTCGAGAAACTGGCTGGCATAGTGCCATTTGCTCGGGGCTGATGCCGGGTTGTTATGTTGCGCTGCTTGACCCGGTGACACGTCTCAATTTCCGAGCACAACTTGACTGGTAGAGCAACTTTGGCAATGTGCCATTTTGCTCCATTTAGAGAGTATTTCCCTATGCTTAATCCTCGATTAATTTGAGAAAATAAGCTGGTGCCAACAGATAAGCTCCGGGGACTCTAAGAAATCATGATCTCCAAGACTCAAATAGAATGGAACAATAAAAATTGGCTCGAAATCCATCCAAGAAGGCTCCAAAATAATGGCTAATTCGGGACATCAAAAATGATGAATAAGAGAAATGACGTAACTTGCGGGCTAAAAATGGGTGTCAATAGATGCCCATCCTTGATGTCCGCTTTGTAAGGGAACGAGCGAAAGCGACGCGGAGGCGGAATGGAAAGGTGATGGAGCGAAAGAGATAGCGACGTGAAATGGAGATGACGCGGAGATGAAGCGAAGAGAAATGATAAGCTGGCATCAAGGTAAAAGACACTCGTCACAACCAACAAGCAATAGGAATTCTCCCGAAAATACCGAACTAACCACAAGGAATGATTGACAACGATGAGACATGTTTGGAGAACTAAACTAAGGGAAAGGAAACACGATCAGCCACATTGGGGACACAATCCACGGACAATGAGTGGGTCAGCAGGAAACACAGCATAAGAGCTGGAAAAGGAGAATAAGACTGAGATAAAATCCAGACAGGAATCATGCTGGCCAACCAGACCAAACGGTAAGATCATAGAAATCGTTCAAATTCGGAGTGGAATGAAGAATCTCTTATCCAAGAAAAATGAGATGCAATTAACCATTGCTGAGGAGAAACCTTGAACGGAACACGAGATGTGAATGCTCAAAAAAATGACATGATGCATGCTATACTAAAATAAAGAAATCATCAAAACGAATGCAAAGAAAGATAAAATAGAAAGTACTCAAGGATATTATTGCTAGACTGAGCCAGGACGGGGTCAAGAGTCTTCTTACAACCACGGCGTGCGAGACAGAGTCCATCGTCCCCCACCCGACTCAACCGAGCGGCCTATCCAACGATTAACCGTATGCTCTTAGATCATCATCGTTTTTGTTAAAGGGGAACATCAGATCCTAAAACACACGGCCAACCAGCCGGTCCTTGAGAGGCTATAATAACGTATATATACCATATAGTAATGCAACAATGAGAAGGGATAGAGAGCCATACCTGACTTACCTGCACAGGCGAAGCGGCAATTTTTTTGAATTTTTTAGATTTTGTTTTGATTTTTGTCGATTTTCAAATAAGGCAACAATAATATGAATGAACATGATAAACAAGCATGAACATAAGGACGATAAGATAACGCTCAACTGAACGACCGAAAACACAACATAACATAATGATCAAACGAATGGAAAATAACACAACAAGCACATATGCAATGGCATGAACAAACCACACGTATGCAAGATGAACGTGGGGGACAAGACAACAATGTAATGGGACAACACACGGTTGGGATAATAACATGATGGATGACCACACTGTTAGGACAACACACGAGACATAGAAGGATGACTAACAACATATGCAAGACAACTAACATCACGTGGTGAGGAACAAAATAACATGCGTGGGATGACACAGAGAGACATAAACACGTGACAAGGACACGATGGGACAAAATATATGACAAATATGCCCTTCAATCAAAGCCCAAGATCAGACGAAGCAGAACCGCCATGTTCATAGTCGTGAGGCAAAGCCCTCTTATATAGATATAATCATTGCTAACAAAAGTTGAGAAGGACACTAGTTTCAGAATAAATCGAGGGATATGATTGAAGAAGGAAACAGATCAGAAGATGTGAACATGAGACAGATATAACAAAATATGGAGCAAGAAAAGCTTGAGTACCTGCAACCTGCACACTTAGCAAACAGATTACGTATCTGTTCTCAAAATAAAATGTAAAAGATAACTATTTTTAGATTTTTCAATTTTCTTGATTTTTTGGGATTTTGAAAATATTTGATTTTTTGTTGTTTTTTGAACAATATTTCATTTTTTTGGAATCTCATTTTTTGGATTTTTGACAATATCGCATTTTTTTAGATTTTTGACAATATCTCATTTTTTAGATTTTTGATAATATTTGATTTTTTTAGATTTTGAAATAGCAATCCGCAGCACCCAAAGACATGCTCGAACTACTAGCCAGGGATCGTCGTCCCTCCCCTCTCATTAAAGACTTCCCTTGAGCAGGGCGTGCATGTGAGGGTGGCTTACCACAACCAACCGCTTCTAAAGAACGGTGCCCCTATTAAGGCCATACCGGGATACAACCCAGCCTAAGAGGGAGAAATAGAAGAAAAATTAGAGACAAGCTTCGTGCATGATGGGAGATATCAAGGCTCGAATTCCTTCTAAGGCACTACCCCTCAAAGAGATAGTCTGTTGTGCCGGGGCTTTGTGTCTTTGATTTTGAGACCCATATTTACTAGGCATGCATGCGACCGGGCTCATGACGTCCTGTGGGACTTTACCACTCTTGCCATACCTTTGATTTATAATTTTGCATTGACTAATTTTTCATTTTGGTAGCCCTTATTGGCCAGATATGACATGAAAGCTCATTTTTGAGGGTCAAGACTGCCCCTATTTGAGACCTCTCTCGTATTAGAGAGCGCCTAGGTTGGTCATCTTATCCATCAATCTCTTGCACTCGGCCGAGCAGAGAAAAGAAAAGACATTTGTACATATCCAAAGTATGGCCAAAGCAGCAACGGTGTGCCTTAGAGGAATCGGCTATGGCTTGCTATGAAGTGTGTGAAAAACTCATGCTCAAAGGTCACCCTTAACGACCGCGGAAGGAACTGGACTCCCAGCACGGAGCTATCACCAGCCTAAGGATGCTGCAGAAGCAAACTCATTTGACTAAGCTTAACTAAGTAAATTTCTAAAAGCCACTTAACCATGTTGGGGAATAGCATTATTATAAGCGTGTGTAGGAGTAAGAGAGATAATAGCGATGATAACACTTTCTTGCACAAAATGACGATACCTTCCAAATCCATGGAACGGAAACCAGCATCCTAAAGTGATCTTGACCATCGAGCTTTTGAGAAACACGAGCTTTGTACTCCTTACTTGACAGGATAAAGATGAGATGATAGCAAAGGATCAAAGATTCCCCTACACGGAGGAGCGGCAGACATCAAACTGGACGAATAAGGATAAAAAAGAAGAGATACGAGGGCTAGAACTCCCTCGTTAAGGTGCAGAGACCTTGATAACAAGGAATCAAATACAGAAGAAACCAGATTAGCTGAGATCAAGGCGGACTAAAGCCTCGAAAATAGCAAGAGAAAGGGCAATGACCCCAAAAGGGTGAAGAGGATAGAATAGAAAGACAACGAGAGGATTGCTGTGAAGATGAGGAAGGAGGAGAATGATCATCCGACATGGGCGGAGAAGGAGAGTAGTAGTCATCCAGTAGGGCCAGAGAAGGAGAATTGTAATCACCCGACAAAGTCGGGTAAGAATCAAAAGCAACACCCGAAAGTCCCGGGGAAGAAGAATCAGGGGAAGTCCCAAGATCGGGATGGAAGGATGACATAGGCCTAGGGTGAGGTCTAGCATCATGAGAGGAGGGATAATCTGGAGACTCCGAATGGAGAGGAGAAGAGGAAGAGTAGGGCCTTACAGACCCTAGAAGAGAGGAGAAGATCATAGAAGTTGGATCTGAAGAGGGGAGATACACCACCCAAGGGTGGGAGATGAGCAAAAGAAATGATGAATAGAAAGGAGAAGAAAAAGAAGTGGACCCCTGAATGCACAATCGACGGCCATTGAATTTGCGTCGTCGCCTCTTCTTGGTAGAAATCTCTTGAAAATGGACCCGCCTGGTGCGTGCTTATACCTTCGGGCTTGTTAATATGTAATACCTTCTCAAATAACGGGCCCACCTAGCAGACGGCCTGGCCTGACTGTGAACATACAGCTTCATCAGGGCGGTTGCCCATAGACCCACGGTGTTAACAGTATGTGGACATTCTTGAGCAAGTGACTGCTTAGAATGATGAATATCAGAAAACTACGGAGCTTTGTCACTTGGCACAAGCAACATGAGATTTGGCAACTCTACTAGGAAATCAGGTCTGAAGCATAGCTCCCTTGATAAAAGAGCAGTACGAGATCGAGGGAGAATAATACATGGCGTTGACATGGCCGGCGTACTGATAAATCAAGAGAGATTGCATAGGATGTGCAGAATGTCCTTGGAAAGTGCAGAAGATACGGAAAACTTCCCCTTGAATATAGAACTCATCAATCTTCTGGCAGTCGTACGCATTAGCATAATGCGGGTAGAGAACCCTTCTTGACCAACGAACTGAACAGCAATCGAGCGAGAGGAAATAACAGCATCAACGATAAACCTACTGGTGAGCAAGGAGATTGTCACCGGCCTCGCTTATGAAGAAATTGGCACTAGTGCGAGGGAACTCTTCTTGACAACCATCTTCGGAAGTATAGGCTCATCAGTCCCAAAGTAGCCCGAGACTAGGACCCGGATCGGCATGCGGTAGATGAAATCTTGAATCATGAATGGAACAACCGACACTGAACTACCCTGACTCGGCTCATTGTCTCCCTGGGGATTAGACCCGAGGGGCACCAAAGAGAGCGCACACCCACTCCGTGGGGTGGAAGTAGATGAAGAAATGGATGTAAAAGGCTTAGAGGTCATGGAATGTTTAATGGGGATGGCGTGTTTAGGTGGAGGCAAAGGGGTTGTGGGTGAAGGCGAAGGCGGAGCAGGAGCTCGCTCAGGCTCATGTGAAGATGATGAAGGGGATGGCAAAGGCGGCGGAGATGGTGGAATTGATGGAATAGTCAATAGAGATGGTGATGGAGATGGAGGTGGAGAAGGTGATGTAGGCAAAGGGGAACGTCATGGTGTCCACCATCGACGTATCGATACAACACGCCGAGCGGTGTTGGGAGTGGAAGCGGTGGTGGCAATGGAGGAAGAAGAGGCAGTGGAGGCACTAGCCTGAGTAAGAGCCTGGGTTGGTGGAGGTGACGGAGATGGTGTTAGAGGTGGCAAAGATGGGTTAGATAACGGAGTAGGCGATGGAGCGGGTGCATCGCTAGATAAAGAACCACAGGTGTGCCCCTGGCCTTGTAGGGATGGGGACGGCTGCTGTGCTTCTTGTTGTTGCTGCTTGTTGCGGATATGTAGAATAACTTCATGAATAATGGCCCAGTCAATCATTTTCTTGGCTTCCAAGCCATAAATAAACTCTTGGAATTTGGGGTAATCCTCAACCAAATGCCCCTGTTGGCGGTGATAATCACAGACCTGAAGCATATTCCCGGCCACGGGTTGGCAAGGAACAATTGGAGGGAGCGGCAACGCGTGAGTGGCCATCAAATCCCTAAAAATGTTTGTAAAAGACTCTGGCAACGGAGGGTGAGGAGCCTGCTTCGGGCTAGGGGGATACCGAGGGATATGGGATGAAGATGGTTATGGGGGTTACGTAGGTAATGACGCATGGCTAAGGGAAGGATTAGGTAGTGGCATATGCGGAGTGGAGTGGGAAGCTATGTAGACGGCATCCACATGCTCAGGGTGTGGAATTCCCCTGACTGGAGGTAGAGATGGAGATGGGTATGTGGATGCGGAGGGATGACTCATGGAGGAATATGCGAGTGATTGATATGTGGGGGTTTATGGCTGACTCGTGGAGGGTTGGTATGCAGAAGGTGTATGTTGATATGTGGAGGGAGATACAGATGGCGGGGTGTTAAAAGGCGGAAAAGGCTCGAGGTCAGGGGAATCCTGGAGTTGTTGGCAGATGAAGCGGGCTCGGCTATAAAGTTGTTGCCAGCAGGTAATAACATTGAGGGCTAAGATAAACCGATACTCGGGCATCGCATTGGATATCAGCATCTTGATTTGTTCTTGCTCCGAAATGTGCCTCGGGACCTGCGCGGCAAGGCGACGCCAGCAGTCGGCAAAGGTGCAGAAATCCTCTACGGGCTTCATCATCTCATGGGCCAGATCCACCATAGAATACCTGGGCTCAACCTGGTCCTGATACTCCTGAATGAACTTCTCTTGAACCATATGAAAATTCACAATCTACTCTTACGGAAGAGAAAAGAACCAATCCCGAGTCGGGCCTTCCAAAGATAGACCAAATAAATAGGCCATTAAGCGTTGGTCATGTCGAAACTGGTCCGACTCATAGAGGAACTCCTTCAAGTGCACGTAGGGGACACCGACTCCACCATAACGACGATATGCAGGAAATTGTGAAGATGGTGGAACCCGAAGACCTTGAAATGTGAATGGAACACTTAAAGAGGACTTGGGATCGATCCGACGTTGGAGTTCATCAAGCTGGCGTTGGGCTTGAGCAATCATCTCCTGAGTAGGGAGAGACCGGGGGTAATGTGGGCCAATTTGAGCAAGAGGTTGCGAATTCGGACCAGGATGACGGTAATGGGCCGGATAAGAGGATCCAGGCTGAGAAGAAAAAGGGCCCATTCCGGGAGTGGAAGGGTATGCGGGCCTAAAAGAAACATTGGCATATGGATTGAATGGGCCAACAACAACATGGGCGGAAGAATGAGGCCCATTAAGAGAATAAGGCCCATTAGAAATTGGGCCAGCGGCATATGAAAGAGAAGAAAGAGGCCCATGAAGGGTAGAGGGCCCATTATGAGAAGAAGGCCCATTAAGATAAAATGAAATGAGGCGCTGGGCTTGGGCCGGATCCATTTGGCAAACAAGGCTTGAAAGATGGTCCATGAGATTAGCCTGTTCCTCGGAGGGATCAGAGGGACCATGGGAAGATGGGCCCGCGTAGGAAGAGGATTCCACGCGAGAATAGGAAGAAGATTGAGAAAAAGAATGATACAAAGGGTTGGAATGATGCTCCATGAGGGCAAATGGAGACTTAATAGAAGGATATCAAAGAGAATATAGGTGGGGAAGCAAGGGCTTGATGGACTTGAGGACAATAGGGGACTGACCCACTAATACAAAGACCAATGGACAACAGACCACGGGATAATGGACCAGACAGTGAACACACAAAATGGGCTAGCCTAAATGAACCTAACAACAGTAAAACATGTGGATGCAACACAAAACACCACTAATGGGCTTGGACAAGCCCAAACAACACAAACAATGCAATGTGAGAATTTTCACCCAAGTCAAACAAGTTGATATGATAGGAAATATTTTAGGTGTTTTAATAGACCTTTTAATGATTTGAATTAGGATAATTCCCTCAAGATAGAAATCCTATGGGAATAAGGTCCAAACTTTCGGTTGACTAAGGTTATACTTATGCAAATGCAAGCCTAAGGGGTGGAAAAGGTACAACCGGCCCGGCATCCGTGTGGGAATCCACGGCTCACGGGGACTTATGGAGGTCCCGGATAAGATCACCTAGTCGACCCCAAGGAATATGGAGGCGAGAGGATCACTTACCAAGGGGGAATACAACTATGATATGCAATGTATGGCCCTATATGCACCGGAGTGCATGTAAATTCTATCTTAAAATTAGAAAATCAAGACTAGATTAAACATTACAAACATGATCCAAATAAGACAAATAATATATGAATGGAAAGACAATACAAAGGTCTACACAACGGGCCCAAGAACAGATTAATCTGACCCCGGAAGGTCAATCAAATCACTGAGCAAAGTTGCCCCATTGAACCTGTGCGCAGACCACATGCAGATTTGATGGACAAAATGCTAAAATGATGACAATTTTTAACTAAGCAAACGTGACCCAAATGATGCAAGTACTATATGGATTGAAAGACAATACAAAGGTCTACACAACGAGCCCAAGAATAGAGCAATTGGACCTCGGGAGGTCAATTAAATCATCCAAAAAAGTTGCTCCCGTGAACTTGTGCGCAGACTGCATGCAGATTTTATGCACAAAATGCTAAAATGATGACAATTTTTAACTAAGCAAATGAGACCCAAATTATGCAAATAAGCTATGTATGAAAATACAATACAAAGGACTATCCAATGAAATAAAAATCAGTACAATCAGACATCAAGAAGGTAGTCAAATCACTGAGCAAAGATGTACCTGTGAACCTGTCCCTGCACCTGCCTGCAGAACTTATGCACAAAACTCAAAATGTTGGACAATATTAGAATATGAAAATGTTAACCAAATGCTACAAATGATATATGGATAGAAAGACAATACAAAGGGTTATCCAACGGAATAAGAATCAGCGCAATCCGACCCCGGGAGCAAAAGTTATGCCTCGATGAATATGGCCCTATGAGCATGCGCGCAGGACTGCCAAAACCTGTAACAGTCAACCAAATGACCGTTACATTCATGTGGCGGTCTACTATAGGACCGTCACACTACTAGAGCCCTTAAAACGCCCCAAACAGTTGAAGAATGGATAAAATAGCACCTAAACATGCTCATGCACACACCCAACTTACAAAAGAGCATTAAAACAAACGTGATGGGCATTGGTGTCCCACGGTGATCGCCAAAAAATTGTAGATTTGTTTATTAGACTATCCCGCCCCCTTCAACTAAGCATGTGTATATGCACATGAACGAGCATGAACCGGCACGAAAGTATACACAAAAGGGGGTTAAATAGACATAGAAACATACCGTGATCGCCACCAAAGTCACAACAATGCCAAAGGAATGAAGAGATGGAGGAAACGACGTTGAGTACCTTGGAAAAAGATGAAGACTTGATCGCGCTTGACAAAGGGGTGCGGGGGATGATGTGGATTCAAACCTCCTCGTCTTCCAGCCGGCTAGAAGAAGAGGGCCTCACGTTCATATCATGCTCTCCTGCAAAACAAAGACAAAATACAAAGGCAAAAACCCATTAGATCATGAAGTGTAGTATCAATCCCGGAGTGATAAAATAGTGGTAGAAATTGAAGGCAAACTCACCGGGGGAGGTTTTTAACCCCTGTGGAAGGGTGGAAAGAATAGGCGTGTGTGTTGTGCATGCATGAGATTTGAAATCACGAGATTTGGTTGAGAGAATAGAGAGAAATCATTGATGCAAAACGGGGAAAAACACATGTGTAGCATAAAAGTGTAGAAAACTATGGTGATCTGTGATTTTGAGAGGAGGAGAACTAAGCGTATAGACAACCAAATTAAGCCTAGAAGGATGCAATTGAATGCTAATACTTCCCTCTTCAAGTCAGGGTCGAAGTTGTGAGTTGGAGTTGCAGCATGGCTTTGCCCCACGTCCGGAAAGAGCCCTTCTTTGCAACTGTGAACTAGGCAGTTTTTATAGAGGTTACAGAAATTCCAGAAAGTTCTCCTAAGATTTTAGAGGATAGAGTCCACCAAAATTCATGTTCTATGGATCAATCTTGAGATAATACAAAGGATAAGAAGTAGGAACAAGTGTGACTCAATTTGGTGGAAGGATCTAGAAGATGTGGCTTCTAGAAGGGAGCCCTTGAGCTTAATCTGCAGAGTTTGTGTTGAACTAGGATGCATAAATCCCCAACTTTCATCCGCATTTCTGAGCAAGATAGCCAATGAAAATCTGAGATCTATAGATCAAATTCAAGATAATATAAAGGAGAAACCATAGGAATAAACGACGCTCAATTCGTAGTAGAATTCAAGAAGTTATGGTCTCTGCAAGTGGGCCACAGCACACAGAAACGGAGCAGAGTCCAGCACGAATTGGACTCTCGGTGTGCGTAGCGGTCTATCGTAAGACCGTCAGGCTCTGGGAGTCGAACGGGGTGATTTCGGGCAAGTTTGGGTGTAACGGTCTACTAATAGACCGTCACTTAGGCTCTGGCAGTCTTACGATAGACCGTCACATGGGCTGTGACGCTCCACTACTAGACCTTCACATGGCCCTGGCGCACCACCAATAGACCTTCACACCGATGGAGGAACATTCTGGGCAGATTGTGCGCGACCTCAGAAATTGAAGCATATCTCTCAAACGGTGCAGAACTAGCGAAAGTGGTAGAAGAAGAAATTGTAGATAACGGAAGGAGAAAACAACTTTCATGAAGAAAGTAAGATGAGAAAATGGTCATAAGAGAGAGAAAATGAGGCGAGAATAGAGATAAAATTCTGGGACGCAGGTGAATAGCATAACACTCCAGAAAAGCACAAATAACTTGAAATCGGTGGGGAACTGGCCAATGGCGTAGAAGAAAAAGTTGTAGATCGTTGAAAGATGAAAAACTTTGGTGAAGACTTTTGAAATAGAGGAACAGAAGGAGATGAAAAATGACCACTTTCAGGACTACGCAGCGGGAGAGAGCCGAATGCTTGAAGGAAGCTGGCCTAAATGGGTCGTAAGTCAACTTGGAAGCCGAAAGTTGATAAGACAAGTTCCGGGGACTCTAAGAAATCATGATCTCCAAGACTCAAAGAGAATGGAACAATAAAAATTGACTTGAAAACCATCCAAGGAGGCTCCAAAAGATTGGCTAATTCGGGACATCAAAAATGATGAATAAGAGAAATGACGCAACTTGCGGGCTAAAAACGGGTGTCAACAGGTGTGGCATTACACCGAAGTGCATAACTTGCTTGATTATGGCATTCCACGACTCGTGCTTGACTTGACTTGACATGACTTGCGTGGCCCGGAATGGGTATTTACTTGCTTGATATTAAAATAACCAATTCACATGACATGACTCGATATTTACATGCTTGACAAACTTGATATACTTCACATGATTATCTTGAAATTTTGCTAGTTCATCTCTATTAATTCTTGATATTCTACTCTCGTCTCTATCTTTAGTACATGCATCGCTATACTTGCATAGTTCATGGAACATGTAACTTACTTAAAGCAAGCTTGATCTTGAGATATAATTCCTACTGAGCGTTCACTCACCCTAGTTTGTCCCCTATTTTTTAGGTAACTCCGATGACGAAGATCATTCGGACGGGAATGAGAATGAGTGAAGAGTCTAGAGCCACCCGAACATGGAAGCGTCTACCTGGTCGTGTCTTTTCCTATTTCTTGAGTCAATTATTGTATTTTTCCTCTTTATTGAGTCTAGTCATCAATGGATTATGTAATGGTTATACTTTTGGATATTGGTGTTATTAATGAATAAAGGATTTAGTTTATTATCTTTACTTTTGCGCACTCTGTCTATAAGGTCGAATTCCTTATGCTCTGATTGACATGAATGATATAAACTCGTCACGCATATTGGGTTCCTTCCGCTCTCGGCGCGTGACAGCTTTTGTGCTATCAGAGCCTAAGATACTCAATTCCTAGGAAACAAATACTTAGAAAGAATTGGATCAAAGACATAGAAAGAATATTCCATGTGATGCAATGCACGAACGAAAAGAAAGTATTATTAACAACCTTCCAATTTGAACGGGATGCCCAATTCTGGTGGGAATCGGTAGAAGCTACCTTTCCCCAAGAACACGTTACAAGGGGTGAATTTGTTGACTATTTCAACAACAAATACTTTTCGGATCGTATCCATGAGAAGAAGGCTGCGGAGTTTGCTGCATTGAAACAAAGGACCTTATCGGTAGCCGAATACGAGGCCCAATTTTCAAGGTTGTCCCAATATGCACCACATCTGGTGGGAACCAAGAAGATGAAGGCTAGGGGATTCCTTAATGGGCTTCGGCCGAAATACATTACTCAACTAGCGCCGATGGACATTCAAGTCTACTCGGAGTTGATAAGGCGAGCCCAATTATTGGAAGATGCCACGGAGCTGTCCTACCGGATATGTGGGAAGGATAAGAAGGAGCACGTTACAAGCTTCGATACTTTCAAACCTACTTTCAACAAGAAGAGGTCGAGCATTGGAGGAGATTCCTCCCAAGAGAAGAAGTTTAAGAAGAATAACAAGCCCTTCTCTATTACTGCCACACCTTCCAAAGAGGTGTGCAAGCACTGCGACAAGGCTGGCCATATGGCCGATGACTAGAAGAGACTGGGAGCTTGTCTCCGATGTGGGAGCCGTGACCACTGAATTCCCGACTGTCTCTTATTAAACGAAGAAGCTAATGAAGAGAAGTGCCCGGTCAAGAAGTAAGCCCGTCTCCAAGCGCTTCAAGAGGCGGAGCAAGATGAAGGTGGACTTGTGGAAGGTACATTAAAGATTTGTTCTAAGTCTACTCATGTCTTATTTAATATTGGCGTGACTGATTCCTTTGTTTTCAAAAGTTTTGCTGATCCATTACCTATGGAATCGGAATGGATAGATTTAGTTATTTCCACTCCTCTAGGAAACGAATCCGAGATCTCACACCATTATCTAAGCTGTGAAGTTACGGTGAAAGGGAAAAATCTACCTGCCGACCTGATATGCTTAGATATGGACAAGTACGATGTCATACTAGGAGCCGATTGGCTATCCACACACAAGGCAGTAATAGATTGCCGAAAAGTCAAGGTAACGTTTAAGGAATTCCCGAACTTGTCTAAACTAGTCCTCGGAGTCGAAACAAGTCACCCCTTATTTCAGCCCTCCAAGCTAATAAGCTCTTAAGAAAGGGATGCGTGGCTTTCATAGCTTTTGTAACCACCACGGAAGTTAAAGAGTCCAAGATAGTGTAAGGTTTCGACCAGAATGCGCAGCGAAAATCATCGAAACCTAAGATTGCATATCATTGCCGATTTTTTAAAATCGAACAAGATCGTTAATCCCGCGATGTGAAGAATGATTCTTTACCTTTGCGGGGTTGAGAATCTCCCAAAATCTCGAAGACGAACGAGAGGAAGATCCTGAGGTCGCGAGCCGTTCAAGAGTCCGGCCTCTAAACGTATCCACACGAGCATTGGAAGTATACGGGATCTCCTCCACGATCTCCACACGCCGACCCGATCTCAACACCACCATCCACCAGGGAGGAAGGAGAGAGAAGGAGGGGGCGCCCGTTGGAGAGAGAGAGAGGAGAGAGGGCGGCCAGGGTTCAACCTTGTAGCTTGGCCAGTGTTTCTCCCTTCAGCGTATATTTATAGACCTTTGGCATTTTTCACAAAAACCCAATAATGGTCTATACAATTCACCCATCCCGGTCTGTCCAATACTCTATTGTGTCTGACCCTCTAGGCCCAATAGTCTGTTTGGTTTTCCAGCCCATTAACTAAAGAACTCCTTCTTAACTTAATTAATTTAATCCATTAACTCTTAATGGAATTAGCGGGCTTTCCGATCAAGAAAAGCACCAAGCAACGCCTCGTGATCCCAAATGACATTGGGGATAAGCAACCCACTCTGGAACCTTTCCGTCTATAGATTCCACATAGCTATAGATCCTCATTCATCCAATGCCCCACATGGACTAGGGTATGGTCAAACTGTCAAACCATATTGAGTCCTGGCTCAACTGAATCCTGTACTCCAAACTAGTTCATTAGAAAAACTCCTTTTTCATAATGAACTCCCGTACCTTGGCCAGGGGATTTTCCGAGTATAGATCCGTAGGGCATTCTCTGTCATATATTATACTGAGAGTGAATGATCCCATGTTGTCAAACTAATTGCCTTCGCACGAGTTCCACTGAGTCCGAATAACTAATTGTACAAGACCACTTAACAGAAGTCCATAAGTCCGTAATCAAATACTCAACATCGCTTATGCAAGACATCTTTAGTGACTCAGGTCTAGGATCCAATTGTGCTACTGAGACATAGAATAGCCTGATTAATAGCAGGTATGATTACCATTCAGGAATTCTAGATCGGGTCAGTTCAGTGTACTCATTCCACTAATGAGCACCCACACATGTACTTCAGTGTCTCCACACTGATGATTATGAGAACAATCACACCCATCATATAAGTAAGTATCTTGTTTGCCAGTCTATCCGGATCTTCAATGTCCCTTCTTGAAGATCCTATGACTGGGAACATTTAGAACATGTGCATCTAGATGACTGATCTCATTATCATAATCTCATTATGATCCAGTCATCATCGCATAGGTTTCGGGACTTCATCACATTTGAATTATTAACACAAATTAAATGCAACGAATAAATGTCATTAATATAAATATGAATAAGATATTACAAGAAATGTCACCATCACATCTCATGTGATTGGCTTGTAGGGCATACATTTCTATCAATCTCCCACTTGCACTAAAGCCAATCACCCACATTGTTTGATCCCCATCAGCCCTAGGTGACACTCAAAAGCACTTTGAGTCAACAGCTTAGTTAATGGATATGCAATGTTATCACTGGAAGACACTCTCTAAATTACAACATCTCCTTTAGCTATTATCTCTCTGATCAGGTGGTAACACCACTGAATATGCTTCGATCTCTGATGAGACCTCGGCTCCTTTGCTTGTGCAATTGCCCCATTATTATCACATAATAAGGGGACCGGATCAGAGATGCTCGGGAAAACTCCAAGCTCTTCGATGAACTTCTTCATCCAAACTACTTCTTTGGCTGCCTCAGTAGCAACAATGTACTCAGCTTCGGTCGTATAGAATCAACAGTGGTATCTTCTTTGAACTTTTCCAACTCAGTGCCCCACCATTCAGGGTAAACACATACCCCGAAGTTGACTTGCTGTCATCTTTATCAGACTGAAAACTTGAGTCAGTATAACCTCGAAGTTTCAAGTCCTCTCCTCCATAAACTAGAAACATATCCTTAGTTCTTCGCAAGTACTTAAGGATACGCTTCACAGCTATCTAGTGTTACTCACCTGGATCTGCCTGAAACCTACTCATAACACTTAGAGCATATGCAACATCAGGCCTTTTACATAACATGGCATGCATGATGGACCCTATGGCAGAAGCATAAGGTACCCTACTCATCCGCCCCCTCTCTTTAGGAGTCTTAGGGGACATTTCCTTAGAGAGGTAAACTCCATGTCTCATCGGTATAAGACCTCTCTTGGAGTTTTCCATGCCAAATCTTTTGACAATGGAATCTATGTACATTGATTGTGACAAGCCTAGCATCCTATTTGATCTATCTCTATAGATCCTGATCCCCAATACATAGGATGCTTCTCCTAAATCCTTCATGGAGAAGTGCTTCGATAGCCAGGCTTTAACAGATGACAACATGCCTATATCATTCCTAAAGAGTAATATGTCATCGACATATAGCACCAAGAAGGTGATTGCACTGCCACACATTTTCTTCTACACACACGTCTCATCTTCGTTCTTAACGAAGTCATAAGACTTGATAGCTTCATCAAATCTTAAATTCCAACTGCGGGATGCTTGATTCAATCCATAAATGGATCTCAGCAACCTGCATACCTTATCTGAGTGCTCCTTGGATATGAATCCCTCAGGCTGTATCATATACACCTCTTCCTAAAGGTGTCCATTGAGGAAAGTAGTCTTCATATCCATCTGCCAGATCTCATAATCATGGTACGCAGCGATGTAGATTTGTTTAATGGACTATCCCGCCCCCTTCAACTAAGCATGTGTATATGCACGTGAACAAGCATGAACCGGCATGAAAGTATACACAAAAGGGGGTTAAATAGACATAGAAACATACCGTGATCGCCACCAAAGTCACAACAACGCCAAAGCAATGAAGAGATGGAGGAAACGACGTTGAGTACCTTGGAAAAAGATGAAGACTTGATCGCGCTTGACAAAGGGGTGTGGGGAATGATGTGGATTCAAAGCTCCTCGTCTTCCAGCTGGCTAGAAGAAGTGGGTCGCACGTTCATATCATGCTATCATGTAAAATAAAGACAAAACACAAAGGTAAAAACTCATTAGATCATGAAGTGTAGTATCAATCCCGGAGTGATAAAATAGGGATAGAAATTGAGGGCAAACTCATCGGGGGGAGGTTTTTAACCCCTGTGGAAGGGTGGAAAAGATAGGTGTATATGTTGTGCATGCATGGGATTTGAAATCACGAGATTTGATTGAAAGAATAGAGAGAAATCATTGATGTAAAACGGGGAAAAATGCATGTGTAGCAGAAAAGTGCAGAAAATTATGATGATTTGTGATTTTGAGAGGAGGAGAACTAAGTGTATAGACAACCAAATTAAGCCCAGAAGGATGTAATTGAAAGTTAATACTTCCCTCTTCAAGGTAGGGTTGAAGTTGTGAGTTGGCGTTGCAGCATGGCTTCGCCCTATGTCCGGAAATAGCCCTCCTTTGCAACTACGAACTGGGCAGTTTATATAGAGGTTGCTGAAAACTCAGAAAGTTCTCCCAAGATTTTAGAGGATAGAGTCCACCAAAATTCATGTTCTATGGATCAATCTTGAGATAATACTAAGGACAAGATATAGGAACAAATGGGGATCAATTCGGAGGAGTATTCTAGAAGATATGGCTCTTGGAAGGTAGCCCCGTCGCCCAAAAAGTGGAGTTTGTGTTATAGCAGGACACTTAAATCTCCAACTTTCGTCCGTGATTCTGAGCAAGATAGCTAATGAAATTTGGAGTTCTTTGGACCGAACTCAAGATAATACCAAGGAGAAGCCATAGGAACAAACGGCGCTCAATTCGGAGTAGAATTCAAGAACTTATGGGCTCTGCAAGAGGGCCACGACGCACAAAAACGGTGCAGAGTCCAGCACAAATTGGACTCTCGATTTATGTAACGGTCTATCGTAAGACCGTCTGAGTGATGTAACGGCCTAGGATACCTCTGTCAGGCTCTGGTGGTCGAACGGGGCGATTTCGGGCAAGTTTGGGTGTAACGGTCTATTAATAGACCGTCACATGGGCTCTCGTGGTCTTACGATAGACCGTCACATGGGCTGTGACACTCCACTACTAGGCCTTCACATGGCTCTGACGCACCACCAATAGACCTTCACACCGATGGAGGAACATTCTGGATAGATTGCACGTGACCTCAGAAATTGAAGCGTATCTCTCAAACGGTGTAGAACTAGGGAAAGTGGTAGAAGAAGAAATTGTAGATAACGGAAAGAAGAACAACTTTTATGAAAATAGCAAGATGAGAAAATGATCAAAAGAGAGAGAAAATGGGGCGGGAATAGAGAGAAAATTCTGGGACATAGGTGAACAGTACAACACTCCAGAAAAGCATGAATAACCTGGAATCGGTGGGGAACTGGCCAATAGAGTAGAAGAAGAAGTTGTAGATCGTTGAAAGACGAACAACTTTGTTGAAGACAACGTTTTGAATAGAGGAACAGAAGGAGATGAAAAAGGATAACTTTCAGGAATGCGCAGCGGGAGAGAGCCGAATGCTTGAAGAAAGCCGGCCTAAATGGGCCGTAAGTCAACTTGGATACCGAAAGTTGATAAGACAAGCTCCGGGGCTCTAGGAAATCATGATCTCCAAGACTTAAAGGATAGAGAACAAGGAAAATGGACTCGAAATCCAACCAAGAAGGATTCAAAACAATGGGTAATTCGGGACATCAAAAATGATGAATAAGAGAAATGACACATCTTGTGGGCTAAAAATGGGTGTCAACAGATGCCCCTCCTTGATGTCGGCTTTGCAAGGGAACGAGCGAAAGTAGCGCAGAGGCGAAATGGAGAGGAGATGGAGCGAAAGTGATAGCGACGTGAAATGGAGATGAAGCGGAGAGAACTGATAAGCGGGCATCAAGGTAAAAAGACACCCGTCACAACCAAAAAGTGACAGGAATTCTCCCAAAAATGCCGAACTAACCACAAGGAATGATTGACATGGATAAGACATGTTTGGAGAACTAACTAAGGGAGGAAAGAAAACACGATCAACCTCATCGGGGACACAATCCACGGACAACGAGTGGGTCGGTAGGAAACACAGCATAGGAGCGGGAAAAGGAGAGATAAGACTGAGGTAAAATCTAGACAGGAATCACGCTGGCCAACCAGACCAAGCGGAAAGATCAGAGAAATTGTTCAAATCCGGAGTGGAATGAAGAATCTCTTATCTAAGAAAACTGAGATGCAATTCACCATTACTGAGGATAAATCTTGAACGGATCACGAGATGTGAATGCTAAAAAAAATGACATGATGCATGCTGGGCTAAAATAAAGAAATCATCAAAACGAATGCGAAGAAAGATAAAATAGAAAGTACTCAAGGATATTATTGCTAGACTAAGCAAAGACGGGGTCAAGAGTCTTCTTGCAACCACAATGTGCGAGACAGAGTCCATCGTTGTAGCAACTCGAATTTTTTTTATATATATTATTATATGCAAGAAGAAATAATGAAAGATGAAAATAAAATAAATTATGAATATTTTCTATCATAGAATACATAAACATAAACACTATTCCACTCGTTAACAAGAACGATGAGATTCACGGCACGATTCTAAGAAGACGAAGACGTCGGTACTGTAGCAGTACTATAGCATCCGATTTACGAGAGAATTATTAGCTTTAATGTAATCCTAATTAATGGATGAGGTCATTCTTACATCATTGAATAAATAAGATCATGGATGAGGTCATTCTTACATCATTGAATAAATGAGGTCATAGATTATGTCACTCACGTAGTGGAACAAAGTTGGTGTAATGGGGTTGGTGTAATAGTGGAACAAAGTTGGTATAATGGGGTTGGTATAATAGTGGAACAAGGTTGGTGTAATAGTGACATGGTGGAATGAAGTAGGTGGGAGATTTTGGCCTATAAATAGGGCTGGGCTCTTCCTACTCAAAGCACAAATCTATTGAGAGGAAATGCTAGTAGAGAGAGGGAGAAAGCTCGAAGTTGGAGGAGTGTTCGAAAGTATTCTTCGTTCTTAAATTTCTTCTTTGATCATCAACGAGGTAGGTTTTCTCTCAGGCGAAAACTTAATTAGGTCTCCATATATGTTTTTTTGCATGTGTATTTTGATTCTATGTAAAATTATCATGATCATGTATTTATAGTTTATTTTAAGATTTAAAGTTCAAATATAGAGTTTTCATTATCATAACGTGTTTCAATAATGTAGATCACATATAGACCATGATTTGAATACGGTAACCATGCCCGATTTACATCATTTATGTGCGTTATTTCAAAACTTAAAATTTGAATTTTAAAAATCATGTTCTTACCTTAAGAATACTATTAACAAAGAAATGACTAGGTGAATGAACTTGTAAAGCCATCGTTAATTGTTCAAACAACTATGCTCTAATTTTCGTACAATTCCTATACATGATTGACCCTATCTCTTTTATCCAAGCTCCATCTGAAAGCTTGACATCTCCGTTCAACTTCTCTTCATATATGAACATATTATGTAATTGGAAGCTTGACATCTTTTTTCAATGTCTTTCCCTTCATTGAAATTCTTTCACAAATGAACATGTTAAAATATACAAGAATGATTTCCGTTCGATTTACGTATTTTCGTGTCTCCGAAAAATTGTATAGCTAGCAAGTTCACCAAGAAGAACCGGTGTCTAAGGCTAGAGGTCCACGGGCAAACGCTTTAAGTGGATAAGTGGTTACTTAATTAGGACCTCGTGAATACGAGGAGAGCCTCCCACTGTCTCACCTCTTACCTGGCCACGTTTTCTTTGGTTTTTGCTAATTACCCGATTGAGAAAAACTTGATCTAAACTTATTTTACAATATTTTCCACAAGAGTTGATCGCGCCTTAACCGAAAATTCATTCTCTTTATTATCTTAATGTCGTTAAACATGATGCCTTAAATCATCCTTGAACTTCTCTTATAAACTTCATTTATTCTTCATACTACATGCTCTTTCTTCATACTATATGTCCTTTGAAATGAAAATTTTGCTAGATCTGTACTTTAACCATAAACTACCATTTAGGAGTGTAAGAGCTAAGTGCCATGCAGGGCAAAGTGCTACGTTATGGGAGCCACCTCTTGAGGTCGGAATGGCACAAAGTGCTACATAATGGGAGCCACCTCTTGAGCATGTAGAGGCCACCTCTAGAGTCCTCCATAACTAAATGACTAGTTATGCGCTATACTACGTTTCTTAAGCTTTTCTTGAAACTCAAATTGGCCATAATTGTAAATGAATTGTTCTGAGAATTACATGGGACTTTGGTCCACCTGATACTCAATGTCTGGCAAACATGGGGGCCCTGATCTGGTCCTAGGCGAGTAAAGCCTGAAAGTACTTGTGCCCGAGGGAGTTGAATGATCAGGTGTGGCATTGCACCAACTGATATGCAAGATTGAACTAGGCAATTCACTTATTACATGCTTGACTCGATACATGCTTAACATCCTATACATGACATTTTTGACCGAAGTGGTTAATATCCTTATTACATGGTCATATTTATAATTCTATACTTGTTATTCATTTTCATGCTTACACTTGAGTTCTACAATATCTATTCTTGAAATTCTTGACTTCCTGATCTTGTTCTCTATTTGTCATTTATTTTATTACTTGTTTTATTCGAAAGCTTGTAGATGATCCAAAATGCTAATTACTTAAAGTGACCTGGTAAAGAGATATAAGTCCTACTGAGCTTTCTAGCTCACCCTGTGTATTGTTGTAAATTTTCAGGAAACTTGGAGATGACGGGAATGGGCTGGAGTGATGAGAGAGATGATCGTTTTTAATAAGTTTCTTTTCCAGTCTGTCTACTTATAAATGAATGTATCGAGTTTGAATAGTATTGTAAGTCCTTGAAGGATATTTGTCGGAAATGTCAGGTTATGAAATAAAGATGTGATTTTGTCCATTTGTTGTTCATACTCATCATCTGAGTCTCTTGATCGACCTACCTGTATAACTGTTCACGCCCTGATAATTCCGCCTTGTTCGGGGCGTGACAGTGTAGTTGGTATCAGAGCCCATGGTTAAAAAGTGTCTAGGGCATCAAGGCTTAGTTATTGAAAACCCTAGGTTCTTCACACTATAGGACAAACGATAGCTATACTTGACCTGTGAGATTGGGTAGAGACTTGGGCTAGATATTAAGATATGTAGAGATAATACATTTAATCCCCATAGCTTCTTTTGCAGAAATTCTTAGCTGTTGAAAATGGCCGCTGAGCGTGCTCAATGGAGAGAAATGCAAAGGACCATCCAAGGGCTAACTCAAGCCCTACAACAAGTGGCTCAAGGAGGAGTTAATCACCATGGTGCGGGAGACCTGCACCGCAACTTTAGGAACATGAATCCTCCGAGGTTCAACGGTTCCACTGACCCGGATGAAGCCGAACATTGGGTAAGGAGATAGAAAGAATATTCCGAGTCATGCAATGCTCGGATCAAGATAGAGTTTTACTTGCAACTTTCCAACTAGAAAGGGATGCAAGAGCTTGGTGGGAATCCGTGGAGGCGACCTTGCCCGATCCCCATATCACTTGGGAAGAATTTCTAGAATAGTTCAACGGTAAGTATTTCTCGGAGAGAGTCCAAGAAAAGAAGGCAACAGAATTTGCCACCCTTAAACAAAGAATTCTCTCAATAGCTGAATACGAGGCCCAATTTTCTGGACTGGCCCGTTATGCTCCACACCTCATTAATACAGAGAGAATGAAGGCCAAGCGATTCATGAATGGGCTAAGGCCCCAATACATTCCCCAACTGGCGCCTATGGACATCCAAACATATGCCGAGATGGTCCGGAAGGCCCAACTGCTAGAAGATGCCATGGAGATGGCTGATAGAATCAAGGGAAGAGTCGTGAAAGAACAAGTTATTGGCGTCGGAAATTTTAAACCCACTTTTGGAAAGAAGAGGCCAAATGAAGGAAGAACCCCTCAACAAGATAAAAAGCCTCGAGATGAAAATAGACAAGTCATCCCTATATATCTTCAAAAGATATCTCCAAGTATTGTGACAAGGCTGGCCACAAGACTGAAGAGTGCTGGAGAAAGAAGGGAGCATGCTTGCACTGTGGAAGTGGGGATCATCGCATTTCTGATTGTCCCCTTATGAAGGAATCTCCATCGGAGAAGAAAACTCAAGAAGGACCAAGACATCAAGGAAGACTCCAAGCTCTGATAGAACCTACACCTACTGAAGAAGGAGGAGTGGTGGAAGGTACTCTCACCATCAATTCTAGAACTATTTTTGTTCTATTTGATACTGGAGCTACCCATTCATTCATATCCCAGAATTTTGCTTCCACCTTACATGAAAAACATGTTCCTTTGAAAATTGAACTTATTATTTCCACACCTTTAGGAGCAAGCATTGAGCTTAAACATTATTTTCCCTCTAGTGAAGTGTTGATTAGTGGTCATAACCTAGCCACTGATTTGATATGCATGAATATGGAGGGTTATGATGTAATCTTAGGTGCTGACTGGTTGGCCAAGTATAATGCTAAGGTGGATTGCAGGAGAGGAAGTGTAACTTTTGGTGAACCAGGATACCCTGAAGTGTCTTTCTCTAGAAATAGCCATCCTAGACACCCTCTTCTCATCTCTGCCCTTCAAGCTCAAAAAATGATGAAGAAAGGATGTATTGCATTTTTGGCTTCTATCCTTATAACCGAACCCAAGAAACCCATTCTGGAAGAAATATCTGCTGCTAAGGAATATCCGGATGTATTTCCTAAAGAATTACCTGGCATACCACCTGAGAGAGAAGTTTCATTCTCAATCGATTTGATACCAGGAGCAGCCCATGTATCCAAAACTCCTTATAGAATGTCACCTGCCGAGCTGAAGGAACTAAAAGAGCAATTGATGGAATTATTAAAGAAGGGATTCATCAGACCTAGTACATCACCTTGGGGAGCACCTGTTCTTTTTGTGAAGAAGAAAGATGGATCTATGAGGTTATGCATTGATTATAGGCAGTTGAACCAATTGACTATCAAGAATAAGTACCCTCTGCCAAGAATTGATGAACTATTTGATCAAATCTCTGGAGCTCATTATTTCTCTAAGATTGACCTCAGGTCGGGTTATCATCAAGTGAGAATCAAGGAAGAAGATATTTATAAGATAGCATTCAGGAGTAGATATGGACACTATGAGTTTGTTGTCATGCCTTTTGGGCTGACTAATGCCCCTGCAGCTTTTATGCAACTCATGAATAGTGTGTTTCGACCTTATTTAGATCAATTTGTGGTGGTATTTATTGATGATATATTGATCTACTCCAAAACCAAGGAAGAACATGAAGCACATTTGAGGATTGTCTTGCAGATATTAAAAGAAAATCAGTTATATACTAAATTGAGCAAATGTGAGTTCTGGTTAGAAGAAGTTTCGTTTCTCGGTCATGTGATCTCTAAGGAAGGAATTTCAGTTGACCCTTCAAAGGTAGAAGCTATCAATAACTGGGAAAGGCCTACAAATGTGACCGAAATCTGAAGTTTTCTAGGATTGGCCGGTTACTATAGGAGATTCATAAAAGACTTTTCTAAAATTGCCGTGCCATTGACTAGACTAACAAGGAAGAAAAATTCTTATATATGGGCTGAGGAATGTGAGAAGAGTTTTCAAACTCTAAAGGAGCGCTTGACAACGGCACCTGTACTTACTCTGCCTATTGCGGGAGGAGGATTCGAGGTATATGCTGATGCTTCGAGAATTGGCCTAGGTTGTGTATTAATGCAACAAGGCAAGGTGATAGCCTATGCATCTAGGCAACTGAAAACCCATGAAGTTAATTACCCAGTACATGATCTAGAATTAGCCGCAGTAGTCTTTGCTCTAAAGATATGGAGGCATTATTTATATGGGGAGCAGTTCACTATCTATTCTGACCATAAGAGTTTAAAATATCTATTTTCTCAGAAGGAGCTCAACATGAGACAAAGAAGATGGTTAGAATATTTGAAAGATTTTGACTTTTCTATTCAATACCATCCTGGAAAGGGTAATGTTGTGGCTGATGCTCTTAGTAGAAAGCCAAGGGCTCTATTATCAAGTTTGATGATTAATGAATGGCGATTGCTGGAGCAATTTACAGGATTAAATTTAAATGTGGAACCAAAGGAGGAACGAGTCTTGATTGCCAATATAAGGGTACAACCTGAAATGTTTCCTGAAATAAAAGAGCAACAAGGTAACGATCCTTTATTAGTTGAAATTTCTGGAAATTTGAGCCAAAGGCCTGATTTTCAACTGGCAAATGATGGGAGATTATTATTTCGAGGAAGAACTTGTGTGCCTGATAGTAACAAAATCAAGAAGAAGATAATGGAAGAAGCGCACCAATCCAGGTACACTATTCATCCTGGTGCTACAAAAATGTACCAAGATCTCAAAAGAACCTTTTGGTGGCCTAAAATGAAAAGAGAGGTAGCCGAGTTCGTGAGCCGATGTTTAGTCTGCCAACAAGTTAAAGCCGAACATCTCAAACCTGCTGGTAAGCTAAAACCTCTAGAGATACCGGAATGGAAATGGGATAGTATTGACATGGATTTTATAGTTGGGTTGCCAAAGATCCGAAGTGGATTTGATGCTATATGGGTGATTGTGGATCGACTAACTAAGTCTGCTCACTTCTTGCCCATCAAAATCAAATGGACCGTGGATGTTCTAGCTGCCCTATATATCAAGGAGGTTGTAAGGCTGCATGGTATTCCAACTTCTATTATTTCGGATAGAGATCCAAGATTCACCTCACACTTCTAGAAAGGTTTGCAATCATCTTTGGGTACTAGGCTGAATTTTAGTACAACTTTCCACCCTCAGACAGATGGACAAACCGAGAGGACGAATCAGATTATTGAAGATATGTTAAGAGCTTGTATGATAGATTTTGGGGGAAGTTGGCATGAACATTTGCCATTGATTGAATTTGCATATAACAACAGTTATCAGTCTAGTATCCAGATGGCACCTTTTGAAGCATTGTATGGTAGGAGTTGTAGATCACCTCTATGCTAGAGTGAGGTTGGAGAAAGGGGATTGATGGGTCCCGATATTATTCAAGATACAACTCACAATATTCAGTTGATCTGTGAAAGGCTAAAAATTGCTCAATCACGGCAGAAGAGTTATGCCGATAATCGAAGAAGAGACCTTGAATTTCAAGTGGGGGAGCATGTCTTCTTGAAAATTTCACCCACGCGAGGAATTAAAAGGTTTGGTGTCAATGGAAAACTAAGTCCCAGATTTATTGGCCCTTTTGAGATTCTAGAACGAATAGGTGAAGTGGCATACAAGCTAGCTTTGCCTTCACAATTGGCAAGTGTCCATGATGTATTTCATGTATCCATGCTAAAGAAATATGTGTATGATCCTTCGCATGTGATTCAATTCGATGACTTGAAGCTACAGAAGGATTTGTCTTATGAAGAAAGACCGATCAAGATCTTAGATCAAAAATTTCACCAGCTAAGAAATAGGGCTATATCGATGGTAAAAGTTCAATGGAGTAAGCATGGATTCGAGGAGGCTACTTGGGAATTAGAAGAGTCAATCAAGAAGAAGTATCCCGATTTGATCTCAGGTTAGAATTTTGAACCCTCTATTTGAATTTTAAATTTACTATTACATGATGTGAATTTGGAGGACCAAATTCTTTTAAGTGGGGGAGGATGTAGCAACTCGAAAATTTTTATATATATTATTATATGCAAGAAGAAATAATGAAAGATGAAAATAAAATAAATTATGAATATTTTCTGTCATAGAATACATAAACATAAACACTATTCCACTCGTTAACAAGAACGATGAGATTCACGGCACGATTCTAAGAAGACGAAGACGTCGGTACTGTAGCAGTACTATAGCATCCGATTTACTAGAGAATTATTAGCTTTAATGTAATCCTAATTAATGGATGAGGTCATTCTTACATCATTGAATAAATAAGATCATGAATGAGGTCATTCTTATATCATTGAATAAATGAGGTCATAGATTATGTCACTCACGTAGTGGAACAAAGTTGGTGTAATGGGGTTGGTGTAATAGTGGAACAAAGTTGGTATAATGGGGTTGGTATAATAGTGGAACAAGGTTGGTGTAATAGTGACATGGTGGAATGAAGTAGGTGGGAGATTTTGGCCTATAAATAGGGCTGGGCTCCTCCTACTCAAAGCACAAATCTATTGAGAGGAATTACTGGTAGAGAGAGGGAGAAAGCTCGAAGTTGGAGGAGTGTTCGAAAGTATTCTTCGTTCTTAAATTTCTTCTTTGATCTTCAACGAGGTAGGTTTTCTCTCAGGCGAAAACTTAATTAGGTCTCCCTATATGTTTCTTTGCATGTGTATTTTGATTCTATGTAAAATTATCATGATCATGTATTTATAGTTTATTTTAAGATTTAAAGTTCAAATATAGAGTTTTCATTATCACAACGTGTTTCAATAACGTAGATCACATATAGACCATGATTTGAATACGGTAACCATGCCCGATTTACATCGTTTATGTGCGTTATTTCAAAACTTAAAATTTGAATTTTAAAAATCATGTTCTTACCTTAAGAATACTATTAACAAAGAAATGACTAGGTGAATGAACTTGTAAAGCCATCGTTAATTGTTCAAACAACTATGATCTAATTTTCGTACAATTCCTATACATGATTGACCCTATCTCTTTTATCTAAGCTCCATCTGAAAGCTTGACATCTCCGTTCAACTTCTCTTCATATATGAACATATTATGCAATTGGAAGCTTGACATCTTTTTTCAATGTCTTTCCCTTCATTGAAATTCTTTCACAAATGAACATGTTAGAATATACAAGAATGATTTTCGTTCGATTTACATATTTTCGTGTCTCCGAAAAATCGTGTAGCTAGCAAGTTCACCAAGAAGAACCGGTGTCTAAGGCTAGAGGTCAACGGGCAAACGCTTTAAGTTGATAAGTGGTTACTTAATTAGGACCTCATGAATACGAGGGGAGCCTCCCACTGTCCCACCTCTTACATGGCCGCATTTTCTTTGGTTTTTGCTAATTACCCGATTGAGAAAAACTTGATCTAAACTTATTTTACAAGATTTTTCACAAGAGTTGATCGCGCCTTAACCGAAAATTCATTCTCTTTATTATCTTAATGTCGTTAAACATGATGCCTTAAATCATCCTTGAGCTTCTCTTATAAACTTCATTTATTCTTCATACTACATGCTCTTTCTTCATACTATATGTCCTTTGAAATGGAAATTTTGCTAGATATGTACTTTAGCCATAAACTACCATTTAGGAGTGTAGGAGCTAAGTGCCATGCAGGGCAAAATGCTACGTTATGGGAGCCACCTCTTGAGACAGGAATGGCGCAAAGTGCTACATAATGGGAGCCACCTCTTGAGCCTGTAGGGGCCACCTCTAGAGTCCTCCATAACTAAATGACTAGTTATGCGCTATACTACGTTTCTTAAACTTTTCTTGAAACTCAAATTGGCCATAATTGTAAATGAATTGTTCTGGGAATTACATGGGACTTTGGTCCACCTGATACTCAATGTCTGGCAAACATGGGGGCCCTGATCTGGTCCTAGGCGAGTAAAGCCTGAAAGTACTTATGCCCGAGGGAGTTGAATGATCAGGTGTGGCATTGCACCAACTGATATAAAAGATTGAACTAGGCAATTCACTTATTACATGCTTGACTCGATACATGCTTAACATCCTATACATGACATTTTTGACTGGAGTGGTTAATATCCTTGTTACATGGTCATATTTATAATTCTATACTTGTTATTCATTTTCATGCTTACACTTGAGTTCTACAGTATCTATTCTTGAAATTCTTGACTTCCTGATCTTGTTCTCTATTTGTCATTTATTTTATTACTTGTTTTATTCGAAAGCTTGTAGATGATCCAAAATGCTAATTACTTAAAGTGACCTGGTAAAGAGATATAAGTCCTACTGAGCTTTCTAGCTCACCCTGTGTATTGTTGTAAATTTTCAGGAAATCCTGGAGATGACGAGAATGGGCTGGAGTGATGAGAGAGATGATAGTTTTTAATAAGTTTCTTTTCTAGTCTGTCTACTTATAAATGAATGTATCGAGTTTGAATAGTATTGTAAGTCCTTGAAGGATATTTGTTGGAAATGTCAGATTATGAAATAAAGATGTGATTTTGTCCATTTGTTGTTCATACTCATCATCTGAGTCTCTCGATCGACCTACCTGTATAACTGTTCACGCCCTGATAATTCCGCCTTGTTCGGGGCGTGACAATCGTCCCCCACCTGACTCAACCGAGCGGCCTATCCAACGATTAACCGTATGCTCCTAGATCATCATCATTTTTGTTAAAGGGGAACATCAGATCCTAGAACACACAGGCAACCAGCCGGTCCTTGAGAGGCTATAATAGGGTAGATACCATATAGTAATGCAACAATGAGAAGGGATAGAGAGACATACCTGACTTACGTGCCAAGCGAAATGGCATCTTTTGGATTTTCTGATTTTTTTTGATTTTTATGGATTTTCAAATAAGACAACCATGATGAACATAACATGAACATAACGACCAACTGAACGATAGACAACATAACATAACATAACGATCAAACGAATGGAAAACAACACAACAAGATGAACAAGCACATATGCAATGGCATGAACAAATCACACGTATGCATGATGAACATGGTGTGACAAGACAACAACACGGTGGAACAACACACGGCTGGGACAAGAACATGACGGATGACCACACAGTTGGGACAAGAACATGGGACATAAAGGGACGACTAACAACATATGCAGGACAACTAACAACACGTGGTGAGGAACAAAATAACATGGGTGGGATGACACAGAGAGACATAAACACGTGACAAGGACACGATGGGATAAAAGACATGACAAATACGCCCTTCAATCAAAGCCCAAGATCAGAATGAAGTAGAACCGCCAGGTTCATAATCGTGAGGCAAAGCCCTCTCATATATATATAATCATTACAAATAAAAGTTGAGAAGGACACAAGCTTCAAAATAGATCGAGATATATGATTGAAGAAGGGAACAGATCAGAAGATGTGAACAGGAGACAGATAGAATAAAATATGGAGCAAGGAAAGTTTGAGTACCTGCAACATGCACACTTAGCAAACATATTACGAATCTGTTCTCAAAATAAAATGTAAAAGATAAATATTTTTATATTTTTTAATTTTCTTGATTTTCTTGGATTTTGAAACTATTTGATTTTTTTGTTATTTTTTTGAACAATATTTCATTTTTTTGGAATCTCATTTTTTTGGATTTTTGACAATATCTCATTTTTTTATATTTTTGATAATATCTCATTTTTTTGAATTTTTGACAATATCTTATTCTTTTTTGGATTTTGAAATAGTAATCCGCAGCACCCAAAGACAGGCTCGAACTACTAGCCAGAGATCGCCGTCCCTCCCCTCTCATTAAAGACTTCCCTTGAGCAGGGCGTGCATGTGAGGGTGGCTTACCACAACCAACCGCCTCTAAAAAATGGTGCCCCTACTAAGGCCATACCTGGGATACAACCCAGCCTAAGAGAGAGAAGCAGAAGAAAAATTGGAGACAAGCTTTATGCCGGATGGGAGATATCAGAACTTGAATTCCTTCCAGGGCACTACCCCTCAAAGAGATAGGCTGTTATGCCGGGGCTTTGTGTCATTGATTTTGAGACCTATATTTACTAGGCACGCATGTGACCGGGCTCATGACGTCCTGCGGAGAACTGTACTGGCACTCTTGCCATGCCTTTGATTCATAATTTTGCATTGATTCAGTTTCTCATTTTGGTAGCCCTTATTGGCCAGATATAGCATGAATGCTCACTTTTGAGGGTCAAGAATGCCCTATTTGAGACCTCTCTTGTATTAGGGAGCGCCTAGGTTAGTCATCTTATCCATCGATCTCTTGCCCCTGCACTTGGCCGAGCAGAGAAGAGAAAAGGCCTTCGTGCATACCCAAAGTATGGCCAAAGCAACAACGGTGTGGCTCAGAGAGATCGGCTATGGCTCGCCGTGTAGTGTGTGAAAAATCCATACTCAAAGATCACCATCAATGATCGGGAAAAGAACTGGACTCCCAGCACGGAGCTATCACCAGCCTAAGGTGTGCTGCAGAAGCAAACTCATTTGATAAAAAATAAGCAAACTTAACAAACTAAGGCCACTTAACCATGTTGAGAAATAGCATTATAAGCATGTGCAAGTGTAATAGTGATAGAGATAATAGCGATGATAACATTTCCTTGCACAAAATAACGATAACTTGCAAATACATAGTGTGGTAACCGCATCCTGACACGATCTTGACTATCGAGCTTTTGAGCAGCACGAGCTTTGTATTCCTTGCTTGACAGGATAAAAATGAGAGGATAGCAAAGGACCAAAGATTTCTCTACACGAAGGAGCGACAGACATCAAACTGGACGAATAAGGATAAAAAGGAAGAGAGACGAGGGTTAGAACTCCATTGTTAAGGTGCAGAGACCTTGATAACAAGGAACCAGATACAGAATAAGCAAAGGTTAGCTGGGATCAAGGCGGACTAAAGCCTCGAAAATAGCAAGAGAAAGGGTGAAGACCCTGAAAGGGAGAAGAGGAGAGAATAGAAAGACAACGAGAGGATTGCTGTGTAGATGAGGAAGGAGGAGAATGATCATCCAACTTGGGCGGAGAAGGAGAGTAGTAGTCATCCGGTAGGGCCAGAGAAGGAGAATTGTAATCACTCGACAAAGTCGGGGAAGAATCAAAAGCAACACCCGAAAGTCCCGGGGAAGAAGAATCAGGGGAAGTCCCAAGATCGGTATGGAAGGATGACATAGGCCTAGGGCGAGGCCTAGAATCGTGAGAGGAGGGAAAATCTGGGGACTCCGGATGGAGAGGTGAAGAGGAAGAGTAGGGGCTTGTGGACCCCAAAAGAGAGGAGAAGATCATAGAAGCTGGATCTGAAGAGGGAAGATACACCACCCAAGGGTGGGAGCTGAGCAAAAGAAATGATGAATAGAAAGGAGAAGAAGAAGAAGTGGACCCCTGAATGCACAACCGACGGCCATTGAATTTGCGTCGCCACCTCTTCTTGGCAGAAATCTCTTGGAAATGGACCCGCCTGGTGCGGGTTTAGACCTTCGGGCGTCTTAATCTGTAATACCTTCTCAAATAACGGGCCCACCTGGCAGACGGCCTGGCCCGGCTGTGAACATGCAACTTCATCGGGGCGGTTGCCCCTAGACACCCGGTGTTAACAGTATGCGGACATTCTTGAGCAAGTGACTCCTTAGAATGATGAATATCATAAAACCATGGAGTTTTGTCTCTCGACACAAGCAATATGAGATTTGGTAACTCTACTAGGAAATCAGGCCTGAAGCATAGCTCCCTTGATAAAAGAGCAGGACGAGACTGAGGGAGAATAATACATGGCGTTGACGTGGCCGGCGTACTGATAAATCGAGAGAGATTGCATAGGATGTGAAGAATGTCCTTGGAAAGTGCAGAAGATACGGCAAACTGCCCCTTGAATATAGAACTCATCAATCTTCTGGCAGCCGTACGCATTAGCAAAATGCGGGTAGAGAACCCTTATTGACCAACGAACTGAACAGCAATCGAGCGAGAGAAAATAACAGCATCAACGATAAACCCATCGGCGAGCAAGGAGATTGTTACCAGCCTCGCTTGTGAAGAAACTGGCACTAGTGCGAGGGAACTCTTCTTGACAACCATCTTCGGAAGTATAGGCTCATCAGTCCCAAAGTAGCCTAAGACCAGGACCTGAATCGGCATGCGGTAGATGAAATCTTGAATCATGAATGGAACAACAGACACCGAACTACCCTGACTCGGCTCATTGTCTCCCTGGGGACCAGACCCGAGGGGCACCAAAGAGAGCGCACACTCGCTCCGTGGGGTGGAAGTAGATGAAGAAATGGATGTAAAAGGCTTAGAGGGCATGGAAGGTTTAATGGGGATGGTGCGTTTAGGTGGAGGCAAAGGGGTTATGGGTGAAGGCGAAGGCGGAGGTAGAGCTCGCTCAGGCTCATGTGAAGATGATGAAGGAGATGGCAAAGGCGGCGGAGATGGTGGAAGTGATGGAATAATCAATAGAGATGGTGATGGAGATGGAGGTGGAGAAGGTGATGTAGGCATAGGGGAAGGTCGTGGTGTCCACCGTCGACGTATCGATACAACACGTCGAGCGGTGTTGGGAGTGGATGCGATGGTGGCAATGAAGGAAGCGGAGGCAGTGGAGGCACTAGCCTGAGCAAGAGCCTGGGTTGGTGGAGGTGACGGAGACGGCGTAGGAGGTGGCAAATATGGGGTAGATAACGGTGCAGGCGGTGGAGCGGGTGCATCGCTAGATAAAGAACCATAGGGGTGCCCTTGGCCTTGTAGGGATGGAGACGGCTGTAGTGCTTCTTGTTGTTTCTGCTTGCTGCAGATATGTAGAATAACTTCATGAATAATGGCCCAGTCAATCCTTTTCTTGGCTTCCAAGCCATAAATAAACTCTCGAAATTTGGGGCAATCCTCAACCAAATGCCCCTGCTGGCGGTGATATTCACAGAACTGAAGCATATTCCCGGCCGCGGGTTGGCAAGGAACAACAGGAAGGAGCGGCAACGTGTGATGTTGTGACTCCTCTGTGTTGATGATGTTGACAATATGCTTCACTTCATTGGCAACAGCTTGTTTTGATTGATTGGCAGCTGTTTATGATTTGATGAAATTATTTTTATCAGATTGTCTGTGTGTTCTATGCATTTCACAGGTCTATACATTGCACACACACACAAGTCTATACACTCAAAGTCTATACATTACATTGTGTTGTGTTTGTGCATCGTTGAGAACACAAGTCTATACATCCATTTCTTCAGTTCAATACCTGCTATGTGCATGCATTGCATCGGTGCATTGCTTCCTCTGTGCATATACTGCATCAGTGCATCCATCGGGCATACAGTCTATACACTAATGCATGTGAGGTCCTGTCTGCACGATAATGTCTATACATGCTTGCAGGCAATCAAGTCTATACATTGCTACATTGCTCGCACATGCTAAGTCTATACATTGTCCGTCTCAGTTGAGCTTCAAAGCCGGTACATCCACCGTCTCACTTGAGCTGTGAAGTCTATACATTGTCCGTCTTACTTAGTGTCTCATGCAGCGTCAGCTCAGTAAGTATGTACATTGCATTGGCTAAGTCTGTACATTGTCCGTCTCTCTGAGCGTCTTATGCATTGGGCAAAGTCCATACACTGCAGCTCACATAACTAGCAAGTCTATACATTGCATTGTGGTGTTTGTGCTCAAAGTCTATACAATGCTTGCACTGTCATTCAAAGTCCATACATTGGACTGTAGCATGCACGAAGCTAAGTCCATACATTAGTGAAGTCTGTACAGCGTCATGCATCATTCTTCAAAGTCCATACACTGCACTGTAACTTGCTCGAGGTGAACTCTGTACATCCATCAATGAACTTCCAAGTCTATACATTGGTGAAGTCTGTACATTCACCAGTTGAACCTTCAAAGTCTGTACATTCGCCAGTTGAACTTCAAAGTCTATACATTGGGATCTTTACCTACATTCAGTTTTACAAGTCTATATATTGGGCTTTCAGATAAAGTCTATACATCCCAGAACTGTGCAAGTCTGTACATTGCTGCTTTGCCAAAGTCTTTACATTGTGAACCTTCAAGTCTGTAAAGACTTTACTTCGCCCAAGTCTGTACATCGTCCAGTTGTCTTTGGCAAGTCTTCACATCGTGAAGTCTATACATTCAATTGCTTTTCTTTGCTCAAGTCTGTACAGCCTTTTCCTTGGCAAGTCTATACATCGTTCATGAAGTCTGAACAACGAGCAAGTCTGTAGATCGGACTAGTCTGCATCGGCTAAGCCCATACATCGTCCAGTGCATTGCCTGCATCATTCATGAAGTCTGTACATCGAGCTAAAGGCTGGCTAAGTCTATACATCATTCGTCTTCCTTAGAGTCTCATGCATATCATGAAGTCTGTACATCGCATAGCATTCAAGTCTGTACATTGTGCATCCTTTAAGTTGAAGCCCATACATCGTTCAGTTGTCTGTCCAAGTCTTTACATTGCGTAAGTCTTTACATTGGCTGCTGAATGTTCTTCAAAGTCTGCACATTGCATTACACTTCAGCAAGTCTGTACAGCGGTTGCCTTCATATAGGAAGTCTGTACATCACATAGCTCTGCATATACAAAGTCTAGACAACATTGCACGATGTGTCTGCATATTCATATGGCATGTCTATACAACCATCTGCTATGTTCTTAGCATTGCATACCTGAAGTATGTACAATGCCACAACACTGCATTCACTAAGTCTGTACAACGCCATGGCCCTGCATACGTAGAGTCTGTACATTGCATTCGCATTCACAAAGTCTATACAGTGCAAAGTCTATACAATGCACTGCATCCTACAAAGTCTGTATAGGATTCTATACTTAAACTGATAATTCGATTTTCTGTCTGACAGGGACTCCTGTGTGCGATTGATGACATGGCTCGTGATCCAAAGAGGACGAGGTGCCCAGATGGTGACACGTGGAAGCAACTCAGTCAGGATGCTGCTAGGTGGTCGAAGTTCCTAGAATCTGGCAAAAGCATTGGGCGGGAAATGTGGAAGCCACGCGCCCTTATCCAATCTGCTACTGGTATATATATGAGCTTTCTTCTTCAGAAGGAGGATGATCGATCGAGTGGAAATGTCTATACAGTGAGACTGAAAGTCTGAAGCAGCAGAGAGCCACCGAGATCCACAGAGAAGAAAAAAAGAGAAGAGAAGAAAGAGAGAAAGGAGAGATGAGTTGAGAGAGTTCGATTGAGAGAGATGAGTTAAGAGAGGTTCATTGAGAGGTTGCAACTCAGACTCTTGGTTCAGATACAAGAGCTGAGATGTTTGCTCATTGAGAGCTATTTCCCTTCCAGGTTTTCTCTTTTTCGTTTGCTTCTGTCTTTTGTTTCTGAATCTGTTTCTTCAAGCTGTGAGCCAGCAATTGCAGTGGAGGTTTCCACTGGACAGGTGAAGCTATAATCCTCAGCAGGCGAGACCAGGTCTCGGACGGCTAAGCTGTATCGCCCAGCGGTTGCAGAGGATTTGTTCCTCTGGTCGGCAAGCTGTACAGCCCAGTGAAGCTGTGTATCAGCGGTGGTAGGCTAAGCTGTATTGCCCAGCGGACGCAAGCTGTACTGCGCAGCAGTAAGCCATACTCGGTTGAGTGTGGGGTGGACGTAGGTCACCTGACCGAACCACCTAAAAATCTGGTGTCTACTGTGTGATTGGTTTGTGCATTTTGTGATTTCAGTTCAACCGTTCATATCATAGTAGATGATTGCTTAGGTCTGCATTCACTGTGATCGGTGTTGTTCTGATATATTTATGCTGCTTCAGTAGTTCAACAGTTGTTTGCCTATATTCTGCATTAGAACCTTATACTGGTTTTGAATTAGGCAATAGATCTATTCACCCCCCTCTAGATCCACAATTCGTGGAGATAGACTACGTCCATCTAACATAAGAGTTGGTATCAGAGCAATACTCTTCTACAGGGACTTACCGCCCGAAGAGGAAAGGCAAAGATGGATGCTCGAGGGATGATAGCTGAAGGACACTCAACCACAAATCCCCCATTCTTCGATGGATCTAACTATGCATATTGGAAGAACCGTATGCAAGTATTTCTGAGGGCGAAGGATTACGAGATCTGGAAGGTAGTAAGCAAGGGACCTTATGAGTTGTCCCCTAATGAGGAAGTCTGGACCAAGGAGGAGATCAAGAGGTCTACACTAAATTGGAGTGCCATAAACGCCATTCAGTGCTCTCTGCACCCCACAGAATTTTCTCGGGTATCAGCTTACAATTCAGCTAAAGAGATGTGGGATGCACTGGAAGTTATTCATGAAGGGACTTCTCAGGTTAGAGAAACGAAGGCTAATCTCCTTGTGTCTGAATATGAAGCATTCAAGATGAAGCCAAACGAGACCATCAAGGAGATGTACTCTCGATTAACTATCATCACAAATGGTCTTAGAGGTCTCGGGAAACCTCAGACAGAATACGATGTAGTGAGGAAGATATTGCGTTCCCTGACTCATGCTTGGCACACTAAGGCTACAGTGATGAAGGAGTCAAGGGATTTGCGAACCACAAGGGCTGATGAGTTAATTGGCTCGCTGATGGCATATGAGATTAATATGCCAAAGATAGAAGAAGCTGAGAGGAAGAAGAAGCCAATCGCTCTGAAAGCTGGTGCCAGCAAATCCAGCAAATCCAGCTCTAGCAGTTCATCATCCGAGGAGAGCCTGAATGAAGAAGATAAAACTCGTACTGAGATGGCAATGATGACCAGAGAGTTCTGGCGGTTCCTCAGGAAAGAAGCAGGACGATTCAGCCAAAAGAAGTATGGTGGCGGCAGAAGGGATAAAAGGTATAAACATAACCCTGCAAAGAAAATTGAATCTAATACTTGTTATCAATGCAGGAAGGCAGGCCATATGAAAGCTGACTGTCCAGAGAATCAGAAATACATGGACAAGTCAAAGAAGAAGAACACGAAAGGGAGAGCTATGGTTAGCACCTGGAGTGATGAAGATGAAGGCTCCTGGAGCAATACCTCTGACAGTGAAGCCGAAACTGAACAGCCCATTTGCCTTATGGCAACAAGCTCTGAAGACAGAGAGGATGACTCAGATGAGGTAATCACTAGATTCAAAAATTTCACTATTGCTGATTGGGTAGATGCCTACCATGACATAGCTGATAGAGCTGATGATATTAGAAAGAAAAATAGGCATCATAGAAGAAAGATTAACTCCATGCAAAATGATACAACTCTAACTGATAAAATTACATGTTTAGAATCTGAGAATGAAAAATTGAAACTCACATGTTCTGAATTAGAAGAAATCAAGAATGAGTCAAAAGCCTCTAAAGAAGAAAATGAGAGGTTAGAAAAAGAAACTGATGAACTGAAATTGAAAATTCAGAAATGTGAGAGTGAAATAAAAATAGTGAATGAAAAATATAAAGCTATCCTAAGTGTGAATACATAACTTAAGAAATCCATTGAAGATATTCAAAAGGATAATGAGGACAAGCTTAAGATTATTGAGAAAATGACACAAGGTTCAGATAACCTAAAAGCTTTGTTTGGGTCAAAGGTCAACTTCAGAAAAGAGGGCCTTGGATTTAATTCTAATGCAACAAAAACCTTTGGAATGAAAACTATTTCATTTTTTACATAAAAAGAGAAAGGACCTCTAATTAGCATGAATTCAAACATTTCATTGAACAAAACTGCTAATCTGAAAAAGCCCAGTGCTGAGGAGAAGGGCAAACAAAGCTGAATGAGCCTAGTAGAGCTAGCACATCCAAGAAAAATCCCAAAGCTCAGTTTCAGGTTAGGGGTCAACCTACACAGTCTTATAAACCCCATGTTAAGGTCACCAAGTCTCCACCATCACCACCACCTCTGAAAAAGACCCAATACACACCTATGAATAGGTCAGCAGGGTCCAAGGTGCAGGGGAGGCAGAATGCCTTTAGAGCTCAACCCAAACATTTCTACCAACCTAGAGCCCAGTCCCATTTCTTTGCACAGTCAACCTATCCAAATAGGTCAGGATGGACTAGGACTCAAGGAAGGTTTACAGGTCATGGACATCAGGCTACACAGTCTTATAGACCTTACACCAGAAATTGGGTTAGTGGGTATGGCAATTGGACACCAAGGAACCAACATTTCTACAGCCAGCCCAATGATTACTATGGCCAAAATTTCGTGAATACATCCTGGCCAAGGCACTGGCATAGAAATAATTAATCTGTAAATAATCATGCTAGTGTCAACAAGAAAAAGCAAAACAAAAAGAAATCTAGAAAATCCACTGAACAGAACTATTACAAACAAATGTGGATTCCTAAAAGTCTTCTTTCTTGTTTTAATTGTTTTTCATCTTCTCTGGAGCCCAATCAGTCTTGGGTTCCAAACTTCTCTACCTGATTGTGTGTGCAGGTATGCTTGGCAGCCAAGAATAATTTGTGGTACTTGGATTGTGGCTGCACCAGGCATATGACAGGGGATAAGGCCAAGTTCTGCATGCTGACAGAGAAACAAGGAGGCCTTGTCACCTTTGGTAGCAACACAAAGGGTAAGATTGTTGGAACAGGTAAAGTAGGTAAGTGTACTACTTGTTGCATTGAGGATGTCATGCTGGTTGAAGGATTAGCTTATAACTTACTTAGTATCAGCCAGCTATGTGATAAAGGATGCAAATTTCTTTTTGACTCTCAATGTTGTAAAGTTTTTGAACCTGATTCTGAAACTGTTAAATTTTCTAGTAAGAGGATAAATAACACTTACATGATAGATCTAGATGATATTCAACATTCTAACCTATGCCTTACTACTAGTAGAGAAGACTTAGCATTTTTATGGCATCGTAGGTTAGGTCATGCTAGTTACACTGTTTTGCATAAACTAAATAAGCATAACATGGTTAGAGGACTTCCTGAAGTTTCCTTTAAGAAAGAAAATAAAATCTGTGATGCATGCACTCAACCCAAGTTAACTAGAAAGTCATTTAAATCTAGAATAGAAAATCTATCTTCTAAACCCTATGAGCTGATACACATGGACCTTTTTGGGCCAACCAGGTCTGTCAGCTTATTAGGGAGGAAGTATGAGTTTGTCATGGTAGATGACTTCTCTAGGTATACTTGGGTATATTTCTTATCACATAAAAGTTATGCATTCTCAGAATTTCAGGAGTTCTGTCTTAAGAAAAACCATAAAATTGAAAATATTTTGACTGATCATGGAGGTGAGTTTGAAAACTCACAGTTTGATGAATTCTGTAGGTCAAATGGAATTAACTATAGGTTCTCCTCACCAAGGACACTTGAGCAGAATGGAGTTGTGGAGAGAAGGAACAGAACCCTAGTGGAGATGGGTCGTACACTCTTGGTTGAAGGTGGTCTACCAAGAAGGTTTTGGGCTGAAGCAGTAAATACTGCTTGTTATATAATTAACAGAGCCATGGTAAGACCTTCTACCCAGAAAATACCCTATGAGATCATAAAGGGTAAGAAACCTTCTATTGCTCACTTCAAGATTTTGGGGTGTAAATGCTTTATACATATAAATGATAAAAGAGACCTTGACAAATTTGAACCTAAAGGCGAACCATGAATTTTTCTTGGTTATTCTGAAAACACCCGAGCATATAGAGTGTATAATCTGAATTCTAAAACTGTTGAAGAATCTCCACATATAGTTTTTGATGAATCCTTATTAAAGACTAATATTGGTCAATGCAGGAATGAAGACAGTGGTGAAATTTTGAAATAAGGAAATTCTGCAGACCAATCCGAAAATGAGGAAGGAAATGAAGAGCCTAATGAAGAAGAGCCTACAGTTCAGGGGGAGGTAAATCAAAATCATGACAATCCAATTGTTAACATTAGATATCTTAAAGATCATCCTGTAGATAATGTGATTGGAAATCTGCATGACCCCCCTAGGACCAGAGGCCACTTAAGGATTCAAAATGAATTGAATGCATATGCATTTGTTTCAAATGTTGAACCCAAGTCCATTGAGAGTGCTCTCAAAGATGTGCATTAGATAAATGCCATGCATGAGGAGCTCAATCAATTTGACAGGAATAAGGTGTGGCATTTGGTTCCACCTCCTGATCATGAAACAGTCATAGGGACTAAATGGGTGTTCAGAAATAAAACTGATGAATCAGGGAATGTAATTAAAAATAAGGTCAGACTTGTAGCTCAGGGGTATAATCAGGAATTTGGAATAGACTTTGAAGAGTCTTTTGCCCCTGTAGCCAGGTTAGAAGCAATCAGAATATTATTGGCTTATGCATGTTCCCTAGGAATAAATCTTCAGTAGATGGATGTAAAATCTACTTTTCTAAATGGGGAAATCAGTGAGGATGTCTATGTGAGGCAGCCTCCTGGATTTGAATGCTTAGACTTCCCTAATCATGTCTATAAACTCAGAAAAGCTCTCTATGGTTTAAAGCAAGCTCCTAGAGCTTGGTATGACAGGTTGAGCAAATTCCTCACTGACAAGAACTTCACAAGAGATATAGTTGATCAAACATTGTTCACCAAGGTGAGTCATTCAGATATTCCTATCATTCAAATTTATGTGGATGACATTGTGTTTGGGTCAACTAACCCCAAATTGTGTGAGGAATTCTCTCAAATTATGACTAATGAGTTTGAAATGAGCTCAATGGGTGAGCTCAAAGTATTTCTTGGACTGCAGGTTACACAAACAAAGGATGGTACCTTCATCTCTCAGTCCAAGTACATAAGGGATCTATTGAAAAAGTACAATATGGACAACCTCAAGGAAATAACTGCTCCAATGGGTACCTCAACCAGTTTGGATGAAGATCCTCAAGGTAAACCAGTGGACCAAAGGTTATATAGAGGTATGATCGGATCCCTTCTATATCTTATAGCATCTAGGCCTGACATTCAATTTTCAGTGTGTTTATGCTCTAGATTTCAGGCTAGTCCCAAAGAATCACATTTTAAATCAGTGAAAATGATTTTTAGATATTTACTAGGCACCCAAGAGCTAGGTCTTTGGTATCCTGCCAAGTGTGAGTTAGAACTTCTAGCTTACACTGATGCAGATTATGCTGGGTGTCGAGTAGATAGAAAAAGTACTAGTGGATATTGTCAATTCCTAGGTGGCTGTCTAGTATCTTGGGCATCTATGAAGCAACACACTGTAGCTTTGTCTACAGCTGAAGCTGAATATGTTGCAGCTGATAATTGTGCTGCCCAAGTACTATGGATCAAGTACCAACTGGATGATTATCAGATAAAATTGGGATGTATTCCAATGTTATGTGATAATACTAGTGCTATATGTCTTGCTAAAAATCCTGTTCATCATTCTAGAACTAAGCATATAGAGATAAAACACCATTTTCTTAGAGATGTTGTAAATAAAAAGGAAATTGAAATGAACTTCATTGAAACTGAAAAACAAATTGCTGATATCTTTACTAAGCCACTAGGGAATGAAAGGTTTAAATTTCTTAGAAGAGAACTTGGCTTGTGTAAATTTCAGCATGATGAATAAACTCTCTGGATTGCTTGAATAAACTTTGTGAATGTTGATTGTTGCACCAGACTCATTATCATGCATAACATTCATATTTTTTGTGGCATCACACTCATGATCATCATTGCATATCATCTAGTCATGACTGTGTCTAAGGTCTCTCTCTCATCTAAAGTCACATGCATATAGACATGGGGAGTAATGTTAGAAATTCAGAGTGGTCATCAACTTTTTTGAAATCCAAATTCTTTGACCCTGAATGAGTTGAGTCTGACAATATGGCAATCTGTTAGTCAGTTCTGATTTCTAAGCAATAGAAAATAGACTTCTTCATTTATAAGAACTTTAATTGCTTGAAGACTGACTTAATGGTTTAAATTTTATAAACTTTACAGTTTAAATATTGTAATTAGTAAATAAGAAAGCTAAAAATTGATAAAGCTCTCAACCCTTATCTTATTTCATATCAGACAAAGCCAATTATAACTGAAATCTGAAAACTCACTTGAAATCATGTTAGAGAAGCTAAGTATGTGTATTGTCCTTAAACAAGTCATTCTGAAACAAATAAAGGACAGCTAAGAAAGATATTGAAAAATATTAAAAATTAATTGAAAATAACATTGGCAGAGCAATGACTGGTAAAATACTGAGAAACTAAGTGATCCATCAAAGAAATGGACAATACTTAAGTCATGAGGTGTATCAGTTATCTCTGTATAAAATGATCAAAACAGTAGGGTGGTTTCACTGAGTACCTGGGGGTAACTGGCGTCTGATAAACGTGTACCCTCACACAAAAAGGTGTAAATCAGTTCTATTGAATTTGATCATGGCAGAATGGTCCATCATGTTGAGTATGTAGGGGTATTGGCGTCTGATAAACATATACCCTTACGTAAAAAGACAAATGGTACCTAAATGCCCTTAATGAACTAATATTGAAAATGATGTTCCTTCAAAAGAAATTTCATGGATGTCAATTTGTTTAATTTCAATACATGACCTGGTAACTCTTAACATTTTTTTTACTGAGTCTATGAAAGTAAGATATTTTGAAACTGAATCTCTTATGCAAATGTGATTCTGGTTTATTGTTTTATCATGCACAGAAAACTTATCCATTGATTGTAGTACATGAACTCAAAATTTTATAGTCTTTAAACTAGAATTATATCTGAAAGTAGTTTCTAAATTCATATGACTGAAGACTCTGTGCTTTAGAATACTTATTCCTGAACTACTTGTTCAGAATGCCAGTCAGATGATCTCTCTTGTTCCTTCCCTTATAATCACTTTCCCTCCTCTTTGTTGATGGCAAAGGGGGAGAATATTTTATCTGTTTGATGAATTCATTCCAGGGGGAGTGTATCCACTATTTGGCAAAGGGGTAGTGTATGCATCATGATTATGGCATAGGGGGAGATCTTGTTAGCAGGGAGCTGTTTTCATTTCAGTATGCATTCATAGCATCTGCATGACAAATCTGACTAACAATTCATGTCTTTCATCAAAATACATCTGTATGATAGGATGGTGCTATTCTATATGATAGGGTGTTGCCATCATCAAAAAGGGGGAGGTTATTGTTGTGACTCCTCTGTGTTGATGATGTTGACAATATGCTTCACTTCATTGGCAACAGCATGTTTTGATTGATTGGCAACTGTTTATGTTTTGATGAAATTATTTTTAACAGATTGTCTGTGTGTTCTATGCATTTCACAGGTCTACACATTGCACACACACACAAGTCTATACACTCAAAGTCTATACATTACATTGTGTTGTGTTTGTGCATCGTTGAGAACACAAGTCTATACATCCATTGCTTCAGTTCAATACCTGCTATGTGCATGCATTGCATCGGTGCATTGCTTCCTCTATGCATAAACTGCATCAGTGCATCCATAAGGCATACATTGTATACACTAATGCATGTGAGGTCCTGTCTGCATGATAATGTCTATACATGCTTACAGGCAGTCAAGTCTATACATTGCTGCATTGCTCGCACATGCTAAGTCTATACATCGTCCGTCTCAGTTGAGCTTCAAAGCATGTACATCCACCGTCTCACTTGAGCTGTTAAGTCTATACACTGTCCGTCTTACTTAGTGTCTCATGCAGCGTCAGCTCAGTAAGTCTGTACATTGCATTGGCTAAGTCTGTACATTGTCCGTCTCTCTTAGCGTCTTATGCATTGGGCAAAGTCCATACACTGCAGCTCACATAACTAGCAAGTCTATACATTGCATTGTGGTGTTTGTGCTCAAAGTCTATACAATGCTTGCACTATCATTCAAAGTCCATACATTGGACTGTAGCATGCACGAAGCTAAGTCCATACATTAGTGAAGTATGTACAGCGTCATGCATCATTCTTCAAAGTCCATACACTGCACTGTAGCTTGCTCGAGGTGAAGTCTGTACATCTATCAGTGAACTTCCAAGTCTATACATTGGTGATGTCTGTACATTCACCAGTTGAACCTTCAAAGTCTGTACATTCACCAGTTGAACTTCGAAGTCTATACATTGGGATCTTTACCTACGTTCAGTTTTGCAAGTCTGTACATTGGGCTTTCAGATAAAGTCTATACATCCCAGAACTGTGCAAGTCTGTACATTGCTACTTTGCCAAAGTCTTTACATTGTGAACCTTCAAGTCTGTACAGACTTTGCTTCGCTCAAGTCTATACATCGTCCAGTTGTCTTTGGCAACTCTTCACATCGTGAAGTCTATACATTTAATTGCTTTGCTTTGCTCAAGTCTGTACAACCTTTTCCTTGGCAAGTCTATACATCGTTCATGAAGTCTGAACAACGAGCAAGTCTGTAGATCGGACTAGTCTGCATCGGCTAAGTCCATACATCGTCCAGTGCATTGCATGCATTATTCATGAAGTCTGTACATCGAGCTGAAGGCTGGCTAAGTCTATACATCGTCTGTCTTCCTTAGAGTCTCATGCATATCATGAAGTCTGTACATCGCATAGCATTCAAGTCTGTACATTGTGCATCCTTTAAGTTGAAGCCCATACATCGTTCAGTTGTCTGTCCAAGTCTTTACATTGCGTAAGTCTATACATTGGCTGCTGAATGTTCTTCAAAATCTGCACATTGCATTACACTTCAGCAAGTCTGTACAGCGGTTGCCTTCATATAGGAAGTCTGTACATCGCATAGCTCTGCATATACAAAGTCTAGACAACATTGCACGATGAGTCTGCATATTCATATGGCATGTCTATACAACCATCTGCTATGTTCTTAGCATTGCATACCTGAAGTCTGTACAATGCCACAGCACTGCATTCACTAAGTCTGTACAACGCCATGGC